>JAVSCE010012852.1:0-29747 GCA_032199065.1 Smutsia gigantea
GATTCAGTCGTACACTGTGAACCCTTTGGTTGGTGGACATTTGTGTTGTTTCTAGTTTCAGACTATTATGATCAGGCTACTATGAATATCTTATACACATCTTTTTATGGACACAGTTTCTTATTTCTTTTGGAAGAGAAATGTTTCTCTTTTATTTAGCAGTTTCTCATTTATCTACTAGGAGTCATTGGGCCACAGAGAAGGCATACACTTACCTTTACAAGAAATTGCTTATTTTCCAGATTGATTGTACTATTTTGTATTCTTACCAAAACTGTTTGAAAGTTCCAGTTGGTTCATGTTTTCATCAATGCTTAGTATTACCTATTTTAAAAATTTTATTCACTGTGGTTTTAATTTGTATTTCCCTGATGACCAATACTGTTGAACATCTGTACATGTGGCTTATTAATCATTTGTATGTCTTTTTTGGTTCAATGTTGGTTCATGATTTTTACTGAGTTGCTTGTCTTTTTAGCAATGTTTTGCAGGAGTTCTCCATATATTCTAGATGAAGTCTTTTGTCAGCTACATGCACTGAAAATATTACCACCCAAATGTGGCTTGTTTTTTCATTTCCTCAAAGTTGATTTCCAAGTGAAGAAGTTTTTTTTTTTGGTGAATTTTAATTTATAGTTGGTTTTTTTATGGTAGTGTTTGGGTATCTTATCTAAGAAAGTTTGTCCAATAGTGACAGAGAAATTCTTCCATATTTCTTTTAAACCTTTTATGGTTTTAGCATTCACATTTACATTTGTAATCCATATCTAGTTAATTTTTGTTTATGGCATGAGATAGAAATTGGAGTTTATTTTCTTTTATATGGATATCCAGTTATTCCAATAACAGTTTTTGGAAAGCCTGCCATTTCCCCTATTACATTAGCTTGGTTCTTTGTTAAAAATCAGTTGTGCATGTGTGTGTGTGTGTGTGTGTGTGTGTGTACTCTATTCTAGTTTATTGATCTATGTGCCTTTCTTCTGCTACCCCATTGTATTGATTACTGTAGCTGTATAGAAAGTCTCAAAATCAGGTAGTGTAAGACCCCAACTTTTGTTCTTCTTTCTATATTTCAAAATAGTGTTGGATTTTTGCATTTTCATATAAATTCAGAATTAGCTTTAATTGAGAATTGACACCTTAAACTTAATGGTTCCTTTACTTCATGAAAGGCAGATAGATAACCTTTACTTTCAGCAATGTTTTAAAGTTTTATGTATACAGGATTTTCCATATCTTTTTAATGTTATTTGTATTTCATGTTTTTGAATGCTGTCATGAATGTTAATATTTAAATTTCTGTAAAAAATGACAGTTTTAATTGTTCATTCCCAAACTCTATATTTTTCTTTTTTCTTACCTTATTAAACTAACTAGGAATTTCTGTACAAAGTTTAGTGAAATTAGTAAAGGTGGATCTTCTTGCCTTGTTCCTATTTTCAGAGAAAAGTGTACATCTTCCCCATTAATTATGATATTATTCATGTTTTCTAAAATTCTTTTTTATTCCTAGTTTTCTGAGAGCTTTTATCATTTTTGGATATTAAATTATGTCAAATGCTTTTTCTAATCTATTGAGATGATCATGTTTTTTTAGTTTTAGTCTGCTAATATGATGAACACATAGATTAATTTTTTGAATGATAAATCAACCTTGCATTCTGGGATAAACCCTATTTGACCTGATGTATTATCTTTTTCAATAGATTGCTGGGTTTGATCTGATAATTTTTTAAGTGATTTGTGCCTCTATGTTCATACTGCTTTTGGTCTGTAACTTTAATTTTTGCAATGTCTTTGTCAGCTTTTACTATCAAAGTTATGCTGGCCTCAAAATCAGTTAAGAAATGTTGTCTAGTTCTTTTTATATAGTGAAGGTGTTCAGGAGTATGGAATGAATGTCACAGTTGAGGTTTAAGCAGGCTTTTTTTTTTCCTGTATTGCTTCCTGTTACATTCATGTCATCTTATGGATCTTCACTAACTTCTCCAAAACCAGTCAACCAAACAGCCAATAAGCACAACTCACACAAAATAATCATGAGTGTAGAAAATGTTATTTAAGAGCTTGGACAGGGGGAGATGTCACAAGAAAGTTAATATTACACGCAATAGAGAAAACCAAAAAGCCATCCAAAATAGTGTATTCTCAACTATACTTTTTGCTCAGCTCTTGAGAGGGTGTTTTCTGTGTTTTTCCTTCACACGGCATTTATTCTTTCTCTTTTGCTTTCTTGACTTATATCTCCCTCTTTTAAGAAGTAAATTTGTAACTCTTATTCTATGCAGAGTACTGTATTGCTTTATATATGAAATTTTGACCCCAAAGATATATAGGCCCTTAATAGCTTACCTTCAATTCCAAGCACAGTAGTTTTCCAAATAGAAACAGTTTTTTCCCTTTAAAAAGAATTCTAATGCCAGATGATAAGGCATTTTTATTACCTAAATAATCACCTGAAAAGTATATGCACATGGCGTGTTAGTAGTTTGAAGATACGTCTCCTGGAATCTGCCCTTTGTGCCTGTGGCCCTTGGCAATATGCCCCTCATATGTGTGGAAGAGGAGAAGACCCTCGTCCTACAATCAACTGCTGAAGTTAATTGAATTCCTTGATGCTGCTTAAACAGATGTTGGGGAATCCTTGGCTTCTTGGCTGAACACAGGCAGATACTTCCTACCATAGTCTTTAAACTGGCTCTGAAGAATCTTTGATGATTGCCAGAGCAGAGCGGTTGGGGTAAGCGCTAGCATCTGGAGCCTTATATGTTTTCCTAACGGAGCGGCAAGAACTCTTACCTGTGGGACCCAACCCCTGGATTCCATGCTTCTTCTGTCATTAACCAGCTATAAAGTCTGACAGGTTTCTTCACCTTCTGGACCAGGTTTTCTCAGGTGTGAAATGAAGCAGATGGCTTAGACATTTAAGTTTAGTCTAAACTTAATAGTTGAAAGAGTTTTCACTTCTAAAATCTTATGTGCTTATATTAGCAAGATATGTACCTCAATCTGGCCCCATCTACTACTGCCGGACACTTGCATATGTAAGGTTCAACGGTGAGGGAACAGAATGCAAGAGAGGGCTGTTTACCTCTTGTTTGACTATAGAACATTTTACAGAATCACTCTTGATCTTTTCTTTCTTGGCCTTTTATTTTCTCCTCATCCTCACTCCCCTTTTAGCTGAATAACTGAAGTTAATTTGGGTCATCCTTAATTTAGGTAGGGAACGATTCTCCCTGCAACCAGCTTTTCTCATTATATAAGCTCACCTTGAGTAACAGGCTCTTTAGAACTTACTTTCAGTTCAGTTGGAAATAGTTAGAAAATTATTAAAAATCCAACATTAAGTGTTTCTAAAAACATCCATATGCTGTGTCGTAGCAGAATCCATTTGTAATGAGTACTGAATTAGGACTCACATTCCAGCCCACTTCTTACACACGGCCTGCTTTTTCTTTCTGTTTTATGTTTGAGGTTAGGGAAGAACGTAGAGCAGTGGCTTCCTGGGAAAGGCAGGCCGTACTAGCGGGAATTGCTCTGAGTCCATCAGACCTGGTCTCGAGTACTGGCTGGACTCACTGCATAATCCTGGGCACTTTATTTGCCTTCTTTAAGTTTCCGCTTTCTCCTCTGTGAAGGGAGATTAATAATTTCCACTCCAAACAATAGCAATAAGACAGATGTGTCCAAAGGTGTCATGTGATATGTGTGTGACACATATAAAAACAACCAATGAGTTTTGGCTTCCTTTTTTTCTTTCTCTTGCTTCTTCATGTTATGGTCTTTAATAATGTGGCTCCAGTGCAGAACTCTATTCTTTTAATGTTTATCAGACATCTTTTTATGCAATAGACCTTGTTTTAGGGTTCTATGGTTACAGGAATACTTAAGGCAGGAACACAGATCCCAAACAGTGCAGCAGGGGAGTCACGTATTTAGCTCTCCTCCTGTGTGGTAAGAACCCTGTGCCAAGATGCAGAGGCAGGATGAAGGAGAGAGGATTAGTCTTACTTCTTTCTGTTCTTTTTCTTTTTCCTCTGTTCACACCTAATCCCTTTCCTTCCTCCCGTCCTTCCTTTCTGTGCAGTCCAAAGTTGACAGATGGGCAGGGCTGTAGGGAGTAGGAAAGTCTTTCCATTCTTTTTTCTTCCCATCTCAAGCCCAGCGTATGGGAACATTACACAGGGAGCCATAAAAACGTTCTTTCTTGTAGCACGTTTCAAGGTTTTTTCCAGTGACATCATGGGCCATCTGCATTTGAAGACAGCAGCTTCATCCAGAACACACACAAGCCTCCTCCGCCAGGCCCTGCAGGCCTGCCCTCTAGGATCAGGAACGCTGTAAATGTCCTGTAAAGCTGTCTTTTGGATAGCCTCCTCAGAAGCCGTCTAAGGAAGATGGCCTTTGCCTCCTGCAGTCCCAGGAATGGCAGATAAAGTGGATTCTCCGCACAGAGGCCTCAGAGGAGGTGAGAAATGAAGTTCCAAGGTTTCTGCAAAAATATCACACTGCGTCCTGCTGGGAAGAAGAAGACCATTTTCCAGCAGGAAACTTTAATTTAACCTCTACATCATAAAGGATTCAGGTTAGATTTAAGTACACATATTTTAACATTGGATGTTTTAGGAATTGTCTCTGGAATTATTTCAGAGGATTTTAAAGGAGAGGAAAAAGAGCTGTATTCAACAGTCAGAGAACTGGAGCTCGCTCCTCACATTTGCTCAAACGGGAGAGCACTAAGAAGGGGGAAAGATGAGGTTAATTTCTACCCTGTCCCTGCAGAATCTCAACTCCTATGCCTGATGAGAAAGATCATACCCACTGAGCTGATTCTTTTATGTGAACTAGGAAACACGAATCTTTCTTCTCATGTGAGCGCATCCCCAGTCCTTGAAATTGCCTGGTTCTACCTCCAAAGTAAAACTTGATTCACCCCCTCCTCTCCATCTCGAGGACCACTCTCCTGATCCAGCCCCTCTCATCTCCCACCTGAACAGTGGACATATCTGCTTAATGGTTTCCAGGTTTCTACTCATGCTCCCTTCACTCAATTCATCCTTCATTCAGAAGACAAAAGTGTCTTAAAAAAAAATGAACTGGACTGTAGTATTTTCATGCTTAAAATCCTGAAATGACGTCCATTGCACTTAGCCTAAAATTCAAAGCTCTAGTCTGCACAGACTCATATGACCCTTGCAGCCTCAGTTCCTCCCATCCTCCCCTAACGTAACACTGACACCCTCTCTCTCCCTATTTCTGCCCCCCTCACCGTGTGTTTCTGCCAGCCTTGGGCTACCCCTTCTCCCTGAAGGGCTTTCTCCCTCCTCTTACCTTCACCTCTCAGCTGAAACAGTACCTCTTCTATGGCCTTTGCTTACACCCTTCCCTTATTGCTGTCTCTCACAGTAATTATTATTTTACATCTCAGCACATGCTATTTTTAATTATGCATTTAGGAGTGTGTTATTTGTGGACTGTCTAGATTTTTCATGACTTCATGAAGGCAAGGACTACATCTGTTTTATTGTCCACTTTATCTCCAGTGCTGTACAGGGTAGGTGCACAGTAAGCATGGAGTGAACATAGAATTCAGGTGGAAAGAGAGTCGAGGAAGGCATCAGGTCAGGAGCTCATGGGCCTCTAACCAAGGACACTTTGAAATATGCTTTGGATGGGTCTCACCCACACTACATATACTTCTCTTTGCAGGGCACAGCATGGCACTCTGATTGGTGGGGATCATTGTGGTTTTAAATAGCTTTTCCCTGATGATTAGTGAGATTGAAAACTATTTATTTATTGTCATTTACGTCATTTCTTTCATGAAGTATCTGTTCAGGTATTTTGTTGTCTGTCATCTTTCTTATTAAAATAATTTCTCCCACTCTGTGGGTTGTCTTTCACTTATTAATAGTGTCTTGATGAACAGAAGTTTTTAATTTAGCCTAATTTATTATATTTTTGATAGCATATTTAAGAAATCTTTGCCTACTCCAAATTAAGAAGATACCCTGTTTCATTCTAAAAGCTTTATTGTTCTACATTTTGCATTCAGATCTGCAATCCATTTGAAACTGATTTGGGAGCATAATGTGAGAAAGGAGTTAAGATTCTTTTTTTCTCCATATGTGCTAACCCAGTTGAGCAGCGCCATTTACTGAAAAGACATGTTTTCTTGATGGCATTTCAGAGTCACTTTTATCAACAAGTCTGTGTTTCTGGGCTGATGTTCCGTCACTTATTTATTTTGTTGGTCTTTTCTCTCCATCCTTTCTTCTCCTTCCTTCCTACAATTTTTCACCCCCAGCCTGAAATAAAGCCAATTTTATTTATTACTGTGTCCCTAGGTCACACTGAACATTGTCTGGCATATAATAGACTCTATAAGGGCTTTTGTTCATGAATGTGTCATGCAAAAGAAGGAACACACACGGGGCCTGCTGGAGCAGAATGCATCGTGGAGATCTCAGAGAGATCATGGAGGAGAGGCCAGGCATGTTGCCAAATATTCTACAGGGTACAGGGCAGCCCCACGACAAGGAATAACCCTCTTCTAGATGTCAGCGGTGTGAGATCGACAAAACCCACCCCAATGTGATCAGGAATTGAAGCTATGCAATTGTAACTGTAGGACTTGGCAGGCAGGTGGCATGATTTCCCCTCAGTGTTCCTGGTCACCGAAGCACCAGCCCTTGTCCCTGGTGTGATACCGGGCTGAGGTCAAGGCCTTGGCCTTGGCCTTGCAGCTGTTAGGACTTGGTGAAGTGGAACTTGACGTGCTCCCTTAATGGTGCCAGCACTGATCACCGTAAGCATTCACCTGGATGTGACTGGTTTCCATGGAACTTTTCAGGGAGCTAGACTATGGGGAATAAGTCTCGGAGAAGTTAATGTTTATTCTCAGAATAAACATTCACATTTCACCTTATTTGGGGGATTCAGTTATTACCTTTATGAGGAAGTAGAGCTTCAGGGAAATTAAGTAGCTTGTTCAAAGTCCCGCAGTGGTGGGAGACAGAATTCAACCCAAGAACATTATGACTCTAGAGCCTTGTTTTAAGTCTCTGTAAGGGTTCCAGTTTCTCCCTATCCTCACCAACAATTTTTGTCTGTTTTTTATAATAACTATCCTAACAGGTGTGAGATGATATCTCACTGGGGTTTTGGTTTTCATTTCCCTGATGATTAGTGATTGTCTTTTCACGCATCTGTTGGCCATTTGTATGTCTTCTTTGAAGAAATGTCTATTCCGGGCTTTAGTCCATTGTTTAATTAGGTTATTAGATTTTTTTATAGTTAAGTTTTAAGAGTTCCTCATATACGTTACAAGTTAAGCCCTTATCAGATACGTGGTTTGCAAATATTTTTTTCGCATTCCACAGGTTGCCTTTTCACCTTATGGATGGTTTCCTTTGCTGTGCAGAAGCTTTTCAGTTTGAGGTAGACCCACGTCTCGTTTTTGCTTTTGTTGGCTGTGATTTGGTTTCATGAAGTTATTGCTGAAATCAATGTCATGTAGTTTTTCTCTGCTTTCTTCTAGGAGTTTTATAGTTTTAGGACTTATTTTAAGTCTTTATAATCCATTTTGAGTTCAGTTATTTTTTTGTTTATGATATAAGGTATAAGGGTCTAATTTTAATTTTTTCCATGTGAATATACAGTTTCCCTAACATCGTTTGTTGAAATGACTGTCCTTTCCCTATTCTGTATTCTTGGTACTCTTGTGGAAGAGCTGTTCACCATGTATGAGTGGATTTATTTCTGGGCTCTCTGTTCTGTTCCATTGATCTATCTGTCTGTCTTTATGCCACACCAGACACACACACACACGATAGCAAGTGTTGGTAAGAATATGGAGAAATTAGAACAGTTGTACATTGCCAGTTTTAATGCAAAATAGTGTAGCCACTGTGAAAAACAGTATAGAGGTTCCTTAAAAAAGTTAAAAGTTAAAAAAGAACTACCTTATGATCCAGCAATCCCAATACTGGTATATATCCAACAGAATTGAAATCAGGATCTCAGAGATATTAGACTCCCATGTTTCTTGCAGCACTATTCATAATAGCCAAGAAATGGACAAACATTATGCCCGTAGACAAATGAATGGATTTTTAAAATGTGATTTATATATATATATATAAATACAACATATTAATGTATGCATATATAATTATATATAATAGAATCATTATACTATATTATACTATATATAAAATAGAATATGATTCTATTCTATCCTGTTCATGGAATAGAAATAGAGTGCTGGTTGCCCGGGGCTGGGGGTAAGGGACAGTGGAATGTTGCTAATCAATGGGTTTAAAATTTCAGTTATGTAAGATGAATAAATTCTACAGATCAGCTATAAAACCTTGTGCCTATAGATAACAATACTATATTATATGGTTAAACATCTGTTAAGAGGGTAGATATCATGTTAAGTGTTCTTACCAAGGTAAAAGAAAAGACAAAGAAAAAAAATCTCTGGAGAGCGCTGTCTCTCACGGATCCGAAGTAGATCAGAATCGGACCCTAGAGATGAACTAGCCTGGTGATATTTGCACTTATAAGAATTGAACTCCTTTTCCATAGACTACTACACAGAAGTTTAAAATATGAAATAGATAAATAAAAGGGAGGAACCAGTGGATTTTTCAGGAAACTGAAATCTTCATCGATGGAAAATGAGTTGTTCATGGAGACATGAGTCGCTCATCAGGACAGGTGTTTGATAAAAAAGACGTTCTCAGCAAATGCCAATGCCAAATCCGTACCCCACCTATTCTCCCCTCCTGAAGGGGACACACATGAGGAGACACCCAGTGAGTCACGCTCTTGCACAGTCCCGAACCCTGTGTGCAGGTGGAGCCTGTGCTTTGCTTTTAACCAATAGTAAATGGCAAAGATGATGGGAAAGTCACTCCCCTGATTACATCGTGTTGTATAAGATTCCATCCTGGCAGACGAGAGAGAGTCTGCCACGGTCCTGGAAGAAGTAAATTGCTCTGTTGTGGGAAAGTTTGTGGAAGGGCCACCTGTCAAGAAACTGAACATGGCCTCAAGGAGCTGAAAACAGAGCCTGGCGACCAGCCAGCAAGAAAACTGGAACGTCAGTCCTAGAACCATAGCCACTGAGCTCTACCAATAACCATGTGAGTCTGAAAGCAGACTCCAAAGTACAGACAGGAGCATGGCAGGAGCTTTACCTTCTCTGCAGCCTTGTGAGACCCTGATGGGGGCGTCCAACTAATCCACGCCAGAACTTCTGACACACAAAAACTGAGATGATAAAGGTATGCTGTTTTAAGCTACTGCACCTGTGGTGACCTGTTATGTAACAGTAGAACCCTAATGCACTTCTCTCTGTGTTCTGTCTAATCCCTTCACTAGTTCTCTTTTGACTCCTTCTTCTCCTGTTCTATCTAGAATCTTGTTTTATTAATTATCATTTCATTTCATATTCAAGCTTTCCTTCTAAATTGGCACCATTCTCCCTCGATATAAATATTGTCACCTCTCACCAATCGACTAAAATTTTTTTCTGCTTCTATGTGTATCTAAAACCCAAAACACTTTGCAAACTCTTTGTCTCCCCTTGGGAAGAAGCCAACACAGTATTTCTCCCCTTTCTTGAAAGGCACAGTATTTCAAAGAGGAGTCTCCCTGTCTTCTACTTTCTCACCTTCCGTCATTCTCCCTTCCATTGAAGTCTGGCTTCTGCTCTCACTGCTCTTCTTGGGGAAATGACCTCCAAACACATATATCATGCTGACTATTAGCTAACTCTGAGATGACCCTTATGTGCCCCAAACTAAAACTTCCAAAATGAACTCATTATTTTTATAGTCTATATTATTTTTTTGCATGATAGATATTTTCATAACAAATTACCCCAAGATGTAGTGGCTTAAAATAACAAATATTTCTTATCTCAACGTTTCTGTGGGTTAGGAGTGTGGGAAAAAACTTAACTGGGTGACTCAGGGTCTTTCACAGCGTTGAAATCACGGTATTGTCAGGGACCATACTCATCTCTTTACTGGAAAGGACCCATTTACAAACTCACTACATTGTTAGGCCTCAGAAGATCCACTTCCAAGCTCACCCATGTGAATAGAGAGCCTCTGTTCCTTACTTGTTGTCTGACAATACCAGTTCCTTGCCACGTGGGCTCTTCAGGGGCACGTGGCCTCAGAGTGAAAGCTTTGAGAGCGAGAGTGCATGTGAAAGATGACAAGCAAGACATTGTCACAACTTTTTATGTAACCTAATCTCAAAAGTGACATCCCATCACTTTTGTCATCTAACGGTCTGGCTGTCATCCTCTTCCTCCTGGGGAGGGGATGAAACAGGAGGCAGGGATCTTGGGGAGCCATTATAGAGGCTGCCTACCACATACCCAAGCTGTCTCTCCTTTCATATCTCTCTGTATGGAACCACAGTCTTTCCCACTGACCCTCCAAAAACTTGAGAAGAATCCCTGTTTTTTCCCTTGTTCCACCCTCCTCATACTTTTAGATCTCCTAATCAAACCCTCTCCTTAAATTATTAATGCCTCTCAATTCTCACCTCTCTGTTAATAAACATCAGCTATTATTGTGTGTGTTGGTGTGTGTGTGTCTGTTGATGTGTATATGTGTGTGCTTACTATATGGCACTGAGCGGTAAGCACCATGAGGACAGAGGCTTACCTTGTCCTATTTACTGATCTATTCCTAGCCTGGTATCTGAGACATAGTAGGCATTCCATAAATGGTTAAACACCTAAAGGATTGGGAGTGTTTTTAGAGCATTTACATACATTATTTTTTAATCCTTACAATTCTGTGAAGTAGGCATTTCTACCATTTTGTATTTGAGGAACTGAGGTATGGAAGTGAAATAATTTGCATGAGTTTGTGCAGGGAGTAAGAACCATATGCAACAATATATTTTAAAGGGCTTTATAAACTGTAAAACAGTTTTGAGCCTCTTCATCTTCTCAGTCTTCTCCCAATTCACTAATGCTTCAAATGGAGACAGGAGAAAGCACAATTCCAAGAAAAGGAGGGAAAGCAGTAATATTAAATGGCTGCCAAGGGATCTGAGCAATGGATCCAACAGGCTGAATCAGTTCAGGTTACCAGGGTGGCCATTCCCTAACTGGGATCTTGGGCCCAACGCATGCTACTTTACAGCATGAGACGAGCGATGACACAATTTAGTGTCGGTGTTCTGCCTCATCGAAGACATGGCACTGTCATTATTCATTTTGGAGAACAGCCTGCAGTGCAGAAAGAAATCATGTCAGACAAAAAAAATGAAAGTCTTTCAACATAGCATTCCATCCTGATGGAGAGAGAGTGACACAGAGAGAAGAACCAGAACAAGTGGGCAATACCGACGTCTGACTCCCTCCCTCAAAGGCAACAATAAGGCTGATTTTGCTCTGTTCTCCACCCTATGAAGAAGTGATGGGCAAGTGATACTTTAAATTACTTCAATGACTTCCAATTTTTAAAACTCTTTTATACACATCTTATCTCTCAATATGCATAACTCATCATGAAGAAGGCAGGGTAGCGATAATTACTTCCATGTCACAGATTAAAATTTCAAGTCCGAGATTTATTCAGGGGCCTGATACACATGAAGTCAAATGGATTGTGCGCCTCCTTCCAGATACTTTTACGTATATTATTTTATGAGCTTCTCACAGTGAAACTCAGGCATTATTGTTATCCCCACTTTACAGATGTGGGAGTTAGAGCCTAAAGGAATGAAGTGTCTTGCCTGAGGTCATGCTGCTAGCATGTGGTAGAGCCTCATATGGAACACAAGTCTTCATTCTCTATACCCAAACTTCTTTCCATTAAGCATATGATATAAATTGAAAGAATAAGCTTGGAGTTCTCAGTTTGGTGACCTGAAAGAAAAAAAGAGAAGAGAAATGAGGAGTTCAGGAATAATTAGAAGGAAATAGCATTAGAGGAAAAGAAGTAGAAAGAATTCGAGGAAGGGAGAGGTGAATATATCATTTAGGAATGCATTGGATTCCCAGAGGTGATTCTGTATTTTGGATTTAAGCTCCCAAGAGGGGATAGGATGATAGCCCCAGATAAAATATGAAGGAATTCAACTATGTTCTATCACTCAGACCCTGAGCGGGAACTCTCAGAGGAATCTCAGTCCCCAGAGGGTTTCCACGGAATGTGAGGCCATGAGAATCCTGTCCAAGCAATCCCTGAAATATCAAGATGAATTGTACCTTGGGTTGACTTTCCATGCAGCCAAAAAAGGTGAAGGGATGGGCAGTTATGCAGTTTATAGTGCCCATATTTACCAAATAATTTAGGGTCTAACTCTCTCCTCGCTTTCATCTCTTCACCTTTTTTCTTTTTGTTTAAAACCAGCCCAAGAAAAACCTGTAAGGAGAGACTTTATTTTGTTTTCAGACTTTTAAACCCCAGGGAAGACAGAGAGAACTTGTTCTGACTCCCAAGGCTCTGCATTCTAAGTGTGAAAATAAAACAGCAGGTCTAAATATAAGCCTGTGCTCAAAACTAAGCAAAGGCCAAAGTGAAAGCTCTTAAAGCCAAATCCCTTGGTACACTACAGCTCAAAAACATCCCAGTGGGTGATTCTAAATTCTCCAAAAATATTTTCTGGAGGCTTGAAATCAAAGTCTGAGCTGTTGTTGCTCAAACATGCAGTGACGGAAGAATGTTTAAGCTACCTGGCTTGTGTGGTTAAACCTTTGACGAGCTCAGCTCGTCTGATTAAGAGACTCCAAAGACTGTGCCTTTTCTTTAAATCATTGTCACAGCCCCTGGGAGTGAAAGATTATATCCTGCTGCCATTTGCTGATGAGGGAATTGGCATTTGGGGCCATTAAACTGCTTAAGGCCACACAGCAAGTCCACAGGAGAGCCAAGGCTGGACCTCCTGTCCCCAGCTCACATTCCCAGCTGCCCTCTCAGACCAAGGCTCAGCTTCTAAACTCAGCCTTCATTTGAGTATCTCTCCATGGCCACCATTTATTACTCATTTTGTTTTTCAGGACAAAGTTATCTGGCCAGTAAGTGTTTTATCCATTTTCTGACCATCATCAGCATTGTGGGTTCTTGGAGGGTGTTACGGGCTGAGTTTGGTACCCCCGACACCCGCTACCAAGTTCATATGTTGAAGTTCTTGATCATTAGAGTTGGTCCTGATACATTATGACTGGTGTCCTTATAAGAAGGGACACGGAGAGGGAAGACCATGTAAAGACATAAGAAGAAGACAGCCATCTACAAGCCAAGGAGAGAGGCTTCAGAAGAAACCAACCCAACTGAAACCTCGACCTTGGATTTCATGCCTCCAGAACTGCGAGAAAGTGAATTTCCATTGTTTAAGCCACCCAGTCCAGGGTACTTTTTTATGATGGTCCTAACAGTCTAACATAGAGGACAAGATATTAGAGTTTCAGGAGGAAATGCATATGGGAAGGGAGCACTGTCCATATAACCCGGATCAAGTGGAAATGCTATCTTTCAGGGTTGTTTGGGCCCAAAGTCACTCTTAGAGTACCGAAAGCTCTGGGTAAATGTGTGAAAAACTTTTCCCTTAACTGACATTTTGGTGTATAAGCTTAGAAAGAACTTTTGACACGGATTTGAAGAAAAAAGTCACAAAGGGGATAGTGGTATGAGTGGAAGTAGTCTCTAAGATGAAGACCTCAGGGATTTTGTGCCACAGAAGGCTGGTGTGCCTGTCTCCTCCTAACACTTCAGATGAAAACAGAGGACTGATGCTAAAAATTGCTGCTCTTCAGTGGGCATGGATATGGGTCTTTCTGGGTAGATGCTGCTATTAATACCATTCCACAGATGAGAAGACTGAGGCATAGAGAGGTCAAGCAACCTGCCATAAGGTCACACAATAAGTGGCAAAGCCAGCCAGTCTGGCTTCAGAATCAGGATGCAAAATTAAGTTATACTCATGCCTAGGTAAAGCAGAGAGGGTGCCATGGCAAAGCTGTAATTATATAATCAAATGTTTGCACCTAATGAAAATAAAAATTATCACCACTAAGCAGTGAGCTAGAAGGGGATAGCGTGATGCTTGAAAATTAGGAAGGATATTTAGATAGGTCCTATGCTGTGTATAACTTTAATATTAGCTCTTGATTCGTATTGGAACGATGGTATAACACAGTGATTAAAAGCTTTGAAGTAAACAAACTTGTATTAATCACAGCTGAAACCAGCTGTATGTACTTGGTAAATTTCTCAAATTCTATTTCCTCATCTATAAATGGAGATAAAATAGGTTCCTATATCATGGGGATTTTTTGAAGCAGTTAACCAAGTACCTGGAAAGTGGTATTCAATTAATATTAGTATTCATATTTTTGAGCTTTCACTGGTATCAGCTGATACCTGAGGCAGTAAAAGAGTAAAGTTCATTCATGTTTACTGCCTATTACTTATGTTTCCACAAAGATCCAGAATGGGAAGAATGGCCCTAAATAGGTGGGAGAGTTCTATGAAGGAGCAAGATTATTTGGTAGCCATTTTATTAGCATAAAATGCACCATGTGCGAAAGTGGTGTGTGTGTATGTGTCTGTGTATGTCTGTATGTCTGTATATTGGGGCTAGGGGTATGCAGTGAACATGAATAAATGCAGTTTAATCTTATGACTTCTTAGTAGAGAACCTGGTGGCATTCCTTTCTCCTTTGCTGGCTGCTTTCTTAAGTCATGGCCTAGCTTACTGGTGACAAGAAGACCCTAAAAGCCCCATGATAATTGCCCTAATTGTTCATGAGCCAGGAAAAGTTTTGGCAAATCTGTTCATGAAGGCTTTTTGAATAATTAAAGCCTTACATATCAGGATTTTAGTGCCCTACCTAAATAAGTTGACTTCTCAGTTTGCCAAGCTTCATGTCTGTTTAGACATGTCCATTTTGATAGGAAATAAGGAGACGGCAGAGCCCAGATTTCTTTTCTTGGCTGCATGACTCTGGGGTCATGGATTACCAGAATTGCAGAGTAGATTGTTGAGGAAGTCTGGGCAGCTGCATGAAGGAAACTCAGGATGAGGAGAGAGGATCAAGCACTGAAGAAACGCATACTCCTATCACTTTCCTGAGGCTGGTCTGGAGATGGGTGGGTGTCCAAGGTGCTGATCTAGAGGTAGAAGGGTCAGTGATAAGCGGGTCGCTGAAGGTACGAAAACTTTAACGTAATGAAATCTTGCTCATGCCTCTTCCATTGTCAACACTTGCTGGCAACCTGGTCTTACAGTAGCTCCTGCCTCCCTCTTTCCCCCTTTCCTTCCTTTCTTCCTTCTTTCAAATAAATCATTCAGGTAAAACATTCATTCTTGATTTTAATTTCCTTACCTCTCTCATTCAGTAAGTCATGAGATTCAGTCAACTTTATCTTTGATATAGATATTTATATGTCATAGCTACTTCAGCCGTGGCACTGCCATTTTCAGCCTCTAAAACTCATATTTAAATATAATATTCCCCGTCTTAAAATACTCAATGAGCCTCAAACACCGAGCTGGTAAAATATGACCTCTTTATATTGGCCTCTAAAGTTAAAAATCCAGTTCTCAGTTGACCTGTGCCAGTAGTGGTGCCAAGCAGCTACTACAAAGGGTTCCACATGCCTGAACTCACCACGTGCTTTTGTGCCTTGATGTCTTTGCCCGAGTTATCACTAGTACCTGGAATGCCCTTTCTACCTTGTTATCTTCCTCCATCTTCTCAGTGTGTGAAACCACTACTCACAATGGTGGTGAAGTAAACAAATGCCCACAATGCTGAATTTATTGTTTACTTAAGCAAAGGAGAGATGGTTTTCAGTCGTAGTTTCTCTAAGCAGGAAAGACTGTTGATCATATACAAGTATTTTAAGAAGCATGGATTAAGTTCAGAGATTTGTGGAAGTTCAGAGTTGAACCTTGTCATTTATTGTGTGACCTTATGGCAGGTTGCTTGACGTCTCTATGCCTCAGTCTTCTCATCTGTGGAATGGTTAGTTGGTATCAGCTGTAGAAGTGTGGTTATTTGGAAGACACTGTTTATTGCATGGCACTCAGAAGCAAGTCATTGGAATGAGTCCATTGCTGACTGACTGACCTTCAGAAGCAAGGGGTTTTCACTAATTGGTTGCCTTACAAAAGTGTGTTCACTAAAACAAGCTGACTTTAATTTAATTGAATATGTTTAAAACCAATTCTGATGATTACATGGCTGCAGAATTCTTACTCATTGATTAAGCATGTTTAAAACTTATTCGAGTGGCTACTTGTCATTCTTGCCAGGGAACAGTTAGTCTTCTAAAAGTATGGAAGATTAAAAGATTTTTTCATCCATCCTTTAGGCTCTCTTCTAGCTAAAGCTTCAAGAAAGACATCATGTGTTACTCATATTTTCACTATAGCTGTTGATTATTTTTGAAGATGAGGTTTTGTTTGCCATTATTTTAATTTTAGTAGAGTGTTAATCAACATAGTTTCATCCTCTTTTTTGTTTTTTGTTATTTGGTCAATCATCTGTTGGGATAAAGGCTGCAAGGGACATTTAAGACTCTGGAAAACATATTTAGCAAACATGTGACAAATAAATATAACTTAAATATTATAAGAAAGAGCCAATAAACACCTTCAAATAATAAACCAAGACTTCCTGTACTTGACCAGGAAAACAATCCCACTAATTTCTTGGGTCTTCTTTGGATACCCAGGCTGCCTGTATTTTATCTTAGCTATAGATTGCTTCATTTTCCCCAAGTTGTTAATCCAGGTACAGCATGAAGTATTAGAAAGTGTGCAGATTTCCCGATTTTCCAAAATAAAATCTAAAGCTATTTTATTTTCCATAATTATTTAGATTCCAAAAAAGACCCTGAATAGACAAAGCAATCTTAAGAAAGAAAAAAAAAGCTCAGAGGTATCATGCCCCCTGGTTTCAAACTATACTACAAAGCTACAGTAATCAAAATTGTATGGTACTGGCCCAAAATAAACACATAGATTAATGAAGCAGAATAGATAGACATAAATCCACACCTATATGTTCAATTAATAAATGACAAAAGAGGCAGGAAAAGAGGAATATAACATGGAAAAGAGTCTCTTCAATGAAGATATTGGGAAAACTGGACAGCAGATATGCAAAAGAACTAAACTGGATCTCTGTCTTACATCATATACAAAAATAAACTTGAAGTGGATTAAAGACCTAAATATAAGACCTGAAATCATAAAACTCCTAGAAGAAAACTTAGGAACTAACTCTGAGCATTGGTATTTATAATTTTGGGGGGGATAACTCTTCAGGTAAGGGAAAAGCAAAAGTAAGCAAACTGGACTTCATCAAACAAAAAGCTTCAGCACAACAATAGGCAAAGGAATTTTAAAAGGTCAGTTATGCACCCAGGGAAAGAGCTGCATTATTTACTATGGAAGCCAAAGTAAGGAACTAATTTTTGCTGACGTCTCAAGTTGTTCAGCTCCTATGTGTGAAATCAGTAACCTTAGCAATTTGTTTTCACCAATTATTAATTCATTTTCTTAGGAAGAGTTTTATCCATAGACTTCTTGTAAGAGACATAATCCATTGAGGGTGTTGAAGAGTCATACACTAGAAGTGACCTATAACACCACAGAATAGTCTTGGTCCTGAGTTGACATTGAAGATGCTGATTTCACTATAGAACTTTATGATATAAGTCAACTTTAATGGAACTTAAATATATTGTTTAATATATTATTTCTAGGTGTTTTCATGATGAAACACTCATAGTTGCATCTTGATACTATCTGTACCATTTCAATCGCAAGGACATTTTACCTCATTTTTATATTGTCTGTAAGGTTTATCATTACTGGAAAAATTGATGTAGCATATCTTTATACTGGTTTTGAAACTGGCTGCACTTGCAATACCTGGATAGCTGTATTATATTTAGAGTGATGATTATCTCTAATAAAGCCTAGATCTACTAAATACTATTATTAGTGAGAAAATCAGGGTGAAATGATAGAACCTAGTCAAGAACACTAATACCAAAAGGAAAATGAACAAAAGCATTCATTCACATGACAGTTTGGAAATCAGAGCTTTTAAGTATTTAGACCAGGGGTTGGAAATTTATGACCTGTGGGCCAGATCTGACTCACTGCCTGTGCTTATAAATAAAGTTTTATTGGCACACAGTCATGCTTATTTTGTTTACGTATAGCCTGTGGCTGCTTTTGCACTACAGTGACAGAGCTGGATATTTTGGTAGAGACCTTCTAGACCAAAAGCCTAAAATATTTACTGTTTGTATTTTATGGAAAATATTTGCTGACCTCTCATGTAGGCTAATTCTTCCAATGGTCTTTGGTGGGAGCTCTATCTCTGGGGCAGTCATCAAGTTGCTCCAAATATTAGTTAGTAATATTAATAGGGTTAGTAGTCAACTTACATGGAGCATCTTATTCTGTAGTTTCCCCACAGAATCCCAGTTTAAGGTCTCCAGTTCTTCAAATGCAGAGTTTTTCTCCTGTGGGCTTCAACAGTGCCTTTTATATTGGAAGGTTGTTAAAGTGGCTTTAAGTGCCTACTATGTACCAGGTATTGATCTCAGTGCTGTGAGGATACAGTGGCAATGCAGACAGAGAGACTTTATCCAATAATTGTATGGGACACACATAAAAAAATTGTAATACAAGATAGAAGGTTATGTGTCATTATACAGTTATAGATTAAGTTCTATGAAAATTCAGAGAATAGAAAGCATTTAAGTTAGGCCTTGAAGAGATGGGGGCAAGGGTATTCCTGGCAAATAGACCATCAATGAGGAAAGGCATAGTGGTGGGATAAGCACAGATCATGTCTGGGGAGTAGTGAGTAATCTTTGTGTAATAGTATATAAGGCACCCAATGGGAAGCATTAGAAGAAGACCTGGGAAAAATGAATTAAATTTTTTATGGGATCAGATCTACACAGTAGTGTGCTACAGCTGTTTCACACCAGCTTACAAGAGCTGACTGTTAAATATTCAGGGATCTTGTAAGCTGATTGTTAAATCTTTGGAAGCTTGAAATTGTCCGTTGTGAAAATATTTACACTATTATAATCTGCAAATACTACAAATCAGGGTGTTTTTTTCTCTTTTCTTTCCCTTTTTCCTTTCTATTCCTTTCCTCCCTCCCCCTCCCCCATTTTTTTCCCCCTAGAGAGCCAGTTTACCAGCATACCACTAGATTTATAAACTACTGGACATTAAATCATTATAGATCCCATACAAGCAGTAGAATTATTTCACTTTTCATTTATATATGAGATGTTTCTTTTGACTCCCACGCTTGGACTGGGGTTACTCCCTAGCCTGTCAATTGGCAGGTGAGCAGAGCCATGAGAACCATAGAGGAAAAGAGCTGCTGACTTTCTGGGGTCTCCAGCATCATGCACAAGCTGATGCTCCTTTTGACGGTGAAGGTGACAGAAATTTTGCCTGAGGCCTCAGGAATAAATCTTTCGGGCTCTGGGTGGGAGCTATGCAGCTGTATCAGTGGTCATAGAGCAGCTGTGACCCAGAATGGAGACTTGGAAGTGTCACAGTTGAAGGAAGAATAGTCAGAATAAGGAAGGAAGGAGGGAAAGAGGAAGGAGCAGAAGGAGAGGGAGGAGAAACAGTTGTAATGACAAAGGAATGAGGATGGACAAAGTCCAAGAGGGAGCTCTGGGGATTCAACTTGTAGATGAGATGTCATGTTTTTGGAAAAGCAAAATGGGTCTATTTTGAACAATCTCTAATAGACAATTTTCATGACACAAATTTATGGCACAGGTCCCGACAGAAACTATTTGTATAGATAAACCCCAGGTAAATAGCTTTTACTTTTAATTACTTAACTATGAAAGTGTGATTGGGAAGACCTAGGAAATATAAGAACTGAATGAACTCACCACTTGTCTGTGAGAGTTGGAGGCGAATTAATTGAGATTTATATCTTAGTTTTCTGTATTAATATGCTGACCACATGTTTTTTTTTCAGTAAAGGTGCATAATAATACCACACAGGGTTCTCTGAAAATTAAATGAAATAAATGGCACTTCCTAAACTTTCCTAATGATAACAACCACCTACAATGTTCTACTTTGCAAAAAGAGGGGGAAAAATTACCTGGACAAACACACAAATTCCTGGCTCCCATCACAGACACAGTGAATGAGAATGTCCAAGACGGATCAGGGAAGTTGTTTGTTTAAGAAAAACCCCTGGTGATTCTTACTGAGAAAATTTGGGAAAAAGATGAATTAATAATATGTGAGAATACCTTGTAATACAGTGACAAGGACATAATTGGGAACAAAAACTTGAATGAATGAACCATCTAACAACCTTTACCACAGCACACCATTACACATATTACTTGTCTCAGTCTTCCTCTTAGGTGTTCAGGGGAATATCATTACTATTACCACCCAGCTTTTGGGGGTAGGATTAGACTCTGTCACTGGAATTTGCTCTGAGCTCCCTGGAAGGTAAGTGCTGTGTAAACACCAGCTGTTAGGTTTATTGGTTCATTGGCAATAGGCAGGAAAGGTGGAGAAATATTTGTCTCAGGGAGCTACTCTCTTTGAGAGAATTGTGTGCAAAGGTTGTAAGCTCTAAGGGACCAGGTGCTGCTGGGGATATGGGCAGTAGGGAAGAGCAGAGGTTGCAATAATACCCAGCAGTTGAATCTCAGAGCTGCAAGGGCTAGACAATGAAGCGGGTAGAGCCATCTCCACTCCAGAGAGCAAGAGGTCCTGTCCCAATGACAGATGCTTGCAGGAAGAAAGGATGCCTTAGTTTTCCAGGTGAAATAATCTAATCTTCAGGAAGGGAATCATTTTTTATGGTCACAATGCCCAACTGACAGTTCTCTCTGGGTAGTCATGAAGAGGGATGAGGCCCAAAGACAGGCATTCCATGGGCCTTCATCTTCTGCCATCAGTGGCTAATAATGGAGTCAGCAAAGTTAAACCCCTGCCTGAGCAGAGTGAGGACAGTCCACTCCAGATTCTGCAAGGGTAGCTCTTTACTTCAAGGAAGGTCTGAAAACATATGCAGTGGGGAGGAAGTCTGATCTGAGCAAGCGCTGACCACCATCGCCTAGGACATTCTGCCTTCTCTCTGTCAGCTTCACCCTTCTTTACCTGCCTCCAGAACCCAGTCAAGAACCTCTGCCTCCAGATGCCTTCCCTAACTCTTTCCATCTCGTTTTCCTTCTCTTCCTTAGGTTCTGTTCCATTCTTGGAACATAGCTCAATTTAATGGCTATAGAACAGTTTAGAAACCACAGATCTAAAAGCCAACCTTCTTGGTTCCATGGTCATTTTATGTTTTGAGTATTTCAGCCAAAAACACATTATCATCTGGTTTTATACAAGACTGTGTATTTTTCACTTCTTTGGTTACCGACACATCGGTGTATAAGCAGGAACAATGTTTTCTACTTTCCAATGGTCCTCTTCTAATGTGATAGGCTAATAAAGTTAATTCTTTATTGTCTAGGAAGGGGCATTATATGGGGAACCTCTAAGTGCCAGATAATTAAAAAGTGATATGATTAAAACTCTAGTTGTCTAGTTCAGCCTGATATTACATGTAATGTTCCCATAAGCCTCCGTGTCAGCTAGGAGGCAGAGAATAGCCATCAGAAAATGGAGTGGAATAGAAAGAATTCATTATAAGATGTAACCGCAAGTGCATGTTGGTCACAGAAAAGTCACAAAATGAAAAATTCACTTGGATATCAAGAATTAACAGTAGCAGGACAAGGTTCCCCCTGGGAAACTTACAATAATGAATAATTTTAAAATAAAGGAAGCAATTCCTATTCACTAGAAAACACGCTTTACATTTTACTTGGATTTTTCCCAGCAGGTAGAAGAGTGGTACAATAAAATCTTCATTATTCAGAATTTATGATTATTTGCCTAGGAAATGGTCTAATATTTACCTTTGTCATCACTCCCATTAAAGAATAATTTGAATACCAATGTTATGTGATGGAAATGTCACCTGGAAATATTAAAAATGAGAAAATATTCTAAGGGGATTTAATTGCACTTAAAAGTTAATGATTAGTCAATTTTATCTCTTCGTTCTGCAAGGATCCTTAGGAGCAGATAATTGGGATGATTTCAATAATTTATAAAAATACGATTGCGTTATTTTAAAAGCATCTACAATTTAGCCTTCTCATCATCAAGTCAGCCTTCCTCAAATTACCTTGTCGTTAATGTATCTTCCTGCTCTTCCCACATGTAGATCAGTATCATGACAAATTTGAAGCTGACAGAAATCAAGTAACTGTAGTAACGGTGGTGATGCAGATAATCCAGAGTTACCTACCTAACCTAATTATGCTTGAAGATCATACTAGACTTCTTATTTGCTGAAAGTCTGATTTCTTTAAGGGCCTCTGTGACTTTTCAGGATGGTTGATTTATAGTATTAACATAATAACTCTGGGGCTACGTATAGCCTGACGTCCCTGTTCTTATAAAGGATTAGTGATTTCCATGAGTCCCTGTGGGAGAACTGGTCCGATTCATGTCAGCCTGGATGGGAGGCGTGTGATAAAGAGGGTGAAGAAGGAAGGGATGTAGATTTCATCCTTGCCCAGAATGAGCTTGAGGAGGGATAACTTACAGCTTGCAGCTAACCAGAGGCACCAAGATCAAAGGCTGGCTGCCATGTATCCAGGAAGCACAGGACTGTGCAGGGAAGAAAGAGGAAAGCAGATGTTAAAATCAAAGAAACCTGAAAAAGATTTGGTAAGTGGCTTTAAATGGGCCACAGGGGACGTCTTCATAGGAAAAGTTGAGAGGAACTCTGACAGGTTCAGGAGATTAGTTGATTCCCTTTTTTCTCATCTCTTCCTTTGCTCTTCCCTCTTCTCCCACTCCCCTCTCCCCAGAGGACCCACAATTAATTGACTAAACCACAAGAGGTCCCTGGGTAAGTTGTTGACTTTCATCACTTGGCTTTCCTCCTCTATCCGTGGGACCAAAGACGATGGCGGCTGTGACCAACAGGTCATGCCCTGGAGCGGAGAAAGGAAAGGAGACCTGCTTCTCCAAGGGAGAGAGGGAAACACGGGGCTGGCCTTTATAATCGGACAATAGCTCCAGAAACCTTTCCTAATAATCAGTAGATCTCTCGTCATCTCTGGGCCTCTCTGCCCCAACCTTCTGAGAGGTTAAGCGGGAGGCCCCATGCCAAAGGGAAATTCCAGTGCTGGCTTCCCCATTCCTGCCCTGTTGCCGGGCCCCTGGAGGTGAAAGCCGTGCAGAGTAAAGAAGCCCGTGCTGGCGGCCACGCACACCTGAGCTGGAACCCCAGCTCTAATCCTTGCCAGCCACGTGACCTAAAAACAACTCTTTTAACATTGATTCTCAGTTTTAATGCATCTATTTTGTAATATTACTGTGAGGATAGAAGTAATGTGTAAAATACTGGCACGATGCTGGAATGCATGTAGAGTGACTTTGGGAAGGTGACATAACCTCCAAGCCTCGGTTTTTTTCTCCTGCCAAATGGGGATGACAACAGTATTTACCTCTTGGATTACTGGGTGGATTAACACAGAGTTAGTTTGACGCTGTGGTTATGAGTACAGACTCTGGGATCAGACTGTAGGTTCAAAATCTGGGTCCGTCCTGATTGGCTGTATGAGCTTGTGCATGGTATTTAATCTCTTCTTGTGTAGGCTTTCCAGTCAGGATAATATGGGGGGAATAATTGCACTGAATTTATGGGATTGTTAAATAGATTAAATTAGGCTTTTTCCTAAGATCACTAAGAACAATGCCTGGTGTAGAGTAAGTGTTATGTAAATGTTTTTTTTAATTTGAAAAATAAGATACATAAAATTCTTTAATACACTATATCTAGTACATAATCATAACTTTAAATTTAGTATAATTAGCTACTGATTATTATATCATGGCTTTGGCTTAATATTAAGTAATTTCTCACATAAATTTGGAATACCTCTGCAATAAAACAAATCATGAAATCATAAATTCCAGGGTGGCGGAACATATCTAGAAGAATATCTTGTGGGGTAGTTGTAAAAAATGACCCTAAAATTCTTTGACTTTCATCCTACCAAGAGGCATGGTTTATATTCCCTTCTGTATCAACTACTTAAACTGGGGCTGTAATTACTTAACATGACGTAAGAGGGCGGAAGTGATGATTCAGCGTCTTGTCTCCTAGGATGCCTGCTCTGGGAATGCAGCCACCATGCCCAGATGACGAGGAACCGAACCCTTGGTCTCACTGAGCTCTCATCTGACGTGTGAGTGAGGCGTCTTGGAAGCACATCCATTTTCCCGCCATCAAGCCACCAAGGCTGACCCTGCGTGGAGCAGACACTACCTCTTTCTCTGAGCTCTACCCAAATTACAGGATTGTGAGCAAAATTTTGTTATTGCATCCAGCCATTAGTTTGGGGGAGGTTTGTTATGCAACAGCAGATAGCTGGAACATCCAGTTTGCCACCCCCCTCCCGCAATTTATATTTCCTTCTCTACACTATCACCTATCTAACCTCTGCTTAACTATTCAATTCATTCAACAAGTACACAGTGGATATTGATGTACTAGACAGTTTTCCAGGCACTAGGAAATACATGAGCGAATAATAAAAAGGTCTCAGCTGCAGAAGTCCTCATTCTATGGAGAGGCGAAAGACAAGAAAATAAATAAATATAAACTATAATATCTGGCATTGATATGTGCCATGAAGAAAAGGGAGATGGTATAAAGAGTGATGAGGTGTGTGCCTGTGTGTATTGGGGACAAGTACTGATGTTTTAGAAAGGGTGTTTAGGGAGCACTGTCTAATGAGGTGACATTTGAGCAAAGATCTGAATGAAGTGAGGGAGCTGGTTTTATAGACCCATAGAGGAAGACGGTTCCTAGCAGAAGGAAAAACAGTGTAAGGTCCAAGGCAGGAGAATGCCTACGTGCTCAAGGAATAATAAGGCCTTTGAGACTGGAAAGAGTGCTGAAGGGAAAGATTGATCGAAAGTCATGTCTGAGAGAAAGTGAGGGCCTTAGAGGCTATGCAAAAGAAATTGAATTTAATTTTAAGAGAAATGAAAAGTCATTGGAAGGTTTTGATTGCATTTTTTATTGAGGTAAAATTATGTGAAATAAAATGCACACATTTTATGTGCATAATTTGATAAGTTTAGACAAATGTATACTCCTGTGTGCATAACCAGTTATCACAAAAAGTTTTCCTTTGCTCCCTACCCAACAATCCCCACTCCTCTCTAATAGGCAACTACCACTCTGATTTCCATGAATATAGATTAATTTTAGCTATTCTTGAAGCCAATATACATGGAATTGTACAGCGCATACTCTTTTGTGTCTGCTTTCCTCACTTAAAAATATTTTTGAGATTCACACATGATGTTTCATGTATCAGTAATTCTTTTTTATTGCTGAGTAGTATTCGGTTCTATGAATATATTACCATTGGTTTATCCATTCACCTGTTAATGAACATTTGGGTTGTTTTCAGTTCTTATAAACTATGAATAAAACTTCTATAAACATTCTTGCACAAACGTGTTTGTGGGCACATGTTTATATCTCTTGTGGATAAATGCCTAAGAATAGAATTAGTGAATCATAGGATAAACACGTTTAACTTGATAATAACCCAAGCGGTTTTCCAAGCTGTTTGTGCCTATTTGTGTTCGTACTTTCACCAGCACTGTATGAAAGTCCCAGTTGCTCAGTTTACTAGCCAATGTTTGGACCTGTCCATTCTCGCTCTTCTTCTCTGACTTCTTACTTTCACAACAGTCATTAGATTCTGTGCTCTCCATGCTTCACCACAGGCCCCTAAGAGAGGAAAAGAGAGTTTTAAGAAGACTGTTAAGTTTCTAAAGAGGATTTCAGTATTATTATAGTTGTTTGCATGTTAAAAATATCTGTTGAACAGAAGAAAGCTCTCAATCTCCATTTTTGTAATGCAATAGTTGAAAAGCTTTCTTTGCATGACAAAATTCTTTTTAATTCCATATGTATTCCTTCTCTTGTCAGAAAATGTGGGTTATTGTCTTCTCTAGTATAACTTCTGTATTTTTCAAAAACAAAGTTATCACTCATACTTAGCTTTTTTCCTTATCATATAATCCCAGTTCCTTTAACATTTTCACGTACATATGATTTTCCAATCCGTTTGATCATGTGTGTGACTATTCTCAGAAGTGCTTCTAAGTGGACTACATCTTGTTATTCAGTTGAATCAATAGTTTCAGGTTTTAAAGTGCTGATTTCAGCTGTAAAATACTTCAAGCATCTCTCTGCATATTTGTGTATATAAGCCTGTGTGAATTGGTTTTCATGGGTTGTATACTATTTTTCTACTTATACTCTTTCCGAGAATGAAGCTATGAATGATCTCCGGCCACATGTGTGTTCTATGTTTCCGTGGGATGTTATTTAGTTGGATAAACACAACTGCACTTATTAAATTGTATGACCACACACACATACATGCACATGCACATACATGAAGCATTCATATTAATCCAGTCAGGGTGTTTATTTGAAGAGGTTATGGTGTGGTCACTCAGGTTCATCCTTTTGCTTAGTTTATTAGGCTCTTGTGTTGTTTGGTGAAATAAACACCCTGCCTTGGATTTGTAAGGGTCTTTGCTATAGTACACTTCTTTCCCATGTTCATCCTTTACATTGCTTTCTCATCTGTCCCGAGAAACAAAAACAAACCACATCACCCCATGCAAGTCCTGTGTGAATGGGATGGGACAGTAGCCAATAATTGCAAAGCAAGAAAACCATTTTTCAAATGTGAGGCTGCTGTATGTAAAATCATTTAACAAACTAGGTTTGCTTTAAAAAATATTTTATATAAGTTGAGAGAGAAAAGAATATGTTCTGATGTGTTTCCTAAGCCTCTGAGTTTTCAGATGGGTTAAACATTCATGAAGAAAAATGATGTAGCTTCTTTCATTTCATCCCAACAAGAAGATAATGTATTTACTATACTGAATTATAATATATCATTTTATGTGTCTGTCTTTTCTATCTGATGATAAATAAGACCCTATGCTTCATCAGTCTATGGCATCTCTAGTAAGAAGTATAGTCCCTGGCACAGAGTAATTATGTAAAAATAGTCCATGCTGAATGAATGAATTCCACTAGAATCTCAAAGCTAGCTTGTGGTACAAGTAGAGGTCAGAGAGCTGTACAAAAAAAAAAAAACCTGTCTCCATCAGTCATATGAAAAAGCTTTTTGTGTTAAATCTAATGGTAAATTTTCAGTCACCTTTTTTTTCAGCTACTCCTATTGTTCTCCCTTTTTTCACTGTTATCTCCACTGTCCCATGGCCCACACTTTACATAGAGTTTTTCTTCTAAAACACAAGTCAGATGATATCAGCCTTCTGCCCAAAACCTTTTAAAAGCCTCCCATCTCACAGAGAATTCAATCCAGAGTTATTACCATGGTCTTTAAGATTCTACAGTTTTTGCTCTGGACTCTCTTTCTAACCTCATTTGCTGCTTCTCCTTCATTCACTCTGCTCCAGACACATTGGTTTATTTGCTGGTCCTAGAGCCTGCCAAGCATGCAGGGCTCTCAGGGCTTAGCACATGCTGTTTTCCTATAATTTTCTTCTCTCCAAATCTACATGGCTTACTGCCTCACTTCACTCAATGTTAAACTGTCCTTTGACAACTCTAAAATAACCAAATAACCTGTCTTGTTCTCTAGCCCATTGTTTTATTTTCATAACACCTACCACTACCTGCCATTAAATATCTCAGTGTTTGGGGTTTTTTTTCATATTTTCACTAGAATGTAAATTCCATGGCTGCAGGGTTGGATTTATTCACTGTTGGTTCCTGGGAGCCCAGAACAGCGCCTGGCAGACTGAAAGCACTTGTAAATGTTTGTTGTATAAATGAATGAAATATAAACCACTTATTTTCTTGGACTATGGTGTAAGTGGTACTCTAAAGGCTCAAGAAATGGCTCCTCCCAATATCTCT
The DNA here is from genome assembly GCA_032199065.1 of Smutsia gigantea. Classification (NCBI taxonomy): domain Eukaryota; kingdom Metazoa; phylum Chordata; class Mammalia; order Pholidota; family Manidae; genus Smutsia; species Smutsia gigantea. The sequence goes on from JAVSCE010012852.1 coordinate 28,073, forward strand.
TGGTACACAATAATAAAAAACTATTTAAAGATGTACAGCATCTCTGCTAATGCATTGTAACACCTATTGCGATAGAGGCCTTCTATTTTTTTGGCCATAAAAATCTTATACTTTGATTTCATAATTCCACAGGCATGAAGAAAATGGGTTTTTATGTAGTTCTTAATGTGGAGACCACTTACATGGTCCATTAAGATTGGGAATGTCAGCTCCGAGGGTTGGGCTATTCTGAATGAAAAGTCTCCATAGAAATGAAAAGGTCATGTCTGTACATTGCCACAAAATCAAACATGGAAGAGTTTATTCAAAACCCAGACCATCTTGTTGAAAGATTAGTGACCAGTTGGTGGATATGACAATCCAGGTGATTCTCCAAGCTTTCAGAATAACTAGATTGTCTAAACTGTTAGACTTTGTTGTTATCTACTTATAATCTATTTTAGCAAATCCAAAGGTGTGCTGTGATCTAGATAATGATAAAATCAAATTAAATAAATGTAAGTTTTGGCATTAATACAAACTAAAACAAAAGAGGAAGGATATAGTCATAAAATTGCATTTAGTCATATGGGTTCTGAATAAAAAGATCACTGGATTGGAAGATAAAATTATTGAATAAGGGATGAAAGAACTAAAGAGAAGGAATATGGACAGCATGTTCCAAAAAAGCAGTGCTATTAAAGAATGATAAGACCACAACCAGTTACATCCCCTTGAGGTACTATTCCAATTCTGATTCTTTTCTTCCCAAGGCTTCTGAAATCCACCTGTATTTCTAGCTTAATGTCTCCTTCGTGATATTTACCTGTTTTTAATAAACTTCATTGAGTAATTACCTCCTTTAATCTCCTTTTCAAAGTCCTAAAAAATGAATTGTTACTTAATTAGCAACAATAATCAGTGACAGCAACCATCAGCAGACCTGATTTTGTTGTGTCTTAAACACAGAAGTCAAGAGGAAATTTTTTCAGATTTTTTTCAAGAAAGCTAACTATTTATTAAATACAATAAATGGGGGAAATTATGCAAATGCTATCTGTAATAATTGTCTAACCACCCCAAATTGTTCATTTAATCATTCATTAATTCATCTGACTATTTCTGAGCATCTGCTCAGTGGTCCATCCACTGCTGAGTTCTTAAGGGCACCAGCTATGACCTCTGTCTGATGGCCTTGTGTGTGGTGGGTGAGGCAGACTCTAAATCACTAAGGAAAAGTAGTAGTAGAAAGGCATTTTCACCTTTTAATCAATTATACCAGTGTCAATTTCATTAATAAAATGGGAAAAACTTGTTTTTTAAATCAGCTAGTTGTTTGACTTGACCTATGATGTCAATAAAAATCATTAAGCAAGTAGATACTCTAGATAGAGCCATATCTTAACATTTTAGTAATTCCTACTATGTTAAATTTGCAACTATTATCAATTAAACTTATCAAATCAGTCATTCAGTAAATATTACTTAACAGACACTTGCTAAACATATGCTGACTACATGAATGATTATTTCATTCAGTCATTCATTGAATAATTATTCATGAACTAATCTATTTCATTCTTTCCCAGATTTTAATGTACATATGGATCATCTGCTAATCTTGTAAAAATGCAGATTCTGATTCAGTCAGCCTGGAATGGGGCCTGATAGTCTGTATTTCTAACAAGTTCCTAGG
>JAVSCE010012853.1:0-83969 GCA_032199065.1 Smutsia gigantea
AGTATCCAAGCCTGGTAACCGAAGACAATCTGCTGTGGCTTGCTGAGACTGTGGCCCTGATCGAGTGCAAGTGCAGCGAGTTCCGCTTCATTGGTGATTGCTCTACCTGTAGTGGGGTGGGGACTGATAAAGCCTATCCACCCCTCCCCATCCCACACCCCATGGAGGCCCAACTTGGTACTTAGGGCCTCAGGAACTTCCCTGGACAGAGGTGGTGAAGGCATGACAGCCTTCTAGGAGGCAAGCAGATTCCCAGAGTTAGACTCCCATGAGCCTCAGGGCTATTTTATTTCCTGTTTACTTGAGGATGGCCTGGGTGTAAAGGGGCACTGGAAACTACCTGTGTTGGTGTTGGGGCCACAGTAGTTGGTGTGAAGAGCAAGGCCCTGAGCTGAGCTCCAAAGTCAGCTACTCTTCTTGGTCTGCCTTATGTAACCAACTGGGCTCCAGATTCAGTTCCTCTCACCATAAAATGAGGAAATAGGGTTGTGTCAAACTAAACTCAGAATAAAAGGGAAGGTGGGTGGATGATGAAAGGGTTCCCCAGCATCACAGTAGAATTGTATGCTTAAGCTAGGGGCCTAAGTAGGGATGTGATCTTTAACCCTGGACAGGAAAGAGCCTCCCCACCCTCCCCACCCCAGGACAAGCTCCAGTGGGGGTAGGAGCTGAATGTCCTCTTTGATTCCACGATGCTGCTGCTGCCTTGTAGAACAGGGCAGGAAACACCCAAGGTTTACTAGAGGCCCAAATGCCTGGAACCCCAGCCATTCACGTTCGTACTCACCTGAAAAGTTGTCTGTGATGTGTTTCTGAATGTCCAAGTTGATTCACACAGGATGTTAGCATTGGCTCCATCTCTTCTCCCACACTGCAATCCAGGCAGGGATAAACTGCAAAATGCCACCTGCCAGCCCTGGCTTGGCCGGGCCTTTCCTCTCTAAGCGGCAAGACAACTCCCTCTTTTGGAATGACCTGCTCTTGGGTCAAGCCTCACAGGGTAAGTCTCAGGGCCAGTATGCTCACTAGGAGGGCCTGGCTTGGGGAGCCCCAGGTCAGGCCAAGGGAGGCCACACCAATGGACTCAGATACAGGAAAACAGTTATTTGGGTCTTTCATCTTGAAAACCACAGGCTCAAAGCTAATCTAGCCAGGTGTGTTTAGAAATTGTTTCAGAACAAGGAGAGGCTAGGCTAAGTTGCAGCACCAAAAGCCTGCCAAAACCTGGATCTATAGTTCAATCAGAAATAACCTTGTTAACTCATTTTGTTTCCCTTTGCTTTTCAAGTGAATTTTCTCCGCTCACAGAAGATTTTACTACCAGATAACTTCTCCAACATAGATGTATTAGAAGCAGAAGTGGAAATTCTGGAAATCCCTAAGCTCACTGAAGCTGTAAGGTTGTACCGGATGAACATGGGTATGTCACCAGGGCAGGCTTGTCTTTGCCTTGACACTCTGGGACACTCTGGGCTTGAGCTGGAAAAACTAAGACAAACATCTTCCTTCCCACAACTACTTTGGGCTTTGGGTGGTGGTGAGAGAAGCGGTGTTTTGGCTGACTTAGAACCTAAGAACAGGAATTTTAACTGAAACCCTGTGTGCCCTCTGTCTGCTCTGCCTCCCATTGACCTATGGGCAGCTCAGCCCAGCTGAGGTGGGGAAACCAGGCCAAAATATCCTGGGGAGGGAGGCTAGGCCCAAGGGCAGGCTTCCTAGGGGCAAAGGAGGTCTGCCTTGCTTGTGGAAGTAGTGAGCAATTGGGAACTTAATAGCACCCACCTGCCACCCCCATCCTTTCTCTTCGAGGCACAGCTGGAGGGCATGGGAAATTCTTGAGCAAATTCCCCACTAGCATTTCAGTTATCCAACCCACCCAAGATTCCCTTTTCCCCCTACTCTAAAATGCCTGGCTGCTACACCTGTCTCTGCCTCCTCCTGATACTTTCTGACCTTGGTCCAATCCAGGCCTTCATGCCCCCAGTTCTACTTTATTCCAGTTTGCTCCTTGTGTTTTTTATTTGCCTTTTGTCATCCTATTCCCCAAATCCGGCACATCTGTGGAAGCTCTGTGCATGTTGCAGGGAGTTAGCTACCTCAGTGTGGCTTCAGCTGTTATTCTGAGATTGTACAGAACTGTCTCCACATATGCAGTTTGACCTATGAGTCACCAGACATTTCTCCCATGGGAATAGGGCCTTTCCCTGTGTTTAGGCCCAGTTCTCCCAGGCTCGTCCCCAGGCAAATGGAGTCCTATCCTACTGAGGGTAGTGGCATCCTGCAGCAGGTCTCAGGAGCCCATCCCAGGGTCTTACAATCCACTTAAGAGGGTGTGAGTTTAAACCCCTCCCCTAAAGGCTTCCATTCCTGAGAATGTGGATCATTCATTTAGAGACGAGTAGAGTCATGCCTGCCCCATAAAAGCTATGTAAAGATGGAGGGAATTGTGTTTGCACACAGGCTCTGTAAGCCATGCAGTAGCCCCAAACACAAAGCATTGTTTTTTGTCTTTTATAAAGCACATAGCAAAGGGGAACAGCTCCAGTAGCCTTGGAGATGGACAGAGCTGCCCTCAAATCCCAGTTCTGCCCCACCTAGCTTTGCAGTTTGGGGCAAAATACTTAATTAGGCCCTTAGGATACAGTTTCTCATCTGTGATATGAGGGAAGCATTACCCCTCTGATAGGATTGCTCAGAGTATTGGATGATCCATGAAAATCACCCAGCAGCTTGCCTACCAGTGCATAGTTGCCATTGGGGCAGAGTCCTGTGGACTGTGCATTGTGCCCACTGCAGGAGAACAAGGTCCCACTCATGAACCAGCAACCCAAATACCCAACTTGAAAGTATCTTAACCCATGGGTAATTACAGAGAGCTTGGAACTAAAGGAGATGCCTGCAGATTGCTGCTGTACTAAAACTTCTGAAATCCAAATGTTAGTGATACAGTGATGAACTCCACCACCACCTCCCAGCAAGCAGTTTTGACCTCTAAGCCTGAGTATACAAAATTTATACTGATTTTGAGACATTCCAGATTTGGCAATGCAAAATAAGCCTTTATTACTAATTCAGGGCAGCAGTAGGAAGTGAGACCCAAAGCTTCTTCCGATACAGTTATGACCATGAAGGGTCTAGGAATCACCCCTTTTTCTCTGGCACAGGTGGCTATTCCCAGGCTTCCTGTCCTCCCCAGAGTCCTGGGAAGGGGGACCACGCAGCAGGCCTGGAGTCCAGGAAGCCACTATACACGATGGCCCTGGGTCTGCTCGTCAAGTACCCAGATTCAGCGCTGGGACAGCTCCGCATTGAGAGCACACTGGATGGAAGCAGACTGTACATCACAGGGAATGGGGTCCTCTTTCAACACGTCAAGTAAGGCGTTCCTCAGGAAACAGTTCAACCCCACTCAGGCTGGGTTTGTCTTTCTCTAGGCACTAACCTGGGCCCTGCCATGAACCAGAGGGAAGTAGTGTCCTTGGGGACAAACCCATCATTTTAGCCACTCCCACCACCACCACCACTCCTCTGAACCCAGGCCTCAGAGGAGAAAGCTGGTGCCAAGTAAGGGTTCCCAAAGTTCAAAGGCTTCAAACTGTTTCATATTTCTATTCTCTGCAATCCATTGCTCTAGTTTTATCCCTGTGCTAGTCTAAGGTGGCTAGGTCACAGTCACAACCCTCAGGGTGGTAGATATTCCATCTCCCATACAGACCCTCTACAAAGGTCCTGCCTCCCCAACACTTGGGAGGCTCACTGGACACAGAAAGGCAAGAGCCCCGGGTGAGCTCCCCATCTCCAGAAGCATGGCAAGGCAGGCTTCCCAGAGAAGGTGATACCCGGCCTTTACCCTGATGAATGAGCTCAGAATGTCCCCATTAGTGGAGAGGCATGGTTCTAATTGTGTTTTATAGAAGGGTAAACTGAAGTTCAGGGTGCAGCAATTCTCTTGGGATCACAGAATACGTTGGTATCAAAACTAAAGGTAGAAGTGGGTTTTCCTGAGCCCCCGGGGAAAGGGTCAGCCAACTCTGAACACTTACTCCAATACTGTTGTTTTGGGCCTTTGTGGTCTGCACCATCCATCTCTCCCAGAGATGTCCCACCCCTGATGTCACAGAGAGCAAAGATAAGTGCTTTTGGGGGGTGTGGGGTTGATGTTCAGTCCCCCGACCTCTTTCTGGGTACAAAGGCTATTAGTAATAGGCCAAGACCATGGAAGGCTGCCACATAGTGACTGAGATGTCTTGGGCAGATACCTACGGGGGCAGGATGGGAGTAGCTCTGGCCTCACTTCTGGAACCTGAGAAAGGGCCTGGAAGCTTGCAATTAGTGGATTTAGAGGGTTTTGTGGAAACAGGGCAAGCTCAGCTCCAAAAAGGTGAGCTTGTATGTCCAATCTATCCCTCTTACAAGATATCACGATTTCCAGTTAAATCAAGGAAAGCATGTTAGGCCATAGGTTTGAGCCAGTGTTGGGGCAGGACATTCTAGACACAGGAAGTTCACAGACTAGACTCCCTTGGGGCGTGGTGCTGAGGCTTTCTGTGACAGGCCTTTCCTCTGGGCAGGAACTGGCTGGGAACTTGCCGGCTGCCCCTGACTGAGACCATTTCTGAGGTATATGAGCTCTGTGCCTTCCTGGACAAGAGGGACATCACCTATGAGGCAGTGAAAGTGGCTCTGAGGACTCATCTGGAGCCGAAGACTCGGGCACCCACAGATATGCTCAGTAGTGAGGAAGCTTCTCGTTTTGAATTTAACATCACAGGAGGGCGTGGGTATTATGGAAGAAAGATGAGGCTGGCCAGGGCCAGTAGCGGTAGACAGAATAGGAGAGGAAAGCCAGACCAACATTTGTGGGTTTGCCTCAAGGGAAATTTCATGTTAAGTGACCTCTCCTCACCCTAAGTCCCTGAGTGGCCTTGAATAGTACAGACTGGGCAGTACAGATTGACACAGTCTGGGGCCACATGGGTCCCCAAGGGCATGCCTGCTGTCGCTCTGGGAGCCAACATGCTGCACTCAGTTGGACCTCAGAGCCTTCCAGAAAGCAGTGGTCCCTGGGTCCATTTAACAGATGAATCAGAGGCTCAGGGAGGTTACCTGCTCAAATTACAGCTAGATCATGGCTGAGCTGCTTGACTCTGAGTCCAAAGCCAATGTGATTTTTGCTAGCTGTCTATAACATTTTATTAAAAAAGCTTTTTAGGTCAAGTTTACACGGTATTACTATCATTCAGCAACATTCAACTTAGTGAGCTCCTGTCCTATACCAGGGCAGAGATGAACACCGAGAATACAGAAATGAACAAAACAGACCTAGTTCTTATCTTCACGTAGTTCACAATCTAATTGTATACTTCTTACGTCTTGGTTACATAATCTAGTTATATACCCTTCACTCATTACAAAGCTTATTAGAAACTGATTACTAAACATCAGAACGAAGTCTAAGTATAGTCTCCCACAGAAGGGTCATGGGTTCATATTCCCAAAATAAAAGGTCCCATTCTATAAGTGACAGCGATTTGATGAGAGCTGGCACTGTGACATTTGCCAAACCATAAGCACAAACATGCAGAGGGACTCTGCCTCATTCTGAAGGGCCACATGAAAAATCACACACCCAAGACATACCCAGCCAGAAACAGGAGGCAGTTGGCAATGTAAGTGGTCAGGGACATCAGCCCTGCTTTCTTGAGAGAGGTGGGAGGAGAACAATAGTGACCTTGGGGTTGAGATTCCCAGGCTTACCCTCCCTACTCTCAGAGTCACAAGCTGACGCTCCAATCTGTCATTCCAAACCTACTCACCATCCAGGAAACTGTCATTGAGCTGTAGGGAAGGCCTGAGCAGCAGAGAAGGTTGGTGTAAGGGATTTCTGCTGCTTCTTAGAGAAGGCAATGCAATATGACTGATAAAGATATTGAGTCTTAATGTGCATTACTGATCAAAATACCCTACCTAATTTCCCTCCTGGTCATGTGGTATGTTCCTTCTCATTGGTTCCCTTAGATAAGGAGTGGACAGCAGAAATCACTGTGTATTCCCTCCAAAAGATTGTCAAAGTGTATGTTGGATGTCACTGGTATGCAACTACCCTGCAGACCCTGCTGAAGGTACTGCTGGCCCCAGGCTGCTCTCCTTTCCCTTTGGCTTCTGCAGCTGAGCTGTTTTGGAGCCTGGGGCCTGACCTTCACACAGCCTCCTGCACCTGCTTAGAACAAGACCTACCCCCGATCCACGGCCCAGTGCTCTTATTGTATGAACAGCATGCTGGGAAGGCCCTTAGGAGTTTGGGTAGGGAGGAGGCCAGTCTGAGAGCCTAGACCAAGGAGGAGGTCTCAAGGTCAAAAATGCCTTGAGAGAGTAGTCTAGGGCTCAGCAAAACTTGAAGCAGAGATGATGTACTTCTCCCTGGATGCTCTGCTCCCCGCTGTGGCTCCCTGTGGCTGACACAACAGGGAGATGGAAATCCCAGAGCCTCTGCTCTAGAATGGTTGGGAAAATTAAGTGAGCAAAGACTGACTTGCCTCTTACTAAAGATCTAGCCCTTTAACTAACAGTCTGGTGTCTCATCCTGTGTAGTATCCGGAGCTGCTGGCCAATCCTCAGAGAGTGTACTGGGTCACATACGGACAGGCCCTGATGATCCACGGGGATGACCAAATGTTCAGACACATTCTCAACTTCCTGAGACTTGGAAAACTCTTTTTACCATCTGAATTTAAGTAAGTGACAGAAGGATGAAACCCCATCCCTCTGCAACAAAGGAAACTCATGTTTGCAGCCTTCAGGGAGGAGGTTATATAATTTCCAAGTAAACTGCTGTTCAAGGTAGCACCTCTGAAAGCTTATGTCCCCACCTACACTCCTACCCCAGCTGTCCTATCCAACATTTCCTTGTTTGCAGGGAATGGCCCCTCTTCTGCCAAGAGGTAGAGGAATACGACATCCCATCTCTCTCAGAAGCCCTTGCCCAATGTGAGGCATACAAGTAAGGAAACCGCTCAAGACACCATGTCTTGGAGTTTGGACCTTTATATTCCTCTAAGGAATCCTGTCCTAAGTCCCACCTCCCAGTAGGACCTGTTCTTGGGGTTAAGGGAGTGGAGCATGTGTAGGACTAGCCAGAAACCTAAGCAAATCCTTTGAAAAGTCCCTTCTCCCAGGCTCTCTAGAGTTAACTCCCAGCCAAAGGGAAGACCTGACCAACTAGATGATGGGCTAGTGGAGGCTTCTGCTCACTAACCAACCCTTTTTGGAGTCTGTAGGTCATGGATACAGGAGAAAGAATCTGAAAATGAAGAAGCTTTTCCCATCAGGAGGCTGCATGTGATGACAGAAGGTCCAGGGTCGCTGTTGGAATTCAGTAGAGATGCCAAAGAAGTAAACCCTCTGAGAGTAGGGAGGGTAAGCCTGGGAATCTCAACCCCAAGGTCACTATTGTTCTCCTCCCACCTCTCTTTGGTTTGGTGGTGTCCTCAAAGAATACCACCACAGGGCATGTGCGTGGAGGCTCTGCTACTGAAAGGCATGGCAAAATGAAAGAGGGTCTGTGCAGGTTCCTGGCATGGTAACTGGTTTCTGAACTTTGAAGATGGCACAGAGAGGTGTCAGCCACTTGTGGCCTGGGATGTTGATAGTGTGTCCCTTTGGAGTGTGAGAGGCCCCTGTCTGGCACTACCTCCACTTGGACTAAGCAAAGCCCAAATGGCTAACCCATGTTGGGGATAGGATTGTTCTGAGGGAGCAGGTGAAGTCTTGGAGACCCAGCTTATTAGATCTTGGGTAAGGCTTCGACATGGGAGCACAACATGTCCAGAGCTGCTGTGTCCTCCCTCCCCAGATCACAGCCTGCATGCCTGTGGACCTCCAAGACTCCAGTGATAGGACTCAATGGAACAAGGCCAAGGGGGCGCTGGCTAGGTCCAGCGAAATGGAGGAGGCTGAGCGGTACTCTCAAGCCACCCAGGTGTCCCTGTGCCAAGGTGCCAAGAGGGGCTATCCCAGCACATACTCCCAGTATCCTGGCCTTTGTGCCAACTCCAGATACCGGGGGCCCCACCCTGAGAGTCCTCCCAAGAAGAAGTGTACCACAGGCATCCTCACACAGAAATATGAACCCAAAGACCCTCCTGTCACCCCCATGCAAAAACTCATCTCCCTGGTGAGGGACTGGGACATGGCCAATTGCAAAGAGTGGGAATTCCAGCCACTGCCAGCCCCCCGGAGCAGCTCCTTGGAGGAGGCTGCCCTGCAGCTCCCCTCAAGAAGTGAGGCTGCTTCCCAGCTCAGCGCCTCAGCTTTCTGGAAAGGCCATTCCACAGCCTCAGAGAAGGAACCAGGTCCACAAGCAGGGGCTGGGGCTGGAGCTGGAGCCAAAGATAAGGGGCCAGAGCCAACCTCTAAGCCATACTTCCCTACGAAAAGAGCCGTCACCCTGAAGGACTTGAGCAAGCAGAGGCCAAAGGAGAAAGGTGAGTCCTGTCCCATCCTTGATCTAAGCCTCATTTATAACAGAGAAAACAAACTTTGGCCAAGACCACAGAGTTAGTGACAAGGTGGCGTGGAGGGTGGGAGGGACTCAAACCATTCACTCACCAGTAACAACTCTGTGTGCCAAGCAACAGAGATGACCGGCACACTGGCACAGCTTGAGGGGCTGAAAAACCATATAAAGCATATGGGAAGGTGTCTAGGCAGTAATAGGAGCACAAAGAGGTTGGGAGCTGGGAAGTCAGCAGGGGAGGAAAGGAGAAGCCTCACGTGCTTGTGGAAACAGAACTTTGGTCTAGCTGGGGGCCAGCCTGCATGTGGAGAAGTGATGGGAATAGGCTGAAGACAAAAGTAATCAGGACAGGTCTGTGGGCCAATCAGGACCTGGCACTTTGTTCTGATCTTAAGGGGAGAAGGAGGGCACTGAAACATTCTAAAAAAAAATGGCAAGCAGTCAGGTGTGCATTCAGAAAGGTGGCTCCAGGAGCAGCAGGAAGGGAGGTGTTACAAGTGGTAAGATCATTCTAGGTGAAGCAGAGTAGGCAACTAGGGGAGGAAACGGGGAAAGATCTAACCAAAGAGGGGCCAGGTTTCTGGCTTGGGTGACTGCAGGAGGTGGATGGTAACAGAGGTGGGATGGACAGGAAAAGGAGCTGAGGAAAGAGGTGTGTTACATGTGGTAGGGAGGTGAGACAGCCCAGGGAAGTGTGCTGAGAACTGCAATGATGGCCATTTCCCCTGCTCCCTCAAAGTCCTTCCTACAGAATTCTGTCACTTTCCCTTTTAGTGGCTCAGGCCATCATGGGCCCTACCTGTAAGCCCCATGTTGGTCTGTCAAGTGTACTCTTCAGACGGGACATGCATCAAAGGATTGCCCAAAACGCTCCTCTCATTTTACAAGTTTACAAAGATTTCCAGTCCCCAGCTGGATTATTATCAGCTCTAGCTGATATCAGTTTTAGTTCAACAGATGAATTTGGAGAGTTTTTTGAAGTTCTGAAATGATTCCAGGGCAATTAAGAGAGAAGAGCTAAGACAGGCCTCTGTCAGCAGAAGGTGCTGCTTTTAAGAAGCTGGGGGCAAAAGCTGATGGAAGGTTGGGGCAACTGACCATACTGGTCTGCCACCAGAGATCCCTTCCCTGCTTGCGCTCTGAGTTGGCAAAGGAGAACCCCCTCCCCATGCTGCTTTCACAGAATGCCCTGCCTGTGAGAAGCCTCTTCCTGAAGCCAGTGAGGTGGACAATACAGGAGTCATCCTCAAAGTGACCCACCCCCCTGTGGTGGGCAGCGATGGCTCCTGCATGTACTTTGAGGACAGCATCATCTACACCACACAGATGGATAACCTCACACATATGCCGCCCACATCCAGCCTCCAGCCCCCAGGTGAGGCTCTGGAACCAAGCCTGGCCCTGCGCTTCCTTGCAGAGATGTCTGAGCCCCGACCCAGGGTACTTCACGGAGACAGTCTCCCTCAGGACCCCTACACCTCTCCCCATATTCCAGGCTAACGCCCTAGCCACAGGCAGATGTGGCCCTATCCATTCTCTCCTCCACAGAGGTGGGTTTCCTTGGTTTCTCTCTGTCCTGGGAAGAGATGTTTTATGCACAGAAATGTCACAGTTTCCTGACAGACATCATCCTGGATTCCATCAGGCACAAGGACCCCAAAGCCATGACTGCCAAGGTGGTCTCCCTGGCCAACCAGCTGTGGGTATGTGTGATAGGTCCCAGGTCCTGTTCTTTCTCCACCTGTCCCCTTGTCCTCACAATAAGTGGCACAAGGCAAGAAAAAGCAAGCCAAGATAGTAGGTAAGTGGAGTGGGTCAGGGGCAAAAAGGGAAGAGACAGGAAGAGAGGGAGGGCAGTGTCCCCCAAGCCTTGACCAAGAGATAGTTCGGAGTGATAGGTGCCTCCCAACTCCTGCGGCTCCTGCAAGCCCGGTGAAGCCCCTGCTCTGTGTCCCACTCTGAGGGGCTGGGAGCAAATGTGTTGGGCAGCTGCCTCTGGCCCTGCCTGACCAAGTGCTCTCCTGGCAGACCTTCCACATCAGCCCCAAGCAGTTTGTGGTGGATTTGCTGGCCATCACCGGCTTCAAGGATGACCGGCATACCCGGGAACACCTGTACAACTGGGTGGAGGTGAGAGTCACCTGCACCCCAATAGGAATGTAGTTTAGGGACACCTCAGATGGACACTGTGTCTTGCCGCATGAGGGCCAGGCCAGCACTGCCCAGAAAGCAAGACAGGCAGCTAGACCTCTGGTCCCTGATCCTAGGGAGGGAGAAATAAATGGCTGAAATTAACCAGTCCAGTGATCAAAAAGCAGTATTCAGGCCACTGGTTTTCATAGTTTTCTTCCATTGACACCAATTTTGCCTCATCACTAACAACCCACACTTAAGAAACACATCATATGAGCCCACGCTTTAGGGGTGCTGAAATCAGAGAAATTGCTGGGAGTCAGATCTTTTCAATGGGTGATACCAACTGCACCTACTTAGCTCTGATGTCACCACTTCTGCACATTCTTTCCATATATATGCTGCTTTGAAGCATCCTTTACAAAGAAAATGTCCAATAAGGGCAAAGGAATGACCTGAGTTTTTTGATTCCTCCAAATTTTAGGGTTCAAATTTTTATTTTAAGGTTAGTGAAAAATATGTAGCTAATTTTGCATAAACCTGATATTTCTGTAATCAAGTACATTGTAACACCTTTCACCATAAATGTGCCACTTACTGTTAGGTCTCTGGCTGATCTATTGATCAGAAAGGTGAAGTCATTATCTATGGCTTGAAAGTGGAAAACCAGTGCAGGAAACATACAACTTTGATTCCCTGGTCATTCTGCTCCATTCCCTGGTAGCCACTTCTAGTAACAGCCCCATAAATGAGCCTGAGCATCAAAGGTCCCCAACAACTGGCCTTGCCCTTCCCCTTACTCTATTTGGCTGACCCCCTCCTGCCCAGATGGGAGGACCCTGCCCAACAAAGAGCTAGGTAGGAGTAGACCACCATCCAGTAAGTCAGGGTGACACTGGCCTCTCCTTCCAGTTCATACTGCCTTTCGCCAGGAAATACGGCTGCTGCATGGACCTGCTCATCCAGAGAGGCCTGTCTAGGTCTGTCTCTTACTTTATCCTGGGCAGCTACTTACAAGAGGGCTAGGGAGCCCAGAGAATGCTGCCCCCACATACCCCCAACCTGCCAAGGCTCTTTTTTACTGGGGATGTCCCCAGAATGTGCATGTCCATCTGAGGGTGTGTATCAGTCTATTTTTATTATAAACAAATACAGAGTAAATCAAACTCAAGGGTCTGGACTCAGTCTCTGGGACCCCAAAGACCTAACAACAGTAAAATAATTTTAGATAACTCTAACAGAAAGCTATTCAAAAGGTATTGAGTCAATATAACCAAACTGACCAGGAAATAAGGGGCTGGGCCTGGGGAGCCAGGCCAGGCAAAAGAGAGGGTCCAATAGGGGTGGGCTTGTCCCTAAGTTTGAGGAGCTTGGGCTTGAGACCAGGGATTGGGCAGCAGCTTCTGGAACCCACCTATGTTCCTCTTGAGGGGTGGGGCAGCCCAGTCATTGGCCGGGGCCTTTTGGTGCCCCACCAGACTAGAACATGGAAACATCCACCCTCTGCTTTAGCCTAATCATAACTCACAACTGGGATGGGAGCTGGAGAGGGTACAGAAGGCGATATGCAGCCAAGAGCCCAGGATCATTCCGGCTCTGTAGCCAGACTCCTGTGGAGAGGCTCCTGCCAGTCTGCCAATGCGCAAAGACGTCAAAAAGGGTAGTCAATAAGGCAGTGCCTGTGGGCAGAAGGTGGCCTGGGTGGGAGTCCTGCCTTGGTCACAGCAGATCCAGAGAGGTGGTGTTTCTTGGAGCTACAGGCTGTTGGATCCACTGCCCATCTGCGAGCCCAGCCTCAGACCTGCATGCCAAACCAGGCATAAACATTTCTCCCGCACAGGGTCCAAGTCAGGTCTCTGGGGAATGGCTCTGGCCCACCCGCCCCCATTTCCATTCAAGGAAAGGCGGCCATAGACCCAGGCTGGGCTGGGAGGGGCTGGTGATTATAGGGCAAACGGGCACTCACGTAGGACAAGTCCTCAAGGCCCCTGCCCAGGGCCTGCCCTGACACACAGCTGCTATCAGAGCCACTGGAGCCGCTGGCTGATGGGCACTGAGATGAGACCTCTGAGTCCTCAGGAGCTGTGGGGAGAGGGTGAGTTGTCAGCTGGGAGGCCCAGGCCCTAGGCCATGAACTTCCTGCCTCTGGCTAAGCCCAGACCCACTCAGAGACGGCTGGCTGTTCAGCTCCACTTCAGCCTCCGGTGCTACTTCCTCTGGGAAGGTGGAATACAGGGGCCGGGGGAGACCCAGAGGAGCCGGGTCTCGGTACAGGTGCAGGTTGAGGGACCCCAGCACAGAGCAAGAGGCAGGGTCTCCAGGAAGGGAGCTTGAGGTGCCCATGTAGGGGCTGTCATGGTCAAATGGGGCCACAGCAATGGAAGCCCGAGAGCGAATTTCTGCGTGAGAGAGAGGATCAGGTTAGGACAAGCCAGAGCCCACTGGGACAAGGTCCTGAGCACAGGCCAGGCTCACAGAGGTCTTGCCTCACCCCACCCCCTACAGCCTGCCTCTACCTCTGCACTTCAGGCCGTAGTTGATGGTGCGGTCGTTGATAGCTTCCTCACTGGGGGTGATGTCCCAGAAGGCCTTGTTCCCCATACCCATGGATACCATTTCAGCCATGCGCACCTCTGGGTGGAAAGTGGGCATAGGTGGGTCACCTCTGGATACTCGCCTTGCTCTTGGGTCTCTATCTGCCCCTCCCCGTTAAGTAAGTCTTTCCTGTACACCCATACCCATCAGATTAACCGTCCTGTGCACTGAGCCTTTCTGGTGCCAGACTCTCTTCACCTGGGCCGTCAAACAATCCTGTGGTCAGGTGTTATTATTCCCCTTTTATAGATGAGGCCTCTGATACTCACAGAGGTTAATGCTGTGTCCACAGTAAGAACTGCTCAACCTAGAAGCTCTTTCCCCTGCACTGGCTGCTGCTGCTGGATCTCCTCCCCTCTCCCAAGTGTTTCCAGGTCCCTGGGCCCTCCCTGGGCCCCTGAAGGACAACATAAGCTCTCCAGGAAGGGGAGAGTGGGATGAAGGGGGAACAGGGACCCACCCTTGCTGTGGACAGCCTGCCTCCAGAGCAGACGGGAAATGTCAGCCGTCCAAATCTGCTTGGTGGCCAAGCTGCCAGCCTTCAGCACAAACGTGTCCCTGGCGTTGCGACGACGGAACCAGATCTCAAAGCGCAGGTTGCTATCCCCACAGCACTCAGTGAGGCCCAGGTCTGCCATCTGTGTGGCCAGCAGAGGGGAGCTTGGTAAGATATTGGGAGGGTAGGGGGCGGGGATGGGGGAAAAGGGAGAGGATGGGCCTACTTTGAAGGAGCGTTTGTAGGCAAATGTTTCGGTGCCTGTAGATCCTCGGTGAGGCTTGCTGAAGAGCAGTAGCTCCTCAAAGAGGAAAACACGGCGCAGGGACTTGTGGCGCCCAGTGCGCACCATGAATTCATCCTGTCGTACCAGCTGCCCCTGTTCCTTGAGGTTAACCTGTCAGGTTGGGGCCTGGTTGGTACCCAGCCTCTTCTGCCCCATCCCTTCACACCCTCTGCACCTGCCCATGGTGGCCTGGGATGACTCACGTCACAGCCCTGGATGGCGTCCATGGCTAGCAGGTCATTGCCGTGTCGCAGCTGGAAGCGCACAAGGTTCTGGGCAGCCTGCAGGGCACTCAGCTCCTGCACACGCCCACCGCAGGCCCGTGCCAGCTCCTGCAGCAGCAGCGCATACTTGCTCATGCGCTGGATGGGCTTCAGCAGGTAGGAGGCCAAGTCCAGGTGGTCCCCTAGTGCTTGCTGCTTGTCCTGCCAAGTGGGCGGCAGACCACCAGGGGGCTTCAGAATACTCCCTCAATCCCCTCCTCCCCCACCATTGTCAGGCTCACCTACCTTGAAGAAGGCGTGACCGAAGCTGGTCATCAGGGCATCGGAGCGAGGTTTATTCTTGCTGTAGAGCGCGTACATCCCAAACTGCACCCTCTGTGAGGACGTCCTGCTCAGACTGAGTGCGAGTCTGGCCTCCTTGGGCCAAACACTCAGCTTGAGAGGACCAAAATGCCAACAGATGGCTCCCAGGGAGACCCCTCCCTACAGATCAATCTGTCCTCTCTTGAATAAGGGGTGAACTGGCACGTTGCTGAGGAGGGACTTGCCCACGGGGCCTCGGCTCCTCCCACAGCTCTGAGAACCACCTCACTTTGGACTCCTTCTCTTACTACACTCAGTCACCTCGACCTGTCTCTTCTTGGACCACTGGGGCTCTCTCCTGCCCCAGAGATTTACACTTGGTGTTTCCTCTGGATGGAATGCTCTGACTCCAGCCCCTCCCTTTGGCCTCAGTTCTAACGTTAGCATCTCAAAGAGGTCTTTCTAATTGCTCTCTCTAAAGGGGGTACCCCTGCCCCACAGCTAACTCACAACCATCTATCTATCCTGATTATTTTCCTCCTAGCCCCAGCTATAATCTGTAATTACCATTATGGCTTTTATGTCTCCTCTACTGAACTATGGGACCTTGCTGGTCTTGCTCAGAGCTATAGCCAGCATAGGGCCTGGCACCAAGCATGGGCCTGAGACCTCTTTGATGAGTGTGGCAGAATCAGCAGGGGGCTGTGTGGCCTGTGGGGCTTACATGGCGCAGGAAGGCATGGGCCACCCGGGGCGGGTGCCGGGTGCAGGCCTCCAGCTCACGCAGGAAGAAGTGGCAATGGAAGTCCCGCAGCTTCTCCAGGTTGCCAAAGAGGTGGGTGCGCTGGCCACGCAGGCCCTGGGGCAAATCGGGGCGATCCAACTCAGGAAAGTAGTTCTCCACGGTATAGTTGAGGGCACGGACATACTCCTGCTCTGTAGCCACCATCTCTGCCAGCACCAGCCGGAGTCTAACAGATGGGTGGAGTCAGGACCCAAGACATCGATCCTGCCACTGCCCTCCCTACCCTGCCCACTGCCTGCACCTGTTCGGGTTCCTGGAGTCAGAGCTGCCTGGTGGAGGCATGGCGGGGGAAGACCCTGGCTGGTCACCACCACTAGCCTCTGGTCCAGCCACAAGGTGGCAGTGGTGGGCAGACACTCGGAGACTCTGCCCCAGATTCTGATCAAGGCTGTATGCCTTCCTCAGGGGAGGAGTGGCAGCTACAGTCGGAACCTGGCTGACACACAGGCTAGCTGTGCTGCCTGTCGGTGGGAACTTCAGTGTGGCCTCTAGCTTCTGGTCCAGGGCCAGCCAGGTGTCCTGGCACCGCGCCCAGGCCCAGCAGCACTCCTGGCGGATGCCCTCAGAACCCAGCCCTGTAGCCAGAGCCCACATCTTTCGAAAATGGGCAGGAGGCAAGTCAGGGTGCTTGGTCCAATGCAGCTGCAGCCGCTGCAGCACGACCCCTGGGCGCTCCTGCGCCAGCTCTGCCAACAACTGTTGTCCCTCCTCAGCCCATGTCGATGCCTGTAACACCAAGGCCAGACAGACACTGAAAGAGGACCCCACCAAGACCACCAAGCCTTCTCTTCTATTCACTCCCCATTCCCATAGGATGTTCGCCTCAGGCTATATCCCCAGTGGTTGGATTTTGGGGTCAGACTAAAGAAAAAGAACAGGCAGATTGTCCAGCAAGAGCTCAGGCTGTGGTGGAGCTGGGCAGCCGCCCCTCTGGCTCTACTGACTGCCTGGAGGCAGGGCTGGGTCCCTCACCCACCTGTTTGAAGAACTGCAAAAGCCTCTCAGCATCTGCCAGCCGCTGCCGCCTCTGGCCCAAGGCCCTAGAGAAGTCAGTCAGCTGGGCTTGGAGGGCCAGAAAATGGGCCCCACTGGGGCCCAGTTCAGCTGCCTTCCAGCCAGCCAGTGGCTGCAGAAACTTCTCCCCTCGCCTGACCTGCTCCTGGAGACAAAGATTGGGCTCAACAGGCCCGAGCCTGGTGGTCTAGGCCCTGAGCCTAGGTCCTTTCCACCGATATCTACCTGTCAGTATCAAGCCTCTACTGTGATTGAAGACCTTCCCTCCACCCCTGACCTATTCCCCTCTCTCTCTGTGCCCACCTCCACGGCCAAACTTCCTGGAGGAAGTGTTATCCTCATGACCATCATTTTTCACCTCATCAGCCTGCTGCAAACCCGCTTCCACCAGCATGGCCAGCACTTCTCAGGCATCATCTGACTCAGCAGCAGCCAACCCTCTCTCCTGATTCTCCTTGTCCTCCGGTGATCCATCCTCCTGCTTCCCATCCCTCACCTGGGCTGTTAAACACTGGTGCTCCTTAAGACAGTCCACTCTCTCTCCTTAGGCAATATTGTGTGACTATGCTTCAAATGTCATCCACACATCCATATCTACCAAGTGACCCTCTACAGGCAGATCTCTGCTCAGAGCTCTAAGCCCAAAACCTAGGGTCTTGATCTCATTCCTTCATGGTAATCTCTGGAGTACATCCAAGACTGGATTGATGCATGTCCTTGCCCCAGAGGGCCCTTGTCTCCTGGTGCCCCTCTCAGGGAACAGTACTATTCATCTTTGTAACATCCCCAACCCTCTCATGCATCCAGCATTAAATCCCACCAATTTCTCAAATCCACCACCTCTGCCACCACCCTGGCCAGAGCAAGCATCATTCCCACCTGGACCACTGCAATTGCCTCTTCAATGTCCATCCTTCAAATCACTGTCTACTCAGAACCTAGGGTAATCTTCCTAGAACACAGATCTGATTATGTAACTTCCTTGCTTCAATTTTACACTGCTACGGGACCCACCAATCTTGACCACTGACCACTTTTTCAGTCTCATTTTACCTCCTCTTACCCCATTCTCCCTCCCTTTTCTGCTCTGTATTTCAACCTCACTGTCCTTCTTATGGTTCCTCAGGCAAACAATGCTCCTTCCTGCCATAGAACTTTTGCACATGTTTCTGCTCCCTCAACCTGGAATGTCTCTTATCCCCAACTCTCTCCAGCCTGGTTAACCCTGATCTCTTCTTCAGCTCTCAGCTCAAAAGTCACTATCTCAAGAAAGTTTGCCCAACACCCCTTCTGGGTCGGGTCTTTATTACACACTCAGAACCACCCGCACTATTTCACTCCAGACCTTTTGCCTCAGTTTGCAAACACATATATATGACTTTGAACCTTTGATTACAACTGATATTCTCTGTTGGACTATAAATTACAAGCGAGGAAAGGAGAGACTAACTTTTACCCACCCTGCATTCCTAGTCCCTGGCAAAGTGACCTAATATGTAGGAATAAGTGACCAAACCACCTGGGCAACATGGTCCACCTCCTGAAAAGAGCTTTGGGCCTGAAGCAGCATGTCCAGTGAAGGCTCCCTTGGCTCCTTGAGTGCTGGCCAGCCCACCCGCTGCAGCCACACTTCAATCTGGGGTGGCACAAGCAGGGAAAAGGGAGCGGTTGTGGGGTGGGGGTCACGCTTGAGATCAGGGACAAGGCCCTCAGAGCAGACAGCTCCCACCTGGTGCAGCTCGCCCTCCTGGGCCTCCAGCATCTGGACCAACTCCAGTGCCTGTACTCGTCGGTTACTCTGCAAGGTCAGTTGGTGCAGCAGTCCATCCACACGGCCATACAGCTCATCAACCTTGTCCACTGCTGGCCTGGTGCAGGATACATGCTCTTAGGGGCCCTGCCAGTTGTCTTGCTCCACTCTACCTTGTCCTGGGACCACAGTTCTAGCTAGTTCTGAGCCAGCCAGCTGAGTCCTTGATATGGGATATTGTGGGATATACGAGGCAGATCTGGAACTTGGGCTTCCATCTACCTGTAGTCTGGGCTCAGGGTCACTTCTGGGACCTCTTGCTTCAGCCATGCCAGCTCCAACCCACCCTGGCATTGCAGCCATGCCAGTTGTGGCGAGTCTAGCACACGCTGCATCAACACCCGTGCCTGCTGTAGCAGCTGACTCACTTCCTGTGATTAAGGGAAAAAGGCAGTGGAGGTGGGCAAAGAAAAGGAGGGAGACAGGGAACATTTGGGGAAGTGCTGAGAGGGGATACTCACCCCAGACTCCATGGGTTGGGGCACAGCCTTCATGCTCTCAATGGCCCCCTGGAGCTGGGCACAAACCACCTGGCAGCTCTGCAGCAGGGCTTCCAGACGCTATTAGAAGGGGCGGGCATGACAGAGCAGCGCTGATCCCAGGCACCTTGGAGCCCAGGCCACTGCAGCCATCTTGGCATTGTTGAAGCCAGCCCACTTTATGTCTACCCACCCTGTGCCCCACCCAATGCACTGACCATCCGGAAGTCCAGCCAGGCCTGGTGGCAGTAAGGCAGGCCACCTCCCACTGAAGTGGGCAAGACTGAGGTGGAGATACGGGTCAGCAGGCTTTGATGAGAGGGCAGGTGCTCTAGCTGCAGAAGAAGATGTAGTAATTCAGGCCTTGTGGGGAAGCACCCCACACCCACCCCCTGGCCAAAATGGCTCAGTACCTGCAGCCCTGGAGGCACCTCCTCTGGCATCCTTCCCAGTAGCAACACCTGGTGTATTGACCCTGGGGCTGTTTCCTGCAAGGAATATGAGTTTAGTCCTATCCCCAAGCCTACATACAAAGGAATATTGGAGGCAGAGAAAGCTAGAGCCCTGTACTCACTTGCAACTGGCTGAGCCCCCAGAAAAGGAAAGAGCTTGGGGAACAAATTCGGGCATCCACTAGCACAGTCAGTCCCAGAGCCTGTACTTCGGGCCTAGAGGGCAGGCTTCAGTTCAGTATCTAATTCCCCAACCCTGCCATTTCTGGCTCAGGCTCCATCCTCCAACCTCCTCCCCCCAACCTGGGGATGCTCCGAAGGTAGAGCAGGAGGCGGATGAGTTCACGGCTTCTGCACTTGGGGTGAAGCCATGCAGGACTATGGGCACACAGAAGGAGCACTGCCCGGCCTTCCACATCCCGTGTCCCTGTGGGGAAAAGCCAGTGAACACCTGCCCAATCAACTCACCCCACCTTCACAGCCTCTAGTCTGTCCCAGCTACCTGGCAGGGCAGCCATGCTACTGGCCAGTAGCTCCCAGGTGAGGTCTTGGGCCAGGAGGTAGTCAGTGGGCTTAGGGAGGTTGCATTCACTGGGGTCTTGGGAAGGAAAATGGCTTGGGTCTGTGTTGGGCCACTTACCAGAGAGCCCTCCTTGGGCCTAGGCTTCAGCCTGAGTAGAGTCAGAGCCCTCCTCAAGTCTTGGTACCCACCTCCAGGCAAACCCTCTCCCGTTCCAAGACCTCCCTGGCCCAGCCTCCCTTACCTGCCTCCAGCAGCTCTGAAGATGTCTCAGATAAAGGGTCTTCAAGATCCACAGGGTTGCTGTCCAACCCCCCAGGACCTAAGTGGGCTGGCACTGCCCTTACTAGAACTGGGTCCCCTGCCAAGCCTCTCCCTAGGCTGTCATTCTTGCCCTGTGCCAGGCTGAGGTGGGACGACATTGGACATAGGATGCTGTCCTCTTCAGAGGGGGCTGGTTCCTCTGACTGGACTGAGGAACCTTCTAATGTGCCCCTCTGGCCATCCCCTGACCTATCTGCAGCCATTTGTCCTGGGGGTGATTGAAGCTCTGCATGCAGGGGCCTGCCCTGCAGCCTTTCCCCCTGGGCTGCCCCTGCTGGTGGTCTTGGAAGATTGGGGTCCTTAACCTGCATCTGAGGAGCAGATTCTTCTTCATCCCAAGCATCCATGAAATTGCACACAGCAAATCTCCAGTTGGTGGCGTGGCCCTGGGAGTCTGGGGATTCACCCCCATCCTCCAGGGGCCCTTCCATTAGCCCCCTCCTTAAGGGTGGGCCGGTTGGGGTCAAGTAGGAGAGGGGCTGGGTCCGCGTAATGAACTGAGGCCTCAGCTCATCCAGGAAATGGGTTGAAGATGGTCGGAGAGAGCAGGGTTCGGAGAATAACGCAGGCAGAAGGTACTAGGCTGTAGGAGGTGCCCGTCTTGGTGCCGGGGTATAGGAAGTGCAGATGCTGCTTCTGTTCAGGCCTGAGTAGGGAGAACAGGCAAGGGTCTCCTTCCAGGGCAGGCCCGCGGTTCGCGCTCATGTGGGCCTTCGCTGGGTGGGCCCCACGCCCAGACGCGCACTCACCGCCATGCTTGGTCGGCCCCGCGGGTGGGACCGTCTCGGCGGAGGCGCGGCGCTGCCCTGTGCTCGGGCTCACCCGACCCAACAGGGCCCTGGCTTCGCCCCGGGACTCGGTCGCCCCCTCCCTCACCCACCCGCCGGCCCGCCGCAGTCGCAACGCCTCGCCACGCGCCTAGGGTTACCGCGAAGCCCTGGAGCTGCTGCAGTTCTCGGATTTACCACGCCTCTGCCTCGACGGCGGGTACAGCGCACCGCCCCCCGACCACGGGCGCCGCCTCCCAGCCGCGGGGGTGGGAACGCAGGGAGACCAAGGACCCGTCGCCGCGCCGCCCCCTGGGGGCCGGAGGATAGAGCCACCGACCTTCCAGCCGGTCTGACAGCAACCGCCGGAGGCGGTCCTAAAGCACGAAGGAGCGGGCTGAAGCCGCCTATGCGCTGGTTCCTCCTCCGCCCTCCTTCAACACCAGCACCGGGCCGGAAAGCTCGGTTCCACTCGGCTTCTCAGTCTACAGGGCAGCCAGCAGCTGCCCGACCACCGTGCCTACTCCCTGGGCCTGCCCGAGGGCGCCGGAGCAGCCCCCCCCCCCGCCCCCCCCGGGAAGGCTGTGTAGGTGCCCGAAGGTGCGTGAGCGTATGGGTCGGCCTAGAGGTTGGGGGAAAGGGGCTTGCGGGGGCATCTGCTCTTGGACGCATGCTGTATAGGAGGAGTCCTGCCCCAGCCTCCCTCAGCCAAACAGGGAGCAGCCCTTCCCGTTAGCGGGGAGAAGGAAAGTGTGGGCCCAGGGCCGGGAGGCCCCCGGAAAGAGAGACTCCGTAAGCCGTAGGGGTATCTTAAAGGAGGGCTTCTCCATTGCAGGCCCGTCTTCCATTTAGTCCCAGGCTCAGGCCCCAGGAGACATTGTATGATCACCCGAGGGTATGGAGGACCGCTGCCTTGGCTGGAGGGAGAGGAGGGGAGGGGAAGGGAAGCGAGGCCTTTGGGGGTGGAAGCTGTCCTAGGCTTGCCAGAATCCACCAATCCAACAGGCCCAGACCCTCAATACTTTGCATTCCTGGCACTTTCACATACACCTCCCTGCTCCCAACACACCCCACACTCCACCCCGAGCCCAGCATCAACTCCCCACAAGGTCCAGCCAAGGAAGCTGGGACTGAGGCTTGGGGGTCCTGGAGCCAGAGAGGCACTAACCCAGGCTTGCTCTTCCACTTACCAGCTGGATGAGCTCCAGTAACTCAGTTCTCTTTGAGCCTCACCTTCCTCACCTGTAACAACAGCAACAACAAAAAGTCATTCCTTTCTCCTGGGATTGCCCTAAGGACTAGGACCCCATACGTCAAATGTCCACTTGTTGTCCACACTTGGGCTGGGTTTGTACCCTGCCCCTCATTTCACCAGCAGTCAGGGGATCCTGAACTGGTGAATAGTTGACCTGTGAGCTCCATCCCAGCTCTCAGGTGAGAGGTCCTTTTGGGGAATGTGGGTCTGGCCTGACACTCCCCAAAAGTCATAGGAAGATTGTAAGAAGATAGACTATGTGGCCCAAAGAAGGCACTGTGCCCCACAACGTGCTTAGGCCCTTGGTATCTGGGTGGATGGGGCAGTGGGTGTAATGGTTCCCTGGCTCTAAGGCAGGCACCTCCATCATGAGCCCAGGGAGGCTGCCCGAGGCAGGAACCTAGGCATTGGAAGCGGGCACAGTGGGAACAAAAGCCATCCTCCCCCTAGTCCCTCATCCCAGCTGCCACATCACCAGAGTCAGACTCTCAGACTAGTTACCAAGGAGCATTCATGAGCTCATCTGGCTGCCAGAGAGGAGCCTTGGAGTTGTCCCGATCATCCCCAACCGGCACCGTCCTCTAGCTTCAGTGAGCGTGGGGGCCAACCAGCTTTGGCTTCCTCCCTAGCTGTCCCAGGGCTGCCCCGCTGAGTCACTGCCTCCTGCTCCTGCCCTCTACTTCTGCTGCCCACACCCACCCACCAGCCAGGTCCCCCAGGAGCACTAAGAGCTGAGGGGGCTGGGGGCACACAAAACCCTCCAATGCCAGAGGCAAATAAAAGGCTTCAAGCCACAGGCCATGGCTGACACCAGCACTCTTGAGCACAGGCAGACAGACAAATTCAGGGGCAGGGCCATGCCTTGGTTTATTCACTCCATGTAGAATATGCATTGTAAACTTCATGAAAATCAAGACTGTATGTTGTCC
The DNA here is from genome assembly GCA_032199065.1 of Smutsia gigantea. Lineage (NCBI taxonomy): Eukaryota > Metazoa > Chordata > Mammalia > Pholidota > Manidae > Smutsia > Smutsia gigantea. The sequence continues at coordinate 22,908 of JAVSCE010012853.1, forward strand.
ACTTCTGTACTTCTAGAACCCAGCACAGGACCTGACACACAATAAATGCTCAGGGGTACCCAAGACTGGTTCACTACCTCTGCCTACCTGAGGCTCTATATCCATGAGCAGATGTAAACCAGAGCCACAAATGGAGACAGATTCAGAGGCTCAGTCTGAAAGTGACACAGAGGCGGAGAACTGCAGGATGCACAGCCCCAGGATGGCAAAGATACAGATAGAAATGGGGACAGATTGAGGCCTTAGTGGGGAGCACTGGGGCTGGACCTGGAGCCAGCCTGGACCTCTAACCACAGCAAGGTCTGTGGGCTGAGCTTGCAGGACTGAGCAGTGACTCATGGGGCCCATCTCTGTGGCTCTTCTGGCACCCAAATCTACTCACAGTAGCCTTTTCCACTGAGATCATACAGTGGGGTGGTCCTCCTTCCCCTGTCCCTTCCCCAACCTTCCCTCAGCTTCCCATTCTTTACCAACATGAATCAATCAAAAATAAAATAGGGGCTCTGTGTCTCAGTGGGCTTAGTGACGAGACCCATAGTCATTGCCCTCACTCCATCCCAAACCTTGCATACCCTCTGCAGTTCTTACAGTAAGGGTGACAAATGCCCCAAACTTTCCAGACTTCTCTCACCTTAAGCTGCAAAGTCCTTAATGTGGCAGTCAAGGCCATCCAGATGCATCACAGCCTTCCTGTACTGGCCTGTAAAAATCACCTGATTACAAGTCTAGTCTCAAACTGTCTCCTCTGCCTGGAATGCCCAAGCCCATCTGTCCTGGTCAGATTCCTTCCTCCTTCAAGGCCTGAATGTAGCTCAGGAAGGCCATCTTTGCCATTCTGCCCAATCAGCTGCTGACCCATGGACAAACTCTTAACTTGCTCACTCTCCTGCATCCCAGATGCCTACCTCTTCCCTGGCTGTGGTCATCTGCTTTCTTCCCCATCTGCTGGGCTCCCTTGGCTGGTCTCTTCCAAGCACATCATCCACTTTTTGTCATCCTTGCTTTTTGTCACATGTAGTCTTGGCATCCTTTGTTTATTGTTTATGCTGCACTTTCTACCTGGAATGCACCCACCCTACTTTGCCGTGTTGTCTGAGCACCCCTGTCTCTCTCTCTCACACACACACACACACACTCCTCCTAAAGCCTTCCCAGATCTCCTCAAGACCCCAAAGCACCTTCTGTGTTCTTTGCCCTATAGCATAAGAACAATAATGACAAACATTTATGATCCCTTACTGTGGGCCAGGCTGTTCATTAGATTCTTCTCATTTTGTCATTTAATCCTGAGAGCAACCTTATAAGATAAATATAATTGTTACCCCATTTTAGAGATGAGGTGAGGCTCAGAGAGTATGTAACATGCCTAAGCTGACACAGCTGTTAAGTGATAGCGGGACTATTAACCACAGGCCTTATCCCTGCCAACTGTAAAAACGTGAGGGCAAAGCCTAAGGCGTTTTTTCCTGTCTTAACATTTTCCCATCAATAACACAGAAAAAGTAAACATTGACTAAATTTGTAACCTTTGCAGTGCCAAGAGACCTTCAGATCTATAAAGACAGAAAGTAGGTTTAGGGCTGGGCAGGGCAGGGGATGCAGAGTGACAGCTAATGGGCACAGGGTTTCCTCTGAGGATGACACAAATGTTCTTAATTTAGATTGTTGTGAGGGTTGTACAACTGTGTGATTATATTAAAAGCCACTGAACTATACACTTTAAATGGGTGAATTTTATGGTATATGCATTACATCTCGATAAAGATGGATTTTTTAAAATAATTTATTTTGGTATCATCAATCTAGAATTACATGTGCAATATTATGATTATTAAACTATCCCCTTCATCAGGTCGCCCCCACCAATCCCATTACAGTCACTGTCCATCAGCATAGTAAGATGCTATAGAGTCACTACTTGTCTTCTCTGAGTTGTACAGAGCTCCCCGTGCCCCCCCAACATTACATCTGCTAATCGTAATGCTCCTTTTTCCCCCTTATCCCTCCCTTTCCACCCATCCTCCTCAGTTCCTTTTCTTTTGGTAACTATTAGTCCGTTCTTGGGTTCTGTAAGTTTGCTGCTGTTTTGTTCCTTCAGTTTTTTTCTTTGTCCTTATACTCCACATATGAGTGAGATCATTTGATACTTGTCTTTTTCCGCTTGGCTTATTTCACTGAGCATAATACCCTCTAGCTCCATCCATGTTGGTGCAAATGGTAGGATTTGTTTTCTTCTTATGACAGAATAATATTCCATTCTGTATATGTGCCACATCTTCTTTATCCATTCATCTACTGATGGACACTTACGTTGCTTCCATTTCTTGGCTATTGTAAATAGTGCTGCGATAAACATCGGGGTGCATCTATCTTTTTCAAACTGGGCTGCTGTATTCTTAGGGTAAATTCCTAGGAGTGGGATTCCTGGGTCAAATGGTATTTCTATTTTGAGTTTTTTGAGGAACCTCCATACTGCTTTCCACAATGGTTGAACTAATTTGCAGTCCCACCAGCAGTGTAGGAGGGTTCCCTTTTCTCCACATCCTCGCCAACATTTGCTGTTGTTTATGTTTTGGATGTTGGCCATCCTCACTGGTGTGAGGTGATACCTCATTGTGGTTTTAATCTGCATTTCTCTGATGATTAGCGATGTGGAGCATCTTTTCATGTGCCTGTTGGCCATCTGAATTTCTTCTTTGGAGAAGTGTCTATTCATGTCCTCTGCCCATTTCTTAATTGGATTATTTGCTTTCTGTTTGTTAAGGTGCATGAGTTCTTTATATATTTTGGATTTCAACCCTTTATCAGATACGTTTTTTATGAATATATTCTCCCATACTGTAGGATGTCTTTTTGTTCTACTGATGGTGTCCTTTGCTGTACAGAAGCTTTTCAGCTTGATATAGTCCCACTTGTTCATTTTTGCTTTTGTTTCCCTTACCCGATAAAGATGGATTTTTAAAATAAAGTCCTTCAGACACAGTGGGAATTTAATCTGGGACTGCTGCTATCTAGAGATTACTATCCCTAGGTATTTCTGGACCCCACACTATCCGATTTGTATTGTAAACACTCAGGGTAACCAGGTCCCTTGAGATTGCCCTCCCACCTGCCATGTGTAGAACATCTCTGTTCATTTGTCCTATGCCTGCCTCCAGGTTTTCAAAGGTTTATCTGGTCCCAGAGGGTGGTGGCTGCATCTTTGCACCCAACCTCATGGGTCTCTTTCCTTTCTGGCCCTCTCCATTTTGTGGATTTCTAGTTCTGTGATCCAGTACCTGTGTAGTGATACCCTGGACTGCCAATATAGGCCCTGTCCTAAAGGGACAGTATTGGGTTGGTATGAGGGAGGAAGAAAGGAGGGCCAGAGGGCCTAACAGTCTTTCCCAGGATCTCCCCTTCATTCTTTATCCCAGAAGCCCTGGGGCAGGCAATTGGAAGTTTCCAGTTCCCTCATCAGATACGCCTATTGCCAACCCCTGCCCCAAACCCCCAGGCACATGGACACAGGACAACCATCCATCCAAGAGGTTTAATGTATCTTAGGTTCAAGATACAAATCACAGGGCAGGTGCTAACCCCAAGAAAGTCATCTGCCACCCAGTCAGCCTCTTTAGCGCTGCAGCCAGGCATCTGAATCCCCAGAGCAGTGGAGCAGTGGCCCAGGGATACCTGGGTCCTTTCCTGTTTGGGAAATGTCAAGATGGTAATGTGGGAGCCCAGAAGCCACCATATCCTCTCCTCCGAAAACCCAGACCCAAGGATCTGAAAGATCCAGGCGTGGATGTGGAGTATCAGATCCCCAGAATGACCCAAGCTAGGAAACAGCCCTGATCTGAAGCCTGGCCCAGCCTTGTGGCCTTGATCCTGGGAAAGGAGAACTATGGCCCCCAATAACTGGCAGTGAAGGGAAGGAGATAAAGCAATAGCAGACACAGATTCCCACTTCCCTAAAAAATATTGGCAATAGATAGCTGACCCAACAGGGTAGCAAAGCCCAAAGTTGAAGCCTGTTCCACTTCCCACCCCAATCCCTCTGAGGACCAGCCCCTTGAAGAGCCCTTTTGCCAGGACACTGTTATTGAACTGGTGGTGGAGGTAGGGGTGGAGGGCCAGAAAGGCCAGTGTCAGCTGAGGACTGATGCCCTTGCTTTGGGGCAGGAACAGCTGCCTAGAGTGGCCCAGGAGAACCCACTGGAGAAAGAGGCTCAGCTTCCAGTCTCTGGGCCTAGCCCCTAGAAGCCTTGGACTGCATCTTGAGACAAAGTAAGGGCCTTACTAGAAGGGAAGATGGCAGGAGTTAGGAGCAGGGAGGGTGGTGAAAGGGGTCCTTGAGAGGACCAGCCCAGGATACCCTTCTGACCCATCCCAAGGAAGCCCAGTTGCTTCTTCAGTCTGGGCCCCTCTGGCCCCATGTCAGGTTCAGGGGGTCCCTCTGACCACTTCCCAAGGAACACTCCCAGTGGGGGCTTTGGCCTCCTGCTCCTCAAGTTCCTAAGCTACAGCCGGCCACCTCTATTGAATTGGATGCACCAGTAGGAGTTGGCTGTGCCTGGACTAAGATGGGTGTGGTCCTCATGTTCCATGAGAGGCTGCAGCTCTGGCTGCCGGGGGATGTCAGCACTGCTCTCACTGTGTGAGCGGCCAGCCTTGGCCAGGCTTGGGGGGAAAGTGAAGCTAGGGCGTAGGTCAGAAGGCAAGTCAAGAGGGGCTTGGGGCTCTTCAGCAGCCAGTGGGTGAGGAGGCAGATGGGTCATAGTCGGCGCCTGCATACAAGATGGGGATGCTAGGCTCTCTAGGGATGAGATGCTCTGGTTCCAGCCCATCTGCATGTCCACGGGCACAATCTTGGTGGTTTCTGAGGACACGTAGACTGCCAGGTCCCCCTGTCCACTCTTCCAGGGTAGCTCCTTCTCTGCACAGGTTGGGGAGGGGGGGATGACACGTGGGCTCGGACACACCTCAAGGCTCCCTGGGGACAGATAGTACACACATGTTCATTAGTGACACAGTGGAATCCTTCCCAAGTATAAGCACATTTTCATAAATAAATTAGTTCTACAGTTGCCATGTTACATCCATTTTGTGCTGTAATTTGATGAATGCCTTGCTGAGGGGAAGCACCTCAGCAAGCTGGTTTTGCCCTCCACTGGGTCACCAGCACCCAGCACAGGGCTGGACACATAGTATTTGCTCAACAAATACCTAATGAACAAATGAAAATAACTAAAGCAAGAGAAAACAGGAGCTAGACAGGAAAAAAGTCCCATGTGCCATTAGCCCTTATTCCACTTAAGAGCACCGGTCTCAGAAACCACATCCTGCCATGCCCCGGCCCTGGGTGGGACAGCAGCGAGGATGAGGAAGATACCAAGGATCTGCGCCAATGGCTTTGCTGCCGGGTGCCCTTCCTGAGCACCCACCACAGCCTTTGGTGGGACAGAGTCCAGGAGTGTGAGCTCATGCAAGCCTAATAGCAGGCTGACACTTTGCCACAGAGAGGAGGCCAGAGCCCAGAGGACATGAGCCGAGAATCCCAGAACTGCTGGCAGCCAGGATGGAATTCCACTCAGCCACTGCAGCACAGGAAATCTGAGGTTCAGAAAAAGAAGCCCCGCCACCCCCTGCTCTTTAAAGTCACGCCCAATGCCTTGCGTATAATACAGCTGTCAGTCCGTATCTGCTTTTTGATGACATCCTGAGCAGTCCACTAAAGTTAACTGAGTACATCGTGAAATGTACTGATGCTGTGATTGAAAGTGAAACTACCTCTCTTGAAAGACGTGGAGTAATACATTTTAACAACAAGAACAAAACTAAAACCACAAAAAACTTCAGGGTTTACCTTTGGACGATGCTAGTCAACTCACTGGTCTGAAAACTGATAAATAAAAGGGAAAAAAATCAAGCATTTATCCATCCCTTCCTGTACAAACTGTACCTCCAACTAATTGATGAGGTTTTTTTTACTATATAGAATTCCTGCTAATAAATGCAGACAAAAAAAATAGATGTAGAATATCACCATTGTGCAACCCCTAATGACACCTTGACTCTGGCAACGATCATCAGTGGCTGCTAACACCATTTGATGATACACTGATGGCGAACTTGATGATGGCTCAGCTAACAACAGCTGAACCCAGTGATCAGTATTAGCCCCACACACAGAAAGACAACCAGATGGCAGTGTTTCCCGATGTGATGCAACAGGAAGCATACCCCCACCACCTATGAAGTAGTTACCAAATTAGAACTGAAATCGGATCTAGATTTAATTACTGGTTTAAAGGAATTATATGAGGGATGGTGAAACATGTTAAATGATGCTGTGGGGCTGCAAACAGCAAAATCCACACAAGGAAAGATTATGGGACAGATAACCAGGTTATTTCAATAAATACATTACAAGATTTAACAAAAGTATATGGAAGGGATCCCATAAATAAGGGTTTTTCAAACCTGATACTGTTGACACAGATCCTTTGCTGTGGGGGACTGTCCTGCACATGGTAGGATGGTCAATAGCATCCCTGGCCTCCACCCGTTCAATGCCAGCACACCCCTCGTTTTGGCAATCAAAAATGTCTCCAGACATTGCCAAATATTCCTGGGGGGCAAAATCACTTGCACCACTCCCTTAAGAACCACGGCTATTGGTTAAAAAGGCTTAACAACTAAATGCCATGTATGGGCCTGGTCCGGATTTTTATTTGAACAAAGCTGTGTAAAAAAAATGTTAAGACAACCAGGGAAGTTTGAACACTGTGTATTTGATGACAAAGAATTTAGATATGATAATGGTATTGTGGTTATATTTTTAAAGAAGAATCCATATCTTTTAGAAATACGTGCTGATTGACTAGCAGACTCCAAGAAGGGACTAGTGGTTACCAAAGGCAGGGGAGGGAGGGAGAAGGGGATTGAGGGGTATTATGATTAGTACACATGGTGTGGGGGGGATCATGGGGAAGACAGTGTAGCACGGAGAAGACAAGTAGTGACTCTGTGGCATCTTACTACACTGATGGGCAGTAACTGCAATGGGATATGGGGGGGTCTTGATAATATGGATGAATGTAGTAACCACAATTTTTTCATGTGAAACCTTCATAAGAGTGTATATCAACGATACCTTAATAAAAAAAAAGTAATTAAGTAATACCTGTCAAAATTCAAAAAAAAAGAAAGAAATACATGCTGATTATTGATAAAGTGACATGATATTTGAGATTTGCTGCAAAAGAACCCAGTGAAGAGAGGGGCATAGGTGAAGGTGGAGATGAGATAGTAGGTGATTATTGAATCTGGGTAACGGACAGATGGGAATTTATTTGATTATCTGTCTAGTGTATATTTTGAAAATGTCTACAATAAAACATTTTTAAAAGGCACCTGAGGGTGCCAGCACCAAGTAGCAGTGATATTTAGCACTATGCGTGAATTAAGTCTCCACATACGGAAATACATACAGTTTTTATCCACACTAAACCCATTTCGATGAATTCAGGTTCCTCCCCCAGGTCAGGCTGACACCCTCACCAGGGGCTCTACCTGAGGGCAGGTGTGCTGAGCATGGGTTGCAACAGAGCCCAGTGTTAGGTTTGCTTGTCACCTCATGTTCCTCACCAGACTGTTAAAGGAAGGCAGCAAAGCAGTGCAAAGGCTGTGGGTTTTGGAGTCAGATGGGCAAGTTTCAAATTTTGGTTCTGCTGTGGGACACTGGACATGTGCCAAGTCCCCTTGGCTCTATGAGCTCAGTTTCACCATCCTGATTATTGTGAGGGTTGTATCAGATCAGGTATGTCAGGTACCTGATATAAAGCTGCTGCTCAGCAAATGCTGCTGGTGAATAAACAGATGAATAGAAAAGGAAGGTATCTGGAGACCATGAGCAAAGAGGGAGGAAGCCAACTGCACAGCTCCACCTTGCTGCAGAGTGGGTGGGAGGCAGGGAGAAAGCCATTACCTGAGACCTTGCCCTCTTGGAGAACCTCACTGGTGGCCCGAGCCACAAAGATGATCCCCTCATCGTCCTCCTTCTCTGTCTCCGAACTGTCGCTCTCCTCCTCCTCCTCAGACTCCACAGTTAAGATTACAGCAGCTGGATAGGGACAAGAGCTGAGTGGGGCTGGCCAGCCCAGCAGCTGCCTCCTGGTAATACACAACCCCAAGCCAGCTCCCTGTCCACCCAGGCAGTCCCCCTCCCCCTCCCCCACCATTGACAGAAGTACCTGCTTTCTTCTCTGGCTATTTCAGCCCTGGCCTAGGGGGTCAGAGGCTTGATAGGAAGGGAAATGAGACTGCAGAGCCCAAAGAGGCAACCAGGAAAAGCAGTCCTCAGAGGAAGCCATGAGAAGCTCTCCAGCTCCCCATTCCCTCCACTCAGCCCCTGACTTCATCATCAGTGACATGAGTGTGGAGAGCTGAAAGGCTCATCAACATTCAGCCATCCAAACTCCTGGTTGTGTAGACCCATCCTTCAAGGACCATACCAAACTCTCCCTTCTCCATGACACCTTCCCCAAGCTCTCAGGGCTTGTACCCTATAGTAAGCTATCGGACACCTCCTTGTCACAAATTGTCTAATAACTGCTTAGATGTCCAGCTACAAAATTAACTGTACCCATATGGTCCTTTAGGGGAAGAGCCCAGCTCATGGCACTGAATGCAGCACAGAGGAGGTCCTCCAGGATTCTGGCTGGTGGGCCTGTGCCCTTTCCCTCCCCTCCCATCTTCAGCTCTACCCCAGTCCCCACTTGCCTGTGTCCTGAAATCCCAGGCTTCGATGAGGCTTCCCATTTGTTGCCTCAGTGTTAGCCACACCATCCTTCTGAGGACCAAGAAAAAACCCTAAGCCTCTGGCCCTGGCTGGAAACCCCAACCCTGGCAGCTGGTAAGGTTAACAGGAGGCCAAATCTTCCTGACCCAGCAGGGGAATCCCGAAGATTCTACCATCCCTTGGCCCCCAGGCAAGTGTTATGAAGTCTGAGTAGCCCATCCACCAGCAAGGGCTCTCAATGCCTCAGCCTGGGCTGAATTAGGGTGCATAGAGTTGCCCCCCACCAGAAGGTATCTACCTTTGTCCTGCTCTTTTCACTTCTGCTGGAAGGTCCTGCTGCCTCCCAGCAGGTGACTCACCACATGACCAAGAGGCTGATCTCCCTTTGAAGGCTTCACCTCACCTTTCTGGGACTCCAGGAAGATGTAAAAGAGAGAAACCAACCTCTGCAACCACCAAGTCCCTAAGGATTATCTATCTAGGGGTTTCCTGAGCTGGATTCCAATACTGGGGGCTCCAACCCCCAACATGAGACCCAGAAACAGCACATGCCTTCTTGCGGCCAGTCTTGCGGGGACGTAGCTTGCTCTTGGTGAAGCAGATGTTGTGCTTGGTGGACTTGAAGGACTCCAGCCGCCGCTTCATGTTCTGCTGGAAGACCTCCTTGTCCTGCCGCTCCTGCGCATCTTCTGAGATGAAGTGGTGGCTGCAGCTGGCTTTGTACTGGCAATGACAGCCCCACCCCACCATGAGGCTGGGTGCCTTGGCCTCCCGCAGGAACCCCAGGCCACAGCCCCATGTTAACCACAGGTCTTCCCAGCCCGGTTTTTCCAGAACTAGCCGTGGACTAAAAAACAAAACAAAAAATTTCATAGGAACCCAGCTAGATACGTGGTATTCAGTTTACTGGGGTATATTTTCCTTTATCCCAGAACCCCCAAATTCTGGCTTTCCTTATCTGCCTACTGTTCTTCCCCAATTCTCTCTGATTTGAAGTGACAAGAGGCAGAGTACCCTGTTATCTTGTCCCTTGTGGCTACTGTGAGACCAAGGGGGCATTTCCTTCTTTGCACCTCCATTTATGAGCCTGGCCCACATGCCCCCTTCTAGCTACACAGGACTCTCTCTCCAGGTAGAACTCTCCAACTAGCCATTTCTACAGCAACCACCATGACACCTCAGGGTACACTTTGGACTTCCATAACTATCTCTCCTGACACCCCGGACCCATTCAGTTCCAACAACTTCAGTGCTCAGTTCAGGACCAACCCCTTCATCTGTTCCTTCCAACTCTTTCTCATACTCAGACTGCTTCCACCTCTGCCCTCAGCTGCTTAGCAGCCTTTTCATCATCTAGTGGTAATCCCCTGGAGTACTGCTAGTGTCCAGATCATCTTGCCTTGGCTCACATCCTCAGCCTGGTTCTTTCCTCATGTATTTTCTCCTTCCCTGAACCTGTTCTAAGACCTCCCCTAAAGTCTTCCATCTGCCCTCCTATACCTACTCACCCAGAGGTATGCCTCTCTCCTGGGAGCAGAGGGGTCCAGCTCCTTCACAGGGCTCATAGCTCTGGAACCCAGGCCTCCGCCGTGCTTGGCTCACTCCTTCCTACCTCCATCAGCTTCCTGCTCCCTCCAACTTCTCCACTCTCCTGCATCTTCACTCCCTTCCTTGCCACTGGCCCCCTTCCCTCTACTTTGAAGCAATCTTCTGCCCTTACCTCCTTGAAGGAAGCCTTTCCATTGATGCCATTCTCCGCTTTTGCTGCCAAACATTTATACTTTTCAATTTAACAATTTCCCTCATATCCATTACTTCCTTAAATACCAAAAGTACGACTCCAGAGGTCCCCTACTCCACAACACCACCTTCTCCCCAGTCACCATCACCATTGCCATGACCTCTGGTTAGGCACTGGCCTGACCTCTGTGCAGCATTTAGCCCCCTTGCCTCAGGCCTCTGAGACACCATCTGCTACTGCTCCTAGAGGGGTTCCTTCTCTTCCTTCCTTTACTGGCTCCCCTTCCTTTTCTTCCATGTGTATGTACTCTTCACAGTGCAGTCCTTGGCCCTTTCTCCCTCTCTGAATGCCCTCCCCATTGAATTCATCCATTCTCTCAGCTGCAGCTAGCCCAGTAGTAGAGATCTGTGGTTCTTAAACACCAGCCATCAGACTGGCTGCATTTGAATCACCTGGGGGACTTATTAAGCACAGATTCTTAGTCCCATTCCATACTGCAGTCAAAATCTCCAGGAGGTGAAGCCAGAAATATGCATTCTAGCAAGCTCTCCAGGGGATTCTGATATAACCAGGAAACCTCTGATAAAGGATGCTTGCAAATCTTTATCTCCAGCCCTAATGTCTCTCTTAAACAGTGATCTTATGTTTCTAATTGTATACTAGACATTTCTGTCTCTGATATTTCCATGAAGAACATGAGGAATAATGGAATGTGTTATGCTATAACTAAGTGGATTCAGAACTATTTGAGTAACCATACCCAAAAATGCTTGATCCATGTCAGTCTGGAGAAAAGTCTTTAGTAGCATGCCACAGCTCTGTCCTCAGCTCTAGCCTGTTCAACATTTGTATGTTGATTTGGATGAATACAAAGTTAACAGGCTTAGCAAATTTTCATATGATGTGAATCTTAGCAGATATTTGGTGGCAGACATGGGATCCAAACGATGGAATGATGGGCTAAATCAAATAAGATGACATTTAACATGGATAAGCACAATCTTACTGCAGTTTTTTTTTAATTGACTACACAAGAACTGGTTGGACTGAACCCACTGGCCAACCTTATATACATGCATCCATAGACAACCAATCATTATGTACATCCTGATGCGATACAATAAGAAATGCAAAGCATACCTACTGAATGTTCCTGAGTCTGACCTCTAGATTTCACTACCAGAAATACAGGGGATAGAGGAACATGTTAAATACCACCACTGGAATACAATCAGCAAACACTATAAAATGGGAAATTCTCTGAGATAAAGTATCCAGTTTCCTCAATAAATAAATAACAAGGGGGGAGAAGAAGGGAGAAGGAACTATTATAGTTTTTTTAAAATAAAGAGATATATTTACCAAATGCAAAGGGTGGACTTTATTTGGATCCTGATTTAAACCATCTGAAAAAAGATATATACAAACACTAACTTGTTTTTGTTTGATGTTTGATGTGAGGATTATTGTTATTTGTTGTAAGTGATAATAGTACTATGGTTATATAACATATATACACACATATATGTGTGTGTGTATATATATATATGTATATTAGGAGTTCTTGCCACATAGAGATACATACTGAAATATTTAGAGATGATTTGATATGCTGTCTGGAGTTTGCTTTAAGATAAAGTGCGGATAGAGTGTGAGGGGTAGGGAGGGTACAGAATGTAACAAGATTAACCACACATTGATAATTATTGGAGCTGGGTGGTGGGTAAATGATAGTTATTCTTTCTAGTTTTCCGAATGAGTGAAATTTTCCTTAAGAAAAAAGTGAACAAAACTAAACTAAACAAAAAAGCCACAGGTTGGATGAGACAGGGCCTGACAGTTACTAACTGAGGAACACATGGGAGTTTGCCTGCCTGTAAGGGACAATGTGGTGAACCAAAGCTGGAGGGATTCTGGGCTGCAGGAAGAGAATGGCAAGTTCTAGAACTGGAAAGGTGAGAGAGTCCCTATGCCTGCTCTGGCCAGCCACAGCTGTTGCAACGTCTTCCATTCTAGCCTTGTTTCTCATGACCAGAGAAGACACAACAGGGAGAGGAGATGCTGGCCTGAGGACAAGAAGGCCTGTGTGGAAGAAAGCAGTCTTGAACCCTTTGAAGACTTATTCTACAGAGCTGTAGTAGAGTCAAGTCAGGACCAGTGGGAGCAAGTTAAAGGAAGCCAGTTTAATCTCAAAGTGGAAACAGCCTTGACTATTAAAAATGCCAAGAATGGTTAACAGCGGGCTTTCCAGCTCAGGAACGTTCAAGGTAATGGCTTGCTGCCCCCTTGTGGGGCTGCGACAAATTCCCTCCTTCATGGTCTGAGCCTTTCCAGCACCAAAGCTTCATGACCTGCATTGGACTAACATTACTTAAAACAGATGTCTGCCTTCCTCATGCTAAGCTGGTCCCACAGGCTTTCTCAGTGCTCCTGCTTCTGTCTGTGACCCCATCAAGCCCTATGGACTCTATCTCCTCCTCTCTCCTTCAGGGCCAGCCACCCAGGCCTATGCTCCTCTCCCTTCCCACTGCACAGCTCAAATCCAGTGTTCCACTCCAGCTTCCCAACAGGCTCTCCCAGCTTCTCAACTCACCCCCGCCAATTTGATCTGCACTCTGCTACCAAAGAAGACATCTTTGCACAGTGTTTGTATCAGGCCAACCCTTTATCAAAAAAAAAAAAAAACTAACTAAAAGTTATTACTGATAAGATGAAGCCCATACTTTTCAATCGGGCATCTATAACTCTCCACAAGCTGGTGCCAACTGCCTCTTGAGGCGGCAACCATGGCCTCCCCAGACCAACCCCACTCCCCTTGGAACTATATGTCCCTCCTGCTCTCACCCTGCGGCGCGGCTTGTAGAGGCCTCCACAGAGCAGATGGTGCATCACAGCATCCTCACGGTCCCGGCCACTGCGTACTGTGTCAATCACCTGCAGGTCCAGACACGCTCCACTGCCACTCTCCCTCCTGCAGGAGGCAGGGAACATGTGTGCTGGGGAGGGACCAGGAGGCACAGGCAGAGGAAGGGCAGAAGCAAAGATGCTCACAAATCTTCCCCAAAAGGGATTCAAAGAGAGGGCCCAATAGAGAGGAGCTTGAGGAAGGGGAAGGACTTACAGCAGGTTGGTGACAGAAGTCTCTGCCACAGAATTGCGGTTAGGCATAGAGGGCAGAGTGAGCCCTGTGGAGGACAAGACATGGCCTCCCTGCCAGGGCCAACACCAAGATCAGGTGGCAATCAGATGGAGGGTGGCCCAGACAGTCAGAGGGTAATAAAAAGAGTAACAATAGTTAACACTTATTCTCTTCTTTTGATGTTCCAAGTACTGTGCTAGGCATTTTACATACTGAACCACAAAACTGTGACATAGGTACTCTTATTCCCACTTTCTTGCAGTTAAGTAAGGCTCAGAGAGGATGTGACTTACGTAAGGTCACAAGCCTATAAGTGGTAAGAGCTGAACTACAGCTGCTGACTTCGGAATCCAGCTGCTTCCTACTTTCTCTACTGCCTATCAGATTCTAAATGTCAGCATCAGGCCAGGCTGGTTCCTGCAGCAGCACTTCACAAGGCTATTGCTTACTCAGGGTCTGCCTGCTTGTCTCCCCTTCCAGACCTGCTCTGCTGGCCACCTGCCTACCCACCGCTGGCTGCTGGCCCACCTGGTCCACGAAGCTGATGGCATCCCGGATGTTGAGTCTATAGTACACATCCCAGATCTGGTCCTGGATGCGGTAAGCTGACCGCCGCATCAGCAGCTGACTCAGGTACTTCTTATCAAATTGTTCCCACCTACAGAGGATGCCAGGCCCATTCCTGAGTGCCACCCCCAAGGTCTGGCTGGCTGGCCCTTCCTCAGATAAGGCAAGGGCACTGCCAGCACTGGCCTGGCCTTCTTGGTATGGACATCAGCCAGGGAGAATCTTGAAGCTAGCCCCTGCCCTTATGAGATTTATAGTGTTATGGGAAAGCCTGACATTAATTGAAGTTATTACAAACAACTGTAAAATTGCAACCATGACAAGAACTACAAAAGATAATTATAGAGTGTGATAGGGATTTGTCCTAGTCAGGGAGGCCAGGGAAGGCCTCCCTGAGGACTTGATCCCTTTGGTGAGACCTGAAGGATGAACAGAGGTTAAGCTGGTGAGAGGGAGGCTAGGGTATGTTCTAGTAGAGAGAACATGTACAAAGATACCAGTGACTGGGGGCTGGGGTCAGGGGGTGGCGGGGGAGCATGGTGGGTCCTAAGGTTCTAAACCAGGGTCCATCATAGTCAAAGACAGAGCAGAGATGATGAGACTGGAGTCTGGCAGGTACCAGACCATGCAAGGCTGGACAGGCCTCACTAGAGAGCCTTGTCTTACTCTGAAAGTACTGGGATGCTACTGAAGGGCTTCAGGCAGATGTTACCCAGCCTGAGACTGGCTGTGTCCCTTCTCAGAAGTGTGGCACATCCCCCATGTTGCCCTGGATGGTGAGGCTGCTGCTGCTGAAGGAGCCTCAGGGAAGCAAAGGAGCCTTGGGGGAGCTCCCTCACCTGTCCCTCCAGTAATGATAGCCATGGTGTCCCACAACGTCCTCCACTGCAGCCAGAATGTGGTCAAAAGTCTAGAAGAGGGGTGGGTAGAGGGACTGGATCAGGACTCTGCTCAAAATAGGGGAAGGGAGAGAGGTACAGGTGGAGAGATGGGGTTCTGGTACCCACGTGCTCATGCAGCTCCTGGTTCAGGGTGGGTTTATGATGCTCACTCCTCTTCACCTTCAGCCACTTCACCAGTGGCTTGATGGTCAAGCCCTATGGACACGCAGCAGGTAAGCCCTGCCCTATCCAGTTCCCTGCTGCCTTTCTCTCCCCATAATTAGGCCTCAGCTTCTGTACCCCCACGTCACTGCACACAAGGTTTGGGAAGTCAGGCCCCTGTATCCACCAACAGGAAAAGAAGCCCCTGTCCCAAAGGGTCCAGCCTCCCCCGCACCTGATAGACCCTCTCCCTACCCAGCCTCATGGGCTCTCCCACCTGCACAATGACTGTGAAGAAGACCACCACAATAGTGGTGGCCACGAAGTAGTCCTTGGCAGGGACCTTGGTCCTGTCCAGGAGGATGACGAGAGCGAAGGCCACAGCCCCCCGGAGGCCCCCATAGGACATCACCACCTGGTCAATCTTGTCCAGAGGGACCAGCCGGAACTGATTCAGCACCCACGTCTGCAGGACTACACCTATAGCAGGAGGGAGGCCAGTGGGAGCAAGGCACTGGGAGTGGAGGGCACCAAGTATCTGGGCTAAGGTCTGACAGGGGCCCAGGAGGGGTGAGCAACAAGGGGAGGCTTAGAAATTGACAAGAATGTGGACTCAGATGGGGGATGAGCTGGAGTAGGGGTAGGAAGGAGAATGGGAAAGCAGAGAGTGCCAGCAATACCGAGGGCTCGGAAGAGCAGGATGAAGAAGAGGGTGCCCAGCACCAGCCCAGAGTCCCAGGCCCACTTAGAAGAGTCCACAGCTGAGATCCCAAGTAGCATGAAGATGATGGTCTCAGCACAGCTGGCTAGAGTCTTCATTGTGTATTTGACAGCTGTGCGTGACTTATGTGAGATGTTGGCCTCCACATACTTCTTACAGCCTAGACCACACATAGTTACCCTGGGAGAGGAATGAAGAGAGAGGGTAAGCGAGGAGGAGTCACATGAGGCACATCTCTGGGGTTTGAGCATGCTGCAGGAGAGGGTGTTGCCCGTCACAGGATGTCAATCAGTGCTGAAGCCCAGAGAGGCATAGAGACTGTCCAGTGATAGCTAGTGGTGGTCCTGGCATAGGAGTCCAAACCTCCAGGCTCCCCACTTGGTACCTCTGGAGGGAAAAGTAGGGGAAACATGCTCTGACTAGCATATTTTCTGAAGTGCTTTGGCCACCCAAGCCAGTGGCACCAGGCCTTCAAGTCCACTTCCAGCTCAGCCCACATACCAGAGGGCACTCAGGCAGAGGAATATTGGGTTCTGGGGTGCCCAGGACAGTTGAAGAGGCAGATCCTGGAACATTTGCTGAAGTTTACTACCTTCTCAGGGGTGTTTGAAGCTCCCACAGCCACAGGGGCTCAGGGAAACCTACTGTCTCTTCAGGGTCCTGCTTCTGTCCATGTTAGGGGCAAACATCTCCAGTGCCCCCTCCCAGGTGCCTGCCTGCAAGGCCCCCAGGACTCACGCAAGAATGGCGGAGAGCGAGGCCATTTCAGCAGTGAGGTAGGCTGCGTAGGCGAGGAGGAAGACCAGCAGCGGCTCGATGATGCGGACCCGCTTGGTGAAGCGTGTGGTCAGGGCCAGGAGGAAGGCAAAGACTAAGCCCACGGCTGCCCCGCCCAGACTGACCACAAACAGGGAGGCTGGGGGAGGAGTGGGTTGTCAGCATGACCCCTGGCCTGGACCCTACCCGGGCTGACAAGACTACTGCCTGGCAGGGAGTGGAGGATGATGCCCACACACTCCCTGGGGTCAGGTTCCCAGAGCCAAGGATGCCAGGAAAGTCCCTTCTTCTCAGGTTCTCAGGGCCCATTTCTCCTCAGGGGAGGGAATGGAATGAGGAACCTGTGCAGCCTCCTCTGTCCTGATGCAGCGGGGGTGAAGGTGGGGGATTCAGCAACCCAGGGGAGGCAGACCCCAAAGCCAGCTGACAGGGGGGAAATACTGACCGATTCCTTTCAGGTAGTCAGTGGCCTGCACCTTGGCAGAGCCCATCTCCACAAAGGAATTGCAGACCTTGTACAGCACCTAAGTGAGAAGAGGAGAGTCAGGAGCGAGGGCAAAGGCAGCACCTGGGACTGCTGGGAGAGGGTGAAAGCTGAGACCCTATTTCTTCCTCAGGGTCCTGGGGAAAGGGTCTGAGCCTGCTCACACACCCAACTAGTCAAAGAACGGCAGCCTGGGGTCAGGGAAAGGCAGCCAGCTGAGCACTCTCACCACAGTGACTGCATCATTGAGCAGGGACTCGCCAAAGACAATGATGAAGAGAGTCTCGTTGACGTGCACCTCCTCAAAGACGGCCAGCACAGCCACAGGGTCCACTGCTGAGATGAGGCTCCCAAACAGCAGGAAGTCCAGCAAGGCAGCCTGCACTCTAGGGGCTTTGGAGGGATAGATGGGGACAGTAAGTGGTCAGGTATTGGGCCTTCTACAGCATACCTGGGGACAAGCCCAGTTCCAACCGCACTGTTATAACAAGGATGCCCAGAAAGGACTCGGGATAGTGAAGAGAGTGTCCACATAAAGGTCAAGGGCTTGAGCCTAAGGCTAGCTTTACTACTCACCAGCTTTGTGATGTTGGTACTGTCATTGTCACATGACTTCTCTTAAACTATGCATCCCCATCTGCCTACCTCACAAAATTGCTGCAAATATCAACCCCAGAGATGGCTAAGAAAGCTCTATGTAACCTATAAGCTCAGGCAGCACTGACCATAGAAACTACAGGAACATCAACAGTAACAACCACCACCAGGAGGTGGATATCGGATGCTGACTGGCTTTATTAGGGAGAACACAAACCTGTAGTTCTCTCCCACACCTATAGTTCTCAGCTTAAGGGATGTGACACAATTCTCAGCAGGAGTGGGAGGGGCTGAGAACCTATGAGGGCTGAATACAGTATGAAAAACATCCACCACAGGGAGGACTTGAACATGTCGTAAATCTCTGTGAACCAGTTTCTTCATATATGTGTTGGGAATAATAAGAGTTTCTACCTCGAAAACGTCTTTATTTGGCCAGTGCCTAACACATAGTAAGTGCTCAACAGATATTACCTATTATTAGGATACTGTAGGATACTGTTATCATTGTGGTCTAATGCACTCCCTTTCCTTTCCTGCCCCAATGAGTTCACCAACCCATTAGGAAAACCAGGTTGGAGTCTCCAGGTGGAAACTGCAAACCTCCTCTTGTACCTTGGAAGAGTTTGAATTATCAACATTCAGGGCTGAATGGTTTTAGGGGGCAGCAAATAGGGAAGAAGGGAGCAGGACAGGGCAGCCTAAAGGAAAAGAGCCTCAGTAAAATGGAGCATCCTGCTAACCTGGAATCTGATATCAAACGAGTAGATGGGCCTCTATTTCCTCATCCATTAAATTAAATGGGACAAATTATACCCCAACAGGGTTGCTATGAAGAGTCAATGGGATCAGTAGAGAGAACACCCAGTGTAGTGTCTTTCATTCTGTGGATGTATAACATATATTTATTTTTAAAAAATAATAAAAACAGAAAACCACCCTAATGTGACCTGGGCAGAGCCAGGACAGTAGATCCTCACAGGAATGGTAAGTTGCACGTTAGGGCAGAAGGGTTGGCAAGTGGCAGTGTGGTAACAGGGCAGGAGGCAGCAGAGTAGTAACACAGGCCTTGGCAGCCCACACACAATGGGGAGTGAGGCCCTGCTCAGCTGTCATGCTGCAGGAGCCCAGACTCAACTGGCAGAGACCTAAATGAAGGCTGAAGACCCATCTGGAGTATTGCCTTGCACACCAGGTGGTAGGGACCCAAGTCAGAACTCTCAGGGCATGGCTCTCACCGACCTGGGATCTCGAGAGCTGGAGGAGAAGGGAGTTGGGTAATAAGTCCGGCAAAGCCTCTCTCTGCCAGCCCAGATTTCAGGGTCACTCACCAACAAGTCCAGCCTGCTGCAGGCCCCAGAGGGCAGCACCAGTTGTGAAGGCATTCCAGAGTGTGCCCACCACGGCATAGGTGAGGATGGCACCCAAGTTGTCAAAGAACAGTCGACTAGGCATGAAATAACCTGAGTCCAGCACGATAGGAGGCAGCAGGAAGAGGAAGAAGGTACCTGGCTCCAGCTGGTACTCAGCTTTTTTGGCCACAGCCAAGACAATGCCCCCCAGCACCAGTCCCAGCAAAATCAGCAGGCAGCTCTCAGGGACCAGAGACGTCACCTTCCGAGACAAGTGAAACACTACAATGCAAGAAGAGGAAAGAGGGCAGAAGGTATCAGCTTATGGGACACCCATGGACACACATACACACATTGATCTATAACTTCCCAGTCTTAGAAGGGTAGCCAAGGTCAGGACCCCTGACCTTGGGACCAAGGAAGAAAAGAAATGCAGGACTTCTAGAACCTCCAGCCTCCAGGGCTACACTCTCCAAAGTTGTCTGTTTCTTGGTGCTCCTGTCAGGGTAACTGAAAACCAAGGCCTTTGCTTGATTTTTCCATTTCCAGAAGTGTCCCTTCCTCTCTATTCTCCTCAGGGAACCTCACCTTTCTCTGATCTCCCTTATCTATAGCTATTATTTGGACCTCAGCAAATGATACTTGGTATATTTTTATGTAAAACATAGTTGTAAAAATCAGGGCTTCTGGAGTCTGGCTGCCTAGGTTCAAAGCCTAGCTGCTGTATTTACTAGTTCTGTGACCTTGGAGCAAAAACTTAACCCCTCTGACTTTGTTCTCATCAGCAAAATGGAAATAAAGACAGTACTGATTGCATAGGATCGTTGTGAGGTTTAAATAAAATAATCTACCCAAAAGTATTTAGCCCAGTGCTATACAGTAAGCACTCAGTAAGTGGTATCTATCTATTATTGTGCCTTGCCTCCCTAACTAGACCACAATGCATATTATACCTCCTAGGAGCACTGTAGACCTCCTAGCCCAATGTATTTTTCATTATATAGTCTTGCTAAGGACTTAATCATTTAAAAAGCATTAGGTTTAGCAGTCTGAAGATCTCCAGTTCTTCTGGCTGTCACTTCCTAATTGTGTGATCACAGACAAATTTTATTTAATTTACCTAACCTTCAATTTCTTCTCCTGTAATATGGGAAAAATACCCATCACACAGGGTGAAGATAAAATGATGAAGTATGAATGTGCTTAGCAGGATATCAGACACATAATGGGTTCTCAATGTTAAATGTTAAAAATAACTTTCGGGAAAAAAATATCAGATCTGTCCCTAGGAAAAGAAGAGGAGGTATGAAATGGGTTTTTAGCACGATTGCCACTCCTGCCTTTGCCCCCTAAAATAAACTATTTTGACTTTCCTTTGAGTCCTGAGACCATGCAATCCCCAGAGTGCTGGGTAGAGGGGGAGGCTTCCTTGTTACCCTGTGTGAGACCCAATGCCACGACAGTGCCCTTTGGAAACTGTACAGAAGGGCCTAGGACAGTACCTAGCACATACTGGGGTCTACATAAATACTTGTTGAATAAAAGAAGGGAAACATCTCCTAGCAATGAAGCCAGGGGGAGGTATCCCTGAACATTCTACCTATCTCTCCCCTCCTTTCCAAGGATTTTTTTGCGGGGGGTGGGGGGAGCTGATGAGGAGGAAGCTCTCTTCTGCTACCTTGTCATCCAAGCTAGGAAAAGCACTATGATTTATGGGGGAAACTACAGTCATTGTTATAATCCCTAAATAAGACAGGAACTTGCCTATAACTCACAGACTTCTGAGCAGACCCAATTCTTGGCTTCCAAATCTGAGGCTCCTCTCACCTTGCTCTCAGCGCTTCCAGGCTCTAAAGTAAATTCAACCATGGATCTCTCCACACACATCCCTATCTTTGGTCCCCATTTCCTCTCCCTCAGAGACTCTATTCCATCTTCAACTCCAGAGCATGCATCAACCCCAGCACTGCAATCTAAAACCCATCAAAAAAAACATTCTCTGCAGAATTAGGCTCCCTGATGGCATTTCAAGCCCCATTTTCTATTATTAATAGGTTGCTACAGCAGAGTGAAGAGTTATTCTGTTCTTGCCCAGCCCTCTTTCCTTCCCCCAGCTGTGTCCCTGGGGGGAGGAGGGGGGCAAATTCTAGCCTCTGTGATTCCTGCAGGAAGATTGTATTGGTAGATTGGAGTACAGGCTGTGCCAGGATAGATAGGGAGTGAGTGGCAACACTCAGCTATAATTAGTCACCCCCACAGCAGAACCTGCCGCCCAAAGGGGAGAGGGAGGAGGTTGTCTGCTGGGAGAAGGGGCCACTGGCTGCTCAAAAGTGGAAAGAAAGGGGCAGAGCCAAGGAAAAGCAGCCTATTCAAGGAAAGGAGTCTGAAGCAGAACCTTCACTGTACAGACTGAAGAAGATCTGATGTATGAAAGCATCTAATGCAGGCAGCACATGGTGAGGACCCAATAAATGGGAGTTTCTTATAACCTGAAGTGGGAAAAATGTAGACCTGAGCTGGGGTGGAGGGTATTTCACAGCTAGGCACAAGAAGGGGGCATCTTTAGGGGAGCGGGGCGGGGGGGGACTAGAGGAATAATTGCAGTTTATTATCCCAAGAGGGTGGACACTTGGACGTGGTCTCCAGGGATGACTGCTTCCTCAATACCAGGATCCCTGGGTTTGTCAGAGAACACCAACCCTTTCAATGTCCCAGTGCTTCATTGCCTCCGACAAACGTTTCTGGGAGGCTGGGGATTGGTGGAGAAGAGGCCAGACCTAAGGAAGGGTTTATGCCAAGGGGAAGAGGGGAGTAGAGAGGTCAGAGAGTAGGGATGGGGCTGGAGAGAGCTGGGGCAGCCCCGAGAGAAGGCAAATCCTCACAGCTCCCACGCGGAGAACGGGAGGAGAGAGATCCACAAGAGGCGGCGCAGGAATTGTGTGAGAGCCCGGATTTTTGCAATCGGAACCTTAGTCCGGGCACTGTGTAAGGCGCCGGCCCAGATCTGGGTTTTAGGGGTTGCGGGCGGGTCCGCTGCCAACCTCCGACCTGGCACTCGCACACACGCACTCACCGATTTTGGCGAGGCTGGCCACCAGGATCCACAGGGCTACCAGGTAGGGTGCCTCCACTTCGTGCCACTGCCAGCGGAAGAGCGTCAACCCTGGAGGAGACTCGCCCGGCGACCCCGGTTCCTGGGTGGGCTCTTCGGTGGCTACCGCCCCCGCCAGGGGCAGCCCAAGCAGCGGTAGTGCGGCGCGCAGCATCCTGCCGCCTGCCTAGCCGACCCTCCCCGCACCTCACGGCCGCCGGCCCCGTGTCGCCGCCGCGCCTACCAGCCGCCCCCGCGTCACAGGCACGTGGGGCCCGCTCCCCCCAATCGCGGCTCCGATACCCCCAAGCCAGGTCCGGACTCCGAGACCCCGACCGAGTTGTCGGTACTCTGGACCCCAGCTCCTCCCTACTAAAACAGTCTCAGCTCTGGAAATACCCGAATGCAGCCCTCCCCCAAGTCCCGCAACCTATTCCTTGGAGTCCGCTCCCCAATATCGTCCCCAAATCTCCCCCGACCCTGTTTCAGAGCTGTGAGCGGCCACAGCCCTCCAGGGGCACCGCCGCGTCCAACCAGCCGGAGGTGGCAGCAGGCCCTCGGAGGGGTAGGGGTCTGCCGGAGGCGGGGCCCAGGAAGGAGGGGCGCGTTTCGTCCACCGCAAATGCCACCCCGCAGTGAGCAGCCGGCTCGTGCTACCCACGCCACAGGCCCCGGCGCCAACCCGTACAGACCACAGGGGGCAGTGCGCCGGCGTCCTCGCCAGCTTAGGACCCCCTTCGGGCCCCAGCGTAGACCAGAGTTGCGCACGCGCATTGGGCGCTCCCAGAAAGCCGTGATGGACAACTCTGTCCTCAAAGTCCCCAGAAACACCAAGGCACACACTGGGCCCAGCTCATCCCAGGCTGAGAAGGAGGCTGCTCCTCTTCATCTCCTAAACCGAGGGGCACCGGGCCTCACTCCAAGTAAAGAGAACTCTTCTCACCTTTTCCATGAAACTGAAAAGAACGTTCTCTTCTTTTCCTAAACTATAGAAAATCCAGCCTATCAATTTCCTTCAAACTAGGAAGGATTCACCTAACCCTTTTTTCACAAATCTGAGGGACATTCGGCTTATCTCGCCCCAAACTGTGGCAGAACATCTCTACTTTTCACTCAAGCTGAGAGGCAACCCGTCCCACTTCTTCCTCAAAACTGAGGGAAACATGCTCTACCTCTTCTCTCAAACTGAGTTATCTCAACCTTTCCCCAGAACTGAGGGGCACCCTTCCCTCTTCTTCCCCAACTAAAGGGAAATGATCCCACCTTTTCCTTCAAAGTGAGTGGAATCTATTTTCACTTCTTGCCTCAAAGGGACCCATCTCCCTGCTTTCCTCAGATGTGAGGGAATTCCATCTCGTCCCCAAACAGGGAGATCTGGCCGGTCACCATCTGACGAAATTTCCGTCCTACCTGAACCCAACAATTCCTCAAAGAGAGCGCAGCCTCCTCGCCCCAAGCCCAAAGAAAGCCTCCCCGCCCCCTGCGCGCTCTGGAAGGCCGGGAGCGAGCTGGGTTTTCCCGCCCGCCCAGCCAGTGAACTAACGGGATCTCCATCGCACCCTCTGAGTGGCTGGTAGCTAGCCCCGCCTCCGGCACCCCCACGCGCCTTAGGGGACTACTCTGGGCTCCACCCCCTGCCTCGGCCCCGCCTTCGTCTGGCTCCGCCCGTCTTTAGCGGCGTCCGGTCCGGCCCAGACTACAGAGAGCTAGTTGAGTAGGCACAGCGGCTGGGCCAGGATCTGTCCGAGGCGCGAGGCGCGCGGCGTGAGCCGGTGGGAGAACCATGACGGGCGGGGAAAACCGGGGGTACGGGGAGCCGGTATCAGTGGTGACCGTGCGGGTACAGTACCTGGAGGACACCGACCCCTTCGCATGTGCCAACTTCCCGGAGCCGCGCCGGGCCCCCACCTGCTGTCTGGACGGGGTGCTTCCCCTGGGCACGCAGATACCTGCACTGCACCGCCTGCTGGGGGCGCCGCTCAAGGTGAGCGGGGCCGGAGAAATGGTGGGGGCGATCGAAGGTTCAGGATGGACGCCATGAAAGCCTTTGGGAGGTGCCCCTCGGGGAGAAGCTGGAGTGTGTGCACTCCTCCGGAGAAGTCTTGGGCTGGGGACCCAAGGTCCTCGCTGTCCCACTTGCGGGAGACGCCTCTCAAGTTGAGAGGAAGCTTAAGAAGACAGATGGGAGCTTGTGGTCTGCACCACCCCGGGTGCCCCTCTGAGGCCCACTTGGCGAGGTGTTCGGGGTCCACTGGTTGCCTGCCTGCCTGGGTAACTGCTCTAGATAGGGTGACGGCAGATGTTTGGATGGTAGCGGACCCAGGAGGCGGAGCTGGGGAGGGGCCAGCTTCCACCTGCTTCAGGTAAAGTGGGGGCGGGACCACATGGAGTGACGGAACCAGGAGGGCATCCAGAGTTGGCAAAAGCTTCTAGCCGTGTCTGGACGCTGGATTGGGTCCTGTTGGATAGAGTGTTGCCCCTGAAGGAGGGTGGAGGCGGGGTTGGGAATGCCGGCCCAGAAGAGACTTTACCGGGTGAGGGGAGTCTCCGGGAGCTGCCCGACCCGGGACACGCGGAGTGCGGGAGGCTGCACTGGTGGAAAAGCCCTTTGAGTCACCGCCCCCACCATCCTGTATTCTCGCTGCCGCGGGCTCGCGGCTGGAAGGGAGGGGGCGGGCCGGGCTAATTTTAAACCGCCGGCCTGCCCTAGTTTGCCTGCGCACCGAAGCCGACTTGTGCACAGAGCCGGAGAGGCCCTTTTCGAGCCAGCCAGCCCTACCTCCCATCCTGCTCGCTGTGTTCAGCCCCCTGCAGGCAGCCTTTTCCGGCGGGCTGGGTTTCCAGGCCAGTACTCTGGGTGGCGCACTACCACCTCCGGGGATTCCCCGTCAGCCAGTCCGCACTGAATGATGAAGAGGAAAGAGGTGGGGTACCCTCCCTTGCTCCCAGCCTGAGCTGGGCGCCGAGTTGCGCAAACTTGCCCCCAGGGCTCGGGGTCTCCCCTGGAATGTGCTCTGGGCGTCCGGCCCCCAGCCTGCATTCCTCGAGCTGCGGGGCAGCCCCGCCTCCCAGCACGGGAGAAGTCGTAAGACTATTGGCTAGGGGAGTGGCGCGTGTCCGGGCAGAACCCGGACTTCAAGGCCACGGCTTGAAGGTTGCAACTCACTGCCTACTAGAGTTTTGATGCAGCCTCCCCTTGTCCTGTCCTGTTCAATGGGGCAGACTGAAGTGGGCCTGGAAGAAGCGCCCAGCCCAAGGCCACCTCCCATTCAGAACTGCCACTAGGGAGAGAGGTTTGCTGAACTGAGGCCAGGCTCTTGTCTCCAGCCTCCTGAAGTCCTGGTGCTGAAGCAAGTCTGCAGTACTACAGTGAACATAGTATTCCTCCCACCCTGCACTCCAGGACAGGAATTAGCCCTGACACCTCTCTTCCCAGTTAGGGGCAGGTTTGGAAGTTCATCATAGGAAAGTAGCTCAGAGCCACCTCTTACCTCTCCTCCTCATTTAGACACTCATCTCCGTACCCCACCAGGTGCTCTGCTCTCTGTTCCCTGCTCCCTAGCTGAGGACACTACTGAGTTCAGATAGAGAATGTATTAAGTCCTTCCAACTCAGTCCTTCCTGGTCTCCCCGCTTTCAGGATGTCCCACCTGGTATACCTGAGAACTGCTATTATCCCCCATAGGCAGAATATAGGGGTTGGGTATGCTGCGTTACCACGATGCCTGGAGCCAGGACTCCCTGGGGCTGGCAGCTCTGCTAAGAATAGTCAGATGCTCTGTGATGTGCTCATCCCAAATATAAACCGTGACCACAGCCCCAGAATAGAAGGCTGGAGGAACAAGGGCTGAGAACAGGATAGGGGCAGGGACATGAGAGCTGAGGGGAGCAGGGCTTGCAGGAAATGTCAACAACTGGTTCCTCCCTTAGTTCAATAAGTGGGTGCCCCAGAGGCACAGACATGACTCAGGCCTGCCTCAATAGCCCTCTAGAGGGGTGAAATGGCCCAGAAATCCAGGTGTTCCCATCCCAGGCTGTAGAGCAGAATATTCACTCTACTCACTGCTTCATCTTCTGTACCGTTGTCCAGCAGGGGAACAGAACACATCCAAGCGATTGTCCTCCCACTCCAAATACTGACCCCATCCCTATAGCTCCTGCCCCCTCCCTGGGAATGTACAGAGGCCCAGCCTACTTTCTCTCTGGGGCTCCACCCCACATACTCCATTGGGCTAGGCCTAGCCTCTAGAGTTCCCGTGATGGCTTCCTTTTTAAACGGTTCAGAGTTTTCAGCTCTGAGAAGGCCTTGCCTATTTCCTCCCAGTCTAGGAGGAAGCTCCCAGCCACAGCCTCTGACTCATCTCCTGGCCTTTGGGGGTTGGGGGAAGGGTCCTGCAGTGCCTTGGGCTATGCCTGGTGTCCCCAGGTGAACTCAGGAGTATCTGTCTTCCCTCTGTGCAAGAGCCTAACCCAACCCAGAGACCTACCCTGCCCCAGGGGAGAACCTGGTCCTCTGGCCCTGCATATCATTTCTTTAGTCACAGCTGCCCAGTCCCGCCCTCCCTGCTACCCTTTGCCCTCTGCAGAGTGCCTCAGGAGCCCCTCCCTAACACCCACAGGGCCCTGCCACATCTGGGATAGCACTGATTTCTCCTTGGGTTCTGGGCAGAGGGACCTGGGTGCTGCTCTGACCCTGATGAAGGGACCAAGGAGCCCTCTCCTCCTAGGCAGAAATAGTCCTAGAAATCTGTCCATTACCAGCAACTTTGTTCCCCAGCTGTGGCTAAAGATTAAAATAGGACAAGGGTGGCACTGTCCCGGAATGTTTCCTGATCTTGCCCCCTCTCTACTTCAGCCTCAGTTTACCCCTCAGGAGCAGTTGTAGCAAGGGGACTAAAGTGTGAACCTGACCTGCTGGGACAGGAATCAACTGGAGGGGTCCTAAAGGATTCTTAAGCATAAGATGGGGTGCTCTGGTGATGAACTGAGGGCCCCTGGGATGGAGGGGAGACTGTGGGAGATTGAAATGTGGGCATGCATCATGGCCTCCTCCCAGTCAGTATTCCCTGCAGCTGGCATGTCCAGCTTGCTTGTCATTCTGGGCTAGGGAGCCTGGGCTGACAGAAATACACTGTTACCCCAGTGCATATGATGAATATGTTCACTCATATTCCCTTGCTGGAACTGGGAGGACCAGTTTGGGGTATTTGCAGAGTCCAGAAAGCTGAGGGGCGGGCTTGGCAACCCTACAGGCCCCAGCCTTCATTTCACCTCTCCTCCAGGATTCCCTGGAGCACTTCCAAAGGTCCCAAGATCTAGGTCAGTTACCTCTGGTTCCATTCCTGATTGGATGGAATCCAATCAGCCTGAGGCACATTCACTGAATTTCTGAGTCTTGGTTTCCTCATCTGTAAAAGGATTATCAGGAGAATCCAATATCTAGGCAGCCCTGTATGTGACACAGAGGAGGCATAACATAACAAATGTGGGTTTCCCTCCTCAGCGCCCATTCATGTCATCTCATCCAGGAAGTCATGGTCTAGCTGGATACCCAAGATAACAGGAAGGGTCATCAGAGCACACAGTCTTATTTTTATAGGAAAGAAGAAAAAGACAGTGAACAAATTATTTCCTAAAACCAGAGTCCTTTGGCATATAATTTTGCTCTTCTCCATCTTCCTGTACCCTGCCCCTGCAATGTTTATTCTCACCTGATTACACTGTTATGAAAAATTTGGGGGAGTAGATACCGTGGTTCCCTGACCTTGGCCCTGCCTCTAAAACCATATGTAATGAGTTAGTTTGGGTTGCCAGAAAACCCTGAGCCCAGAGAATCGAGAGAAAAGTGGGCTGGAGGCTGAAGTGAGGGACTGAGTCTGGGAAGAATGAAACAGGGACTTGACACCATAGAAGTGCAGAGGACAAGAGCCAGGAGGGAGTCATGGATGTGGGCCCACACTGACCCTGTGCTGACCATAAGCACCATCAGCAGGGACCAGGGTTTGGACTCTAGCCTGGCCCAACCCCAGGGTGTAAGAAACAAGGCCCAGAGGTTTGGCTTTCAGAAGGGTGACCCCTGGAAGGGGCTAGGAGTGTGAGGAAACAAGTACCACCCAGCCAGCAGGAAGTCTCAGCTTTCTGCTGCTTGGCTGACCCTAGCCCACCATCTCCACCTAGGATAGTCAGTGGGGGTGGGGGACACCATCCTGGAGGCTTTAGGCTGGCTGTTACTTCTGGATTGCCTTCCCAGAAATGGGGCCTTGGCAAGATAAACAAGTGAAGTGGCTAGGGAAGCCATTGCTAACGGAACGGAGGGAAAGGGGTTAAATCTGCTTATCTGAGAAGATTAGCCCTAGTCTTAGGAGCACTTTGTTTTCAGGACCCTGCCCCAAATGGATGCAGGTATCCCAGGTATCCTGGAAGGAGAGGGCTATTCTCTGCTCTCTTAAGATTAGAGCACGCAAGTATGCATGTAGGAGGGGAGGAGAGTGTGCTCCACCTGAGCTTTCTGTGGGTATGCTTTTAGGTCTCTACATGGCTAGTGAGCATATATATACCTGACCTGGGTGTGGAAGCAGTTACCAGGTGTAATCTGATCACTTCTCTAGTGTTTACCTTTACAGTACTCTGCCTGTTTCCTTTCTTAGCCTCTGTGGCAGTTGTGTTCCTACATTTATTTGTGGCCTTTTCTGAGTCAAGCCTGCCTGCCTCCCCCACTGGGCTGGAAGGCAGGGAAGGCAGAGGCAATGTCTTATTCCCTGCTGCGTCCTCAGCACCTAAAACCAGCCTGGTTTGTGAATGTTTGAATAAATGAGCTATTCTGTGTGTGTGTGATTTGAGGGATCCCTGAGGGGCTTTGTGGCTTCAGGGTAGATATGTTTCTCTAGAGTCCCAGAACCCCCCAGTCCAAGGAGATGCAGCTGTGCCTGGATGGGGGTGGCGTGGATAGGCTGCTGTGTCACAGTGTGGGAAGAGGGATCAGGAGTGTGGGCTGCCTTCAGCTGAGCTGGCCCTGGAGAAAGTGCCCCAGCCCCAGGGCCTTGCTGCCCCATCGCAGGCCTGTTCCCACTGGGTCTTAGAGAAGATGACTCTGCTCCCAGGGAGACAAGAGAGGCCAGGCCCGCCCAGGGCGCTCAGGGGAGGGCAGGCAGCCAGGCAGGAAGTGGGATAGAGAACAGGCTGGAGTGTTTGTCCTATGTCCCATGTCCCAGGCATGGGGCGGAGGCAGAAAGGGTTCACCCAAGGGCCTCACAGACTGAACTGTCAGGAAGGAGCAGGGCCAGGCTCTCAGGCATGAGCAGGGGTGCTAAGCAGAGGCAGGGTAGGGGCAGCAGCTGGACTTCCTTTCCCTCCAGGGCACCAAGGGCAGCTGGAAGTCCTTGGGCTGAGTCCAGAGCAAGGCAGGGCTGACAGAACCGCAGGACAAATGTTGGGGTTGACTTTCCCAGTGAGATGGAGACCAGAAGACACCCTGCCTCTCCAGAGGTGGGCTCTTCCTGGGCCGTGGCATCTCAAGGAGCAGGGCCACTCAGGTCAAGGGGACTTTGCTGAGCCCTGCATTCTGTCATTGTGCTATGGGGGAGGTGTCTGAAAGAGGCACAGTCCTCACACTCTCCAGAGTCACCTCACCAGGCTTCTTTACAGGCACTTCTCAAGGGACCAAGTGTCATGGTAGTAGAGGGCAGTCAGGCTGGGAGCTGGGGAAGGGAAATACAGGAAGCAGACACATGGATGGAGCTGTGTGTCTTCTTGTTACAGTGCAGGTTTCAGGGACCCACTGTGGCCTGAGTCGGGCCCTAAACTCTGGTTTTCACTAGGCTCCGTAGAGGCCTCTGAGGTCAGGATAGAATCATGTATCCCACTTGAGAGCAGGGCAAAGACCCTGAAATCTGAAGGGACTGGAAGCCTATGGATTAGCCCCTGCTCCTCACTGTCTTAATTCAGGGAGACCCCTGCCCACCCTAGCTGTGTTTGCACCTCTCAGCATTCTTAACACTTTCTCCCTGGCTTGAATGCTTTGTGGCTGCAGCTTATCACCCACAGGGCTGTGAACCTCCTCGAAGGCAGGCACTTCCTCCTATCTTCTCTCCATTCCCTTTCATCACACTTTTCCATTAGCTTAAGAAACATTTAATGATCATTTACTGTGTGTCTAATACCGTACTAGGCTCTGCAGATACAGCATGGGGCAAGCCAGACATGGTGCCTGAACCCAGAGAACACATGGTTAGTGGGGAAGGAGACTAGTGTCTAGGATATTGTAATGCTTTGTGTACCCCCTCAGAGTGGGGTGCATACAGAGTGGAGTGGGTTACATAGCATTAGCTAGAGGAGTCCAAGAAGGCTTTCCTGAAAAGCATTATCTAGTCTGAAACCTACAGAATAGGTAGGTGTTAGCCAAAAAAAGACATAGCACATACTATAAAGGCAAGCAAGCCTGGCACCTGAGACAGATGGGCTTTGCACGTAGTAGACACATGAGAAATGACTGCTGAAGGAATGCATGGCTGCCGTGCAGACCCTTTTGGTATGACTGTCAGCACCAAGTAGGAGGTAGGAGGTCATGGGGACTCCATACATACCCCTGCCACCTTCTCCCCAGCCCTGACAGTTATTCCCTTTGTCCCCAGCTAGAGGACTGTGCCCTGCAAGTATCTCCCTCTGGATACTACCTGGACCCAGAGCTGTCCCTGGAAGAACAGCGGGAGATGCTGGAGGGTTTCTATGAAGAGATCAGGTCAGAGCTGATGGGACCAGGAAGGCAAGGCCGGCCCCCACTTGCCCCCACTGGGGCTAGCTCAGGTGTCAGCAGCCAAGACACCTGATCTCTAGCCTGGACCATGAGTCTCCTCCCACCATCCCAGGGAACTGCTGAGGAATCCCAAGGCCTGGCCAGTGTTACCTGCTGCCTGGGATGGGAGTGGGGGGCTCTCCCGCATACCTGTGTATGCATAGACCCTCTCGTCTGGCCAACCCTTAGGCTTGGAGGAGCAGATGGGGAGGAAGGAGCTGTGCCAGGGTTGGCATGTGGAGAGGTCTTTAGCTGCCTTGGCGTGGGGGTAGGGACCTTTAGGGATGGGCTGGGAGCTGCTGACTAGGCTGCTTGATTCCAGCAAAGGGCGGAAGCCTACACTGATTCTGCGGACCCAGCTCTCCGTGAGAGTCAATGCCATCTTGGGTGAGTGTGCAAAGGCATCAGTGTCCAGCAGCACCCCTCTCCAGCCCAGATGGCTCAGTTTCTTGCAGGCCACTGTGCTGGTCAGTGGACAGGGCATGTGGGAAACAGGATGTGTGACCCCTTCCTGTTCCTATCCTGACCTCTCCTTCCAGAGCCAGGGCTGAGGCTGCAGCTAGACTGTGATGGGGTTACCCAGAGTCAGGAAATGAGGAGGTGTGGGGTTTGAGGGTATTAGAATATTCTTTGGTGGGGGGTTGTAGCTTTTCCCCGTAGAAGAGGACGTCTGTGTTCTGCTGAGGTTTGCATGCCCACCTTCCCCTTGCAGAAAAGTTATATGGCTCCAGTGGCCCTGAGCTCCGTCGATCCCTCTTCTC
Organism: Smutsia gigantea; assembly: GCA_032199065.1. Classification (NCBI taxonomy): domain Eukaryota; kingdom Metazoa; phylum Chordata; class Mammalia; order Pholidota; family Manidae; genus Smutsia; species Smutsia gigantea. The sequence continues at coordinate 54,754 of JAVSCE010012853.1, forward strand.
ACTAAAGCAGATCTTCCAGGTAAGGCCAAGGGGGGCTGGGGATGGACATCCAGCCTGAGCTCCTGTCAACTCCCCCATGCTGGCCCTAGGAGGACAAGGACCTGGTGCCTGAGTTTGTGCACTCAGAGGGGCTCAGCTGCTTGATCCGTGTGGGTGCTGCTGCAGACCAAAACTACCAGAGCTACATCCTCCGAGGTTAGCCCCATCCCTTCCTGATGACCCCTGCCTTCAACGACCCTTCACTGACCTCTTCTTATCCCTGTGTCCCTAGCACTAGGCCAGCTGATGCTTTTTGTGGATGGGATGCTGGGGGTGGTGGCCCACAGTGAGACTGTGCAGTGGCTGTACATGCTGTGTGCCAGCCTGGTAAGTGGCCCTGTGCAGCCATGCATCCTTTTCCCACTGCCTCTCTCTGGGCCTGTTTCCTCTTCTGCAGAGTAGACTGGAATAGAGGGAATCTGAGGCTCCCCTAAGCCTAGAAAGCACTTCAACTCCTAGCCTGGCTCCTGGCCTGAAGCCAGGATCTTTCCCTAGACTGTCCTTTCTGGTTCCAGCCCCAGAAGCCCTTTCCCCTCCCCACCAGAAGCTGTCACAGGTCTGGCCCAAGCTCTGCTCATAGGTGACCTCTCCCCTCAGTCCCGCTTGGTGGTGAAGACGGCCCTGAAGCTTTTGCTGGTGTTTGTGGAATACTCTGAAGACAATGCGCCGCTGTTCATCCAGGCTGTCAACTCTGTGGCCAGCACCACCGGTCAGAGACTGTCCCTCTCTCCCCTACCTCTCTGAGCCCTCCCTCTTACCTGTCCCATGACTCTTCCTTTCTGTATGGTAGGCTCTCTCCCATGGGCCAATCTGGTGTCCATCCTGGAGGAGAAGAATGGCACTGACCCTGAGTTGCTGGTGTACACAGTCACCCTCATCAACAAGGTTTGTGTGTTTGGGGCAGCCGAGGCAGGTAACCAGGTGCCAGTACTCGGACTTTTAGGCTCCTGACTTCTGCTCCCCATCAGCCTTTGCCTTACCTTCCTATGCCCGCCCTCCAGACACTGGCAGCACTCCCCGACCAGGACTCCTTCTACGACGTGACCGATGCACTAGAGCAGCAGGGCATGGAGGCTCTGGTCCAGCGCCACTTGAGCACTGCGGGCACTGATGTCGACCTGCGCACACAGCTTGTGCTCTACGAGGTGGGCTGGGCCACCAGGGCGCGACTGGCAGAGAGAGGGGGGAAGAAGGCAATTCCCCAGAGCCCCACTCCACCTACGTGGGCCTCAGCTGCTCACATCTGGACCCATATCCACTAGAACGCCCTGCGGTTGGAGGATGGAGACATCGAGGAAGCTGCTGCTGGTGGCCGGCGGGAGCGCCGAAAGCCATCTTCAGAGGAAGGCAAGAGGAGCCGCAGATCTCTGGAAGGTGGGGGCTGCCCTGGGCGCCCCCTGGAACCTGGGTAAGAATTAACAGCTGGGGAGGAGTGGGTTGGCCCGGACCAACCCTGCCTGCTGACAGACCCCGCCTCCAGCTCCACAGGCCCGGCCTCGCCAGCAGGCTCCACCTCCAGCCTCCGGGGCCCTGCCCTACCGGTGGTCTCCACCTCCTCCAGTGGCCCCGCCCCACCGACTGGCCCCGCTTCCAGCTCCGTGGAACCTGCCTCTGGCCTCCATACCTCTGTGAACCTCTTTCCAACCATGTCCGTGGGGCCCTCAGATGACAGCTCCTGCGAGAGGAGCATCTACAAGTAAGTAGGGAGACAGAAGCCACCCCTGGAGTCCTCTCTCCACCTGTCCCTTGCTCTGCGCCCCTTCAAGGGCCCTCTGCCTCCTCTGCCCAAACGCATGCTTTCTCTCTTTCAGACTTCACCAAACTGCTCCTGTTTGGTAAGTGACTGCTGGGGGCTGGGGTTCGGCCCTGACTGGACCTCTTCCCCTTGTGGCTGCTCTTCACCTCCTTCTGGCACTCCACCTGTCTTTGACACTTGTCACCTGTCTCCCTACCCACTTCTGCCTTTGTTTCTCTGTCATTGTCTCCAGCTCTCCTATTCTGCTGGCTTTGTCTCTTATTGCATCCTGTCCTGCTTCATGTCAGTCTCCCCTCTACTTCCAGTTTCCTCATGTCATGCCTCCCTCACCCCATCCCCATCCCACTAGGCTGGGAAGGAACCCGATAGCACTGCCCAGCTATGCGTGGGTGTGAACAACTGGGCTCTGTGGTGAGGCAGGCACCACAGTTACCATCTCTTCCTCTCGTCCCCCCAACCCAGGGCCTCTGAGAGCCCACCTGTCCCCCAGTCCCCTACTGGGCAGGCCAGGCAGGAGTAAGTACAGAGGCCAGCCTGCCAGGCCTGCCATGTGCTCAGGGCTTCAGCATTGCTTCTTCCTGCAGGGGTTCCATGTGCCTAATGCAGCCAGAGCTGGGGACTCTCAAACTCGTCCTTTCCCAGACTTAAGCCTCCCTGGTTACCCAATGACTAAGCACCAGGAAGCAGTTCACAGGGGTCATAGTGGTCCGTATGCTTCAATAGTGACACCTTAACAGCTTTATCCAGAGATGAGAAGGCAAGACTCCCAACCTGGAGCCCATTCTCCCATGTCCTCAGCCCAAGAACAGGGCAGGGAGGGGATCTAGCGTGCTGTGTGGTGTTGAGGGGTAGAGAAGCAACCTAGGGCTGAGGGAATGGCAGGGACTGAGGTCCAACAGAAGCTGAAGGGGCCAAAAAGGAGACAATGGATCACGAACATTATTTTAACATAAACTGAGTGCCTACTTTGGCGATCTGGCTGGCTCAGTTGGGGGAGCATGACACTCTTAAACATGAGTGTGTTTACCAGACCCTTTTCTGGGCATGGAATACAGTTATCAGAACCTGCCAGACAAGCCAAGAGAGGGATACAGTTGTCCCAGTTGTCCCCTGGTGTGCCCATTGGGACAGCTATCCCCTTCTCCTGCTCTAAGGGATTTTGTCTGCAATCAGGACAATGATCATGAACAGCAGCAAGGTTACAAGTTAGATGTTAAGTAAAACTTCTGCCCATACATTGACCTGGGAATGCTGGGTTGGCAATGACTCTCCCAAAATGTGGAGCACTGAACAGGGGCTGGCCTTCGGGGGCAGGTCCTGGGTCTGCTCAGCGCATGGACTGTTCCCTGTATGTTTGTGTGTGCCTGCAATTGGGGGCAGCGCCCAGGGGCCCAGCAAGGCATGTGCACCAACCTGGGTTGAAGAGTCTGACATCTTCACTAACTAGTGCCTGCCCCCAGAGCCAGGTTCCTGGAGAATGTGGCAGCAGCAGAAACAGAGAAACAGGCTGCGCTGGCCCAGGGCCGGGCAGAAACGTTGGCTGGAGCCAAGCCCGATGAGACTGATGGGCACCTAGGTGAGTAGGGGGGTGGCCAGAATCCACCCATGTTGCCCTGTTGCTCCAGAGGGCATGATGCTGACAGCTGCTTCCCTTTTTCTAGACACCCAGGAACTGTGGGGCTCCCCAGAACCAGTCCTTACACCCAGGACACCCCAAAGCCCTGCCCCCAAAATTCTGCTCCGGGCCCAGAGGAGCCTTGAGCCAGAGCCCAAGGAACCACTGGCTCCACCAAGCCCCAAGGCTGAGCCTTGGGAGATCCCTATCCGTGTACCCAAGCTCTGCATTGGAGACCTGGACTTCTCAGATCTGGGGGAGGACGAAGACCAGGACATACTGAACATGGAGTCTGTGGAGGCTGGGAAAGGGGTCCCACCCCCACCACCCCCACTGCCTGTGCTCACTGGCAGTCCTCCACCTCCTCCACCCCCACCTCCCCCACCCATGAAAGGCTCATTCCCATCCCCTCCACCTCTGGCTGCCCCTCTTCCTCCCTCAGCACCTGATGGCCTAGCTCTCCCCACCAAGAAGAAGACAGTAAAACTCTTCTGGCGGGAGCTGAAGCTGGCTGGGAGCCATGGTGGCTCTAGGAGCCGCTTTGGGCCCTCCCCCACCCTGTGGGCCTCACTGGAGCCTGTCTCAGTGGACACAGCCCGGCTAGAACACCTGTTTGAGTCCCGTGCCAAGGACGTGCTGCCTTCCAAGGTAAACCTCATCTCTGCAAGGCAACCTCTGGAAAGGGAGGTAATCAGAGCTCAGGTCTGAACTGCTGGGACTGGCCATTCATTTCCCACTTGGAGAAATAGGCACAGAAAGGAGTAGGGATTTGTCTGAGGTCTCTCAACAAGGGTCAGCAGAGCCCTAACTAGAATCTAAGCTTGTCCCAAGGCCTTACACGTCCCAGATCCCGAGTCATGGGATGACCCCACTTGGCCATTTAGAAGGATCCTTGGAGTGCCCTCAGATTGTTGCCCCAGCTAGTCCCTTTACCAAACTTACACTGCCCTTCTCCCAACCTCAAAGAAAGCTGGTGAGGGCCGTCGGACAATGACCACAGTGCTGGACCCCAAGCGCAGCAACGCCATCAACATTGGCCTAACCACACTGCCACCTGTGCACGTCATCAAGGCTGCTCTGCTCAACTTTGATGAGTTTGCTGTCAGCAAGGATGGCATTGAGGTGGGAGGTCTGGCCCTCTCCTTTGGTCAGTGGGCATTTCCTGTTCCTCCAGTGGTGGGCATGGGCTTGGCATTTCTGCAGAGCAGCCCCCAGACCCTGGGGATCCCCCAAATGACCTAGGGAGGAGTCAAGACCAACGCCTGAGGCCTCACGCCAGCACTGAGGAAACACTGTGGGGTGGTGGTTGCATCCTCAGAAGCTACTGACCATGATGCCCACGGAAGAGGAGCGACAGAAGATCGAGGAGGCCCAGCTGGCCAATCCTGACATACCCTTGGGCCCAGCTGAGAATTTCCTGATGACTCTTGTCTCCATTGGGGGCCTGGCCGCCCGCCTACAACTCTGGGCCTTCAAGCTGGACTACGACAGCATGGAACGGGTACCTGGGTTATGGGGTGGGACAGGAAATAGGGGCAGGTGGATATGATGACTGTGTAATCTGAGAGTTCCTGACCTCCCACACCAGGAAATTGCAGAGCCGCTGTTTGACCTGAAAGTGGGCATGGAACAGCTGGTGCAAAATGTCACCTTCCGCTGTATCCTGGCCACCCTGCTAGCTGTCGGCAACTTCCTAAACAGTTCCCAGGTGAGTGAAAACACCAGGGTTGGGGACCAGGGCCCTGGAGCCAGCCAGGCCCAGGCTCAGATGGAGTACTTTCAGAGCAGCGGCTTTGAACTGAGCTACCTGGAGAAAGTGTCAGAGGTGAAGGACACAGTGCGCCGGCAGTCACTGCTGCATCATCTTTGCTCCTTGGTGCTCCAGACCCAGCCTGATTCCTCTGACCTCTACTCTGAAATCCCTGCCCTGATACGCTGTGCCAAGGTTAGTACCAGCCAGAGGCTTGACTAAGACTAGCCACTATGTGAGACTGAGAGTGGAGAGTGCTTCTTCCACTGGCTGGCTTCTCCTTCTCCCTATTTGGGCTGCTGTGCCAGGGCTTACTCACCTACAGGGGTTCATGTCAGCTGTGTGTCCTCTGCCCAGAAACACCCTCTCCTCTTTTGGCCTGACTATACCCACTCAGTCTTTGGGTCTCAGTTTAGCCACCACTTCCCCCAAGAAACCTTCTGTGTTCCCCATCAAATGAATTTGTCTTCCTCTTGCATTAGACTGTGAGCTTTTGAAGGGCAGAGGCCAGATCTCAACTGTGTCCCTAGGGCCCAGGCTAGCGAGCCTGGTACAGAGGCAGCCTCAGGTGGTGCCTTCCTGGCAGGGGGACATGTGTACTCTCTACTTTTCCAGGTGGACTTTGAGCAGCTGACTGAGAACCTGGGGCAGCTAGAGCACCGCAGCTGGGCAGCTGAGGAGAGTCTGCGGAGCTTGACTAAACATGAGCTGACTTCAGCTCTGAGAGCCCGCCTCACCCACTTCCTGGCCCAGTGTGCCCGCCGAGTTGCCATGCTGCGGGTAGTGCACCGCCGTGTCTGCAACAGGTGGGGACACGGGCCAGAAAGGCAGGACTGCCACCGCCATACCTCAAGCCCAAGCAGGACTCACCACACCTCCTTACCCAACCTGCCTAGGTTCCACGCCTTCCTGCTGTACCTGGGGTACACGGCCCAGGCGGCCCAGGAAGTGCGTGTCACACGGTTCTGCCACACGCTGCGGGAGTTTGCGCTGGAGTATCGCACCTGCTGGGAGCGCGTGCTGCAGCAGCAACAGAAGCGGGCCACGTACCGTGAGCGCAACAAGACCCGGGGACGCATGATCACTGAGGTGGGTGCCCCTCCATGTCCTCACTGCCGCTCATGGTCTCCTTCCCTGACCCCAGCTCACCCCTCTCCCCTCTCCAGACAGAGAAGTTCTCAGGTGTGGCTGGGGAGGCCACCAGCAACCCAACTGTCCCGGTGGCCGTGGGCAGTGGGCCAGGCCCAGGTGATGCTGACAGTCATGCCAGCATGAAGAGTCTTCTGACCACCAAGCGTGAGAACACCACACATGGCCGCCGCAGCAGAGGTGGGATCTCTGGCCCCTGGGGGCAGTGGAATTTGGGGCCACCTTAGCCTGACCTCCCTATCTGGCCTCCCTCAGGCATGGTCCAGAGCAGCTCCCCAGTCATGCCCTCAGCCATGGGGCCCTCCACAGCACCCTCAGAAGAACCCCAGGGGTCCAGTTTACCCAGTGACACTTCAGATGAGATCATGGACCTGCTGGTACAATCAGTGACCAAGAGCAGTCCTCGTGCCTTAGCTGCTCGGGAGCGCAAGCGTTCCCGTGGCAACCGCAAGTCTTGTGAGTACTCCACACCCACCCACTGCCCACCTTAACTCCATCAGCCCCCTCCCACCCACTGCCCACCTTAACTCCATCAGACCCCTCCAACCCTGCTTGGTCCTTGCAGTGAGACGGACGTTGAAGAGTGGGCTTGGAGAAGACCTGGTGCAGGCACTGGGACTAAGCAAGGGTCCTGGCCTGGAAGTGTGAAGGTACTGCCTCCAGGACACCTATCTGGGCTCTGGCCTGCAGTACAAGAGACTATAGAGCGAAGAGGACCCAGTGCAGAATCTGGGCCTCTTCTAAACTCTAGGGCCACTCTGTATTTGGTGGCTAGTGCCTTGAACAGTATTAGCTATGCGTGCTTATGTGTGTGTCAGTGTGTGTGTGCATGTGTGAGCTCCCTGAATGCATGGAGCCTAATAAAGTTTTCCTAGCCAATCTAAGAGCCTTTTTCTTTTTTCAAGGTGCTCACCAAGGTGGGACTGTAGCAAGAGGGCAACACCAAAGGACTGGCTCTTCCTGCCTCTTCCCTCATTATTACCCAAACAGCCATAAGCTACATTATAAGCCATTTATTCAACAATCTATACCTTAGACAGCTTTTGGCCCCTTGACCTGGCCCTCATTGCTCCTGGTATGGGGACACACAGCCTGACAATGCCACCCAGGGCCCAGAAGCCTGTGGCCACAACGTCAGTGGCTATAACCGCTTCATCTGCCGCCGCTCCTGTCGGCGCTGCCGTTTCTCATTGTGCTCTGGCACTGGGGCACCACTGTCTGCTGTGAACCAAGGGCCCAGCACATTCACCCACAGGAGGTAAAGAGCACGGCCTGGAGCCTAGGACAGAAAAGGTTAACTTCAAGCCAGGTGCAGGGAATGAACAAAGAGAAGGGTTAGATGCCTTAGCCCCTTCTTGGGTGCCCCACAACCCACGCACCAGAAGCCAGAAGGACCAGATGTAGAGGGAGAAGCAGCTGAGCACCTGCACGATGGCTGTCAGTAGGATCACATCCTTAAGGTGCCTGTGGATACAAGGGAGGCTGCAACGGCCAAAAATAGTTGATGGACCCCAGTTCATCTCCCTTCCTCCCTCTAAGAGCTGCAGGCAGTTGGTCAGGCTATCTGGGCCCCAGCACCCCAGCCCTGGGGCCGCTCACCTGGGCTGGCGGTGGGGGACACTCACTCTGCCATGCCCTGCTCCATGTTGAGGTCCATTCCACCATCTATCAGGGCCCCATCCTCAGAGAAGGCTGCCCGTGCCATCGAGCTCATAGAGTGGTAGCTGGCCCCATATACTGCCAAACTAAAACCCAGAGCCATCTGCAGAACAAGAATGCGGGTATCAAAAGCCAGCCACTGACCCTGTGCACTCATCCTCTTTTCAGGGTGGGGGATACTTACCCAGGCCCAAAACGAGGCAGATGAATAGAAGAAGACCAAGGTCACAAGACAGTAAATGGCCTGCAAGCAGACAGAGGGTTATACTCTAAACCATGGATGTCCTTCAACTCTGACTGAAAGTTAGTCCATGCTATAGAACAGGAGAGGTTGTTTCTTACAGGGTTGGGGGAGGGGAACAGGTCTGTCCTCTGAGTTCCAAATACCCAGACTCCCCTTTGACACATCAGCCCAGAAAAGAAGCCCCTGTGTATTTGGGATGGGAAAGGCTCTCAAGACCATCCAAGACTCACAACCTCAGTCAGTTTTGGTTTCGTTTTGTTTTGACTAGTCAGCACTTTCTCTGTGCCAGGATCCTTTCTGGTTTCTTTTTAACTGGAGTTTTCTTACGGAGCCTCCGTACCACCACCACCACCACCCCTGTGCAAGCGTGCATGCGCATGCACACACACACACACACACACCCCCGAGAGCTAAGGCCTGTGGGGCCTTGGGTGGGCACAGAAGCAAGAAGACAGGCACTTACATTGGCCCCCAATATGATCCGTAGGTAGAACTTCAGGGTCTCTCTGTTCTCTTCAAATATCTGCTTCTTCCCTCTTGTGCCCACTTTGCCCTTGGGCTGCAGAGGGATGGTGAGATACTGTCAAATCCTTCCTCAGCCAGGGTCCTCCTCACTCACCCCACCAGTCTGGTTAATATAGAGTTCCATATGCTCACCTCGGCCAGGTCCCTATGATGCTCAAACCTAGCACCCCTCCAGTCCATCCTGCTTAGGTTTGACACCATCTTTCCAGCACTCCTAGCTATGATCTCCTCGGCATCGCCCTAGAACAATTTAACATTCCAGGCTCCCCTGATAAGGTCCAGCTTTAGACTGAGGGGGACTCCTGAGTGGCGCTGAATGTGCCCCCCTCTCTGATAGCTGCTGCAGTAGTCCAGATCTCGGCTGACGCCCCTCCTTCAGGCCCCTCAGATCTCAGGCCATCTGGTAGTATCTGTCTTGACGCCCACCGCCCTCTGGCACCAGTTACAGTACAGCCCAGAGCCGCTCCAGCCCTGCAGCTCGCTCTAGTACAGTTCAACCTGGATCGTGCCCTCCTCTGGCTGACCCGCTTCCCTTGATGTCCTTCCTCTGTTTTTAGTCCCCCGGCCCCGGAAACGCTTTGCTGATGCGGACCCCGCCATACCAGCACTCCTTACCGCCATGGTGCGACGAAAGTACCCAGCCAGGGAAACAAGGGAAAACGACCGTAACCACAGTCAGTAAGTACCACATCGGCAGCAAGACACTTCCGGTGCAGACCCTAACCGTCACAACTGGGACGGAAGTGGAGGACCACTTCCTTCCCAAGGCCCACCTCCCAAGGACGTGAGACTACACTTCCCCGAAAGCCTTGCGCGGGGGTGGAGGCGGCAGGGATGCGATGGCGGAGTCGCTGCCCCTCGAGGTGAGAGGAAGCCACCCTCAGGCCTAGCTCGGGACAGGCCCCGCCCCCGGGGTCGCGGGCTGTGGGGAGGGGCGGTCAGACAGCTCGCCTGGCCCCACCTGCCTGGCGGAAACGACCCGCCCCGGAGATCCCTGGACCTGCAAGCTGTGGGTAACGGCCCCGCCTTTGGGCCATTCCGTTCCCTTAGCTTGGGGAACCGTCCTCTTCTTCCCCATCAGCCCTAGGAGTTAGCTGTTCTGTCACCTCATCAAGGACAAGGGTCTCTACCTATACCCGTTCTCTTGAGATGGTCGCCCCTCCCCATCATTTCTGGACGATGTCCTCTGCATCCCATCGTCCCCGACGGATGACCGATCTTATCCCCACTGGCCCCTTGGAACGATCGTTCAATTCCCTCTGCCCCGAGAGACTGCCGCTTCCCTCCCCCTAGAGGTGGAAAGCAGACTGCCCTCTGCCATCAATTCTGGGCATGGTCGCTGAGTTTCTTCATGAACAGGCCTGCTCCCCAATTCCCTGGGGCCACTAGTGATGGCTGGCCCTTCCTTCTTTACCCCATGGGATGCTTGTCCCTTCTTAGCCTGGACCAAGACCACTCTGCTGTCACTGGCCAGAGAGAGATAACAGATTTTGTCCCCAGTGGGCTCTTGGGGTGGCCACTCCATCCCTTTTGTCCTGAGAGTTGCAGCCCCTTCCAGATGCCCACTAGAGACAGGTTCCCTTTTCCCCAAACGCCCAGAAATGGTGCTTCTTTCATTTAGCAAGAATAGGACTGCTCCAACACCATTGAGCCCTCTGCAATGGCATCCTTTCTTCCTTGGCTCCAGAGGATATCTACTGGCCCACAGATCCCAGGAATGACCAGTCTTATCTCCAGTAGCCTGTTGGGATGGGGTTCATAGAATGGCAACTTCATACTTATTGCTGCTTCCTCTGGTCTCTCTAGAATGGCCACCCCCAGCTCAGCTCAAAGACTGACGCTCCTTCCCCTCAGTGAGAACAGATTTAAAGCCCTCTCCCTTTGCTCCTTTGGTTGCCTGCTGAGTCCCAGAAGATGGGATGGCCATTATCTTAACTCAGCTGAGACAGGCTTCCATGCCTTCTGCTAGGGTCAGGAGCTAAGTCAGTCCCAGTCCCCATCAGTGTTTCCCCTCCCCATGCCAAGCCTCCCTGGCCCAGAAGGCTGTCCTCCCCAGTCATTCTCCTCTTGATAATGATCTGCTTTATCGCCCTACCCCTTCTCTGTGCAAACATTTGGTGAAAATAGAGGTAGAGGACTGTCCATCCTAAATTCAATCCAGTAAGTATTGGCTGAACACCTTCTGTGTGCTAGGGATCAGAGACGGGAAGAAGAGATCTGAATGGGCTGGTGAGGTCAAGCTTAAGGAGGGGCATTCCAGGAAAGGCCTCCATAGGCAAAAAGAAATAGACATGCTATGTTTGTAGGACAGTAGGGAGACTGGATTGGGGAAGCTCTGGGATCAGAGGTCCCGTCATGCATGGAGGCCTGGCAGTGCTAACCCAAGAATGGAGATTTTTGTCCTGAGGGTACCAGGATACCCTGAAGGTCTTCATCAGGGTGTGCTGAGATTGAAAGGTGTTTTTTTTTTAGGAAAAGTAACTTTGTGCAATGTGCACAGTGGTTAGCAAGGTGGAGGCAGGGAGGTCAAGTGGGTGATTGTGGAAGGAATCTAGGTTTGGGGTGATGATGATCTGGGCTTCTAAGGTGGTAAGGTTTCAGAGATAGAATACTAATAACATCAATCCAGCAACCATTTATGGAACACCTACTAGGTGTCAAGCACATCATACCTATTGTATTTCATGTTAGCTAGGATTTAAACGAGTGTAAGTTAGCCTGGCCTAAAGCCTGTGCCTTACAGCTATATCTGAGAGCAAGGGACAGAAGAGCACGAGAAGTACAAAGTATTGTCAGAATGTTCAGGCGACACGCACATTAGCATTGACGCTGAGGCACTGGAAAGCTGGGAGGAGGGGATGCTTTGGACTGAGGGCAGAATGTGAATTTTGGTTGAGATGAAGGTGATGGTAAATCATTTGGCTGAAGGATCCCATGGACAGTTGGCAACACACTGGATTAGCACATGAATGCTAAGACAATATGGGGATATTGAATCGCTAGTTATTCCTATAGAGTGACTGTTGAAGCCATGCAAATAAATTAACCCTAGGAAGTAAACATATTGAAAGACCCAGGTCTGAGCCTTGGGAGCCACAGAAGAAACCAGAGACAGAGCAGTTGGAGTGCTGAGTGGATGGAGCCCTAGAAAACATAGCATCACACGAGTCAAGGAGGAAAGACTCCAGAAGAAAAAGATAGTTAATATCAGATCACTCCTGGCTTCACAGTCAACTCCCTTCCTAGTCTCTTTCAGGGCCTGCAACCTTACTGCCCCCACCTGCCCCCCTCCAGGCCTCACAGAGCATAGATGGAGTGAGGGCCTGAGCCTCCTGGGCTGGGTCTTGCTCGGATCACATCTTAACAGCCAGCTGAGAAAGCAAGTTGGCAGTGGAGAAAATGGGGAAAGATGGGGGTCCCAGAGCTCGACCTGGGAGGGCAGAAGAAAGGGGTAAGCTTTCTGAACATGAGAGAAGGAGCCCCTGATTTGCTGTGTTTTTGATCCTATGTAGGACATTTAACCATGTTACTTAATTCTCACAATAAGCCATGTAAAACTCATTGCAATTGCCATTTTACAGATAAGGAAAATAAGGCTCTAAGAGATCAGTTGATAGAGTAAGGATTTGAACTAGGTTTATCTGGTTTTGATGCCCAGGCTTTTTTCACCAAACTGAGCAGGAAGTTTGATTTTTATCAGTCAGTACAAACCTGTATCCAGACAAGGCTCAGGAAAAGTTTGTTCACAGTAAAAAGATACCCAGAGACCAAAGAGGGGAAGTGAAGACTCTGTGAAGCTTAGAATCCAAGATGAAGCCAGTGTTCCAGTCCCCTGAGACCTACTGTGCAGTCGGCTGGAGAAGATTCCCAAGGCCCCCAGCTCCAACAGCCCCCAATGCCCTGTCTTTTTCCTGCAGATGCTCACATATATTCTGAGCTTCCTGCCTCTGTCAGATCAGAAAGAGGACTGCCTCATGAGTCAGGCTTGGTACTGTGCAGTCCAGAATGCCCTTCGGGAGGTAAGGTGCCACCCTCACCTGGTGCATTCTCAGTTGTGTCTCACTTCAGCTTGCTTATGGCCCTGCTCATATCTTATCCATACTCATGCATACATATTCACACATACATCACATTCATACATACTTGGCTCTGGGTACAGTGCAGGGACCGCACAGGTGAATAAGACATAGTGCCCTCCCCTAAGCTTCTAGTCCATTGAAGTGAGAGAGACAAGTACGTGAGTGATAGAGTTATCGTGTGCTCAGTTCTATGATGCCAGATTGAAGGGTGCGATGGGGACATGAAGAAGGATAGTCAGAGACCAGCAGCATCAGGGAAGGCTTCCTAAACGAATAGGATGAGGATGAATGTTGGCCTTCCAGGACTGGTAACAGTACAGGTGAAGACACCAAGTGTGAAATAGTTCTGGAAATGACCATACAAGTTCCATTTGCCTGGAGCTTTGATGTGGGTGGGAGATGAGGCTAGAAAGGTGTCAGGCTGCTGGTTGGCAAATGTGCCAAGTGGCATTGCTAGGGCTTTCTCCATGGAGCCCTTAAAGGGATGATAAGGCGGGGGAGTGGAGTGACAAACACAGTATGATTTGTGTCTTAGAGCTCTGCAGTGCAGAGTGGCCTGGAGAGGGCAAGACAGAGTATAGGGACACAGCCCAGCTAGGAGGTGAATGCAGACTTCTGTTATAGTTTGAAAGGCAGGCAATGATAGCTCTTTGTTTTAATTTTGGCTTCTTTCTTTGATTTTTGAGGTTGAGCAGTTTGCTCATTAGCTGACGATTTATATTTCCCTCTTTTGTTCATTCATGTTCTTTCTCCATTTAACTTTTGGGATTTTAGTATTTTTCTTACCATTTGTATGAACTTTGTGTACATTAGAGAGATGAATCTTTTACATACTTATTGAAATATATTCCTAATATGTTTTCCATTTCATTTAATTTATAGATAAATATTTATATATGAGATACAGAGGTTACATTTCTAGGTTGTGGATTCTGAACATCGTTTTTCTTCTTTCTTCTTCCATTGCTCTTCAAACTTAGAAATCCCTTGCCTCTTCAGAAATTTGGTAAATACACACTCATATTTTTCTTCTTTTTTTTTAAATTAGACTTTTTTAGAGCCGTTAAAGGTCCATAGTAAAATTATTTTTCTTGTTTTATGGCTTGAATTTTCATATTAATTTTTTTATTGGTGAAATTTATTTTGAGTTGTGTTATGAAGTAAGAAGCTAAACTGATTAGTTTTCAAATAGCCCAGATACCATGTCTGCATGATCCTCCCCTTCACTGCTGGCTGGGACCCCTCCTCTGTCACATATTAAATGTGTGTGTATAAGTAGGGTCTGTTGTCAAGTTATCTATCCAAGGTCATTGAGCTTAGTGTCTAAAGGAATTTGATTTGGACTTGTTGAAAATTTGAAGCATAAGGCATCCAGATGGTGAGATCTGGTTGGTAGCTGGCTTCCTGGGGGAAGAATTCAAGAGAACGGTCTAGGTAATATATATATATTTGGATGTCACTAAGAATGGATGGAAGTTAAAGCCATGGATCTAAGTAACTTCCCCCAGGGAGAGCATGAAGAGCCATAGGAACACCAAGCCACAGAGAACACCTCAGGGATGGACACCAGTCCAAGGTGTCCAGTGGAAAGGCAAGACCCCAGTGAGAAGAGGGCACAGAAGCAATCAAAGGCAAAGAGCATTTAAAGTGTGGAGTGGGTAACTAACTGTCAAATCCCACAAAGAGTCCAGAAAATAGGGAATAGATAGTGCCTGTGATGTTTGGCATCCAGGGAGGTCACCAGTGGCTTCAGCAACATTTTGCATCTGAGAGGAAAATCCAGGTAGGTTGAGGAGTAAATGAGAGAAGAAAGGGAGTGTTAGAGAGTGACCTTACTTGCAAGAAATTGCCCCAAGAAAGGAAAGAAATATATAGGGCAGTAACAAGAAGTTGAGGGGAGCACAACAAAAGGATGTTAATTGGGAAAAATCTCAAATGTGTTTATATGCTGAAGGGAGTCACTAGAGGAGGGATGGAAGCAGGGAGGAAAGAGGTAGTGGCGGAGGATATCTGAGGTGGTACAGGCTTGTTCTCAAATAGAATAGAGGGTCTGTCACCTCTCCTCAGGAAGTGGGGGGAAGCATTGTGGAGCCATTTGCTCAGGAAGTTCTTCAGAGACAAGTGACCTCTTTGGTGAATTTGAAGGCCAAGTTATCTCAGGGGAATGATAAGGGAGGTAGAGGCCAGGGCCTCAGCAGAGGTTGGAACACTCACGGGGCAGAAAGAAGACAGAAAGTTACCAGAGACACATGGAGAGGCCTCACTCCCTTAGAGGTTGACACCGCCTGCCTGTGCCTGGCACTGTGCTGGGCTCTGGGCATGAGGGCTGGGGAAGACACAGCATTCAGGAGCTGGTAGTGAGAGGGAGTTAAACACAACCCAGAAGAAGAGGGTGGGTTTCTGCATTCAAGTCGTGTGAGGCACACCAGAGATTTAGAGGAAAGATTCAGAAAAGACTTCATGGAGGAGGGGATACCTGGGCTGAGTCTTGAGAGAGGAAAACTACTTGCTAAGTAGACAAATAGGAGTAGGTGAGGTGTGAGGACCCCCCACCCAACCACACAGAAAAAGCAGCTGAGCTGAGGCGGCGTGGCACTATGAGACAAGAGTCAGAATTTGCCATTCCAAGACAGGGTGGGGAGAACGGGGAGCAGGGCATGGCAAAGGGGTGGCAGAAGTGCACAGAGCACTGGCAGAGAAGGGCTTGAACACCAGCCCGAAGCTCAGCCTCTGTCCTGTGGAGAGGAGAGCCACCACAGGGTCTGAAGAGCATGGTCAGTTCACCTTTTGTAAGGATGACCTGGTGCCAGTGCCAAGAACAGATTGGAGCCAGAGAGACTGGAGGCCAGGACCTGATGAGGGAACTTCTGTCATGTATTCTGGTAGACAGCAAAGGAACCCTAACTTCCGGCAGAAGCAGTGAGGTGGGAACAAAGGGACATACTACAGTATAGCAAGGATATGGAATGGAAGGGACTTTGATCATTGTGGCTGTGGGGAATGAGAGAGGAGTGTGGGATGAGCCCTAGATTTCCCTCTTAGGTGACTTGATAGAGGGCACTGAGAGTTTAGAAGGGGCAGAGTTGGGGTAAGATAGTGAATCCATATTTGGGCATGTTGCATCTGTGTATCTGGAGAGAGGTCCATTAGGTAACTGCTCAGGGTCCACCGTTTGGAAAAAGATGTGGACTCCAAATAAAGTAGTTGGAATGGGATGAAGTGCTGTCTGCTGGGGTACACATGGAGGGGGACAAAGAGTGTGCATGTGCGCATGTGTGTGGCAGAGGGGAACATTCCATGGGGAGGGATGTCTATGGACTGGGTCCTTCTCTTCCTTGGTGACCCCAAAAGAGGCTGATGGGGAGCAGGCTACAAGGTGGGAGAGCCAGGATGGTAAAGTTGCAGAACCCCTAGAGAGAGTACTGGGAGAAACTGGCCAACCATGGGAGGTGACACGGCAGAAAGGACACTTGGGGGAGGCTGCAAAAGATCCCCCAGATGCTGATGACCTTGCTGGGGGGGAACTGATGTCAGAAAGGAGTGGGAGCAGTGGCGGAGGGATAAATGAGTGAGGCAAGGGTTGAAAGGTGGGTGTGGGTAGGCCCATGTGCTTCCAAGAAGTGTGACTGCAGAGGAAGGGATGAAACAGGAGAGGTGAGAGGAGGGTGCATGATCGAGGGAAGCTTTTTGTTCTTTCAGACTATGGGATGTTTGTAATTCTGTTGAAGGAGCAGTGGAAAGGCAGAGGCTGCAGGGTTCCCAAGGGAGAAGTTAGGAGACAGGCTCAGTAGGCCAAGAGAAGGGGCCTAGAACCAAAGAGCAGGAGGAAAAAGGAGGTTAGGTTAGGCCCTGCCATGAATCACTGGTGGATGTGAACAGGGCAAAAGGAGGGCCTTCCCATCTGATGATGGCTTTGGTGTCTCTCTGAAACAGAACAGGTTATCTGTGAGAAGGCTGGAGTGAGGGGAGGGTGCTGCAGTGGCACTAGGGGCTGGGGAAGATGGTGGGCTTCGAGAGAAATCTTGAGGGGAATGAGAAGAGAGCTGGGAAGCAGGGAGATGGCAGGAGTTAGGGGTCCAGTGCTGATGGTATGGGCAAGAGGGGAGACTCTGGTCCCTCAGGAGTATCCCCAGCACAGACCCAGAGCAGGTGGCAGGCCCCTTATCCCTCTCTGGTAGGAGCAGGAAGAATGAGCAGAGCAGCACGATGGGCAGGGCCACAGGACCCTGAGGAGGGGTAATCAGTGGGGAGGCCTCTTGGAGTCTAGCAAGGAAGAGGAGGGCAGAGAGGCAGAGTGGGCAGTCAGGTCCCAGGAGTATAGATGAGATTGGAATAGGAGTCAGAGAGTGAGGAGAAGGCAGACATCAGGGTCAGAGTTTGGGATAGTAGAACCCACCATTTTAGCACTGGGGCTGTTCCCAAATAGGATGCTGACAAAGACACATTTGGTGCCTCTGCAAACTCAGCCCCACCCAGGCCGGGAGCACTGAGAGGCTAGGGCACAGGTACGTGGGCATCTTGGGCCCTGCTGACATTCAGCAATCTGCAGAATCTTATTGGCAGTAACAACTTCTCAGAGCCCGGGTGTGGGCAGGTAGATAAGGAGGTAGTGCCCCTGGCTAGCAGGTACATTAGAAGGTTCTGGCTCACCAAGGCCAAGCTGGGGCCTGTGCCTCATTAGGCCGGGCTAGGATGCTGGTTTGGTGACTTCTTATTCCCCATGACCTGCCTCCACTTAATCCCAATTTTTCTCTAATAGAAAGGGAGACAAAGGCAACACCCTGCCCCTACACCCAGGCTCTGCCCATTCCGGGGGTACCCCTGGTTGCCTGCTGCTGAGTTGGTCACTGACAAACTCAAGACAGTTCAGCTCCTGCCTTCTGCTGCCTTCTCTTGCCTTCTCCTGCCTGAGGTGTTATAAAGACGCAGAGGATCCTCTGGAAACGATTCCCAAGGTCTCACTCCTGCATAGAGACCAGTGCCCCTGGTGTCTGGGCATACATTTTCTCAAAGGCCTTCTGGAGAACAGGCATGGTAGCTTTGGATTTCTGTACCAGCAGACAGGAGGGTCACTTCTCTGTCAGGTGGCTTCCCAAGCCTGTACATCAGTCCTGCAGTCTCAGTTCGGGTCTTCACTAGGTACAGTGAAATCCTGGCCTCTCACAGTCAAGGGACATGCCTCACTTTTAGCAGGCTTTGGGCATTTCCCAAATGACTATGCATTTACTCTTAAGATGCTAGCATTAGGAAAGGAGGAGGCTGGGGGCTAGTTGGCCCCTCTGTGGATGTGGCAGCTGAAGCTGGACCAGGTACCCTTGCAGTCCTCCTTTGGGTCTCTAGAAGCATCTTCCTAGAGCCCAGGAAGGATGACTTTCCTACACTGAGGCCAAAGACCAGATCTCAGGAGTCTGCTGCTTTTGCCTGCTGCTCTGCCCTCCGCAGATGATAAATATCCCTAAAAGGCTGCTCCTGGGCTTCTGGGGTAGACCACCTGGGTGATGGCTTAGCAGCTGCCCCCTCCACACCACGAAGGTAGAGAGCAGGGAGGTGGTCTCAAATCTCAACGCACATAACCTCCCAATAGTTGGAAGACCTTTAGGCCAGGCCCTGCTCCTTTATCTGAGGGCTTTTGCTGCCACCAGCCATCCCTGAACTTGAACCCTGGGCTGACTGCCAGTGTCCTTCCTTGGTTGTTATCTGCCTTGTTCATAGGGAGGCAGGGGGAGAGGGGAGAATATTCCTGGCCACCAAGGCTCAGGAAGGAAAGACAAGAAGGAAGACTGAAGGCCACTGGAGCTGGGGCCTGTGGGGTGGCATGTGATCCCTGGGCAATTGTTCTGTACTCCCCCAGCCATAGTTCACTTTTCGTCATCAGATTGACTCATCTGTCAAGCAGGGCTTGAAATGGCTGCAGGCTGCTCTCTCTCTCCTTTCTAAAACCTCCTCACACTGGGATCTTCCCAGCTCTCTTGAAGTCTGAGAGGGGCCCAGGCCCTTGGGAGTCCCCACTACCCCAGTGCCCACAAGAGGAGCTGTAGGGAGCCCTCCTCTCACCCACACTGACCTTGTTCCAGGAATAGGATCTGGAAGGGGAGCCTGAGAAGGCCATTGATTCCTGTGGGACTAGCCTGGGGCTGGTCACCACCTCTTACCGCACACTTCTTCCCAAAATGACAGCCATAGGTGGCTGCTGCTGGTTTCTCCACACCTGGGAATGAGTTCCGTGTGTCTTCCTGGGAGAATCCTGTTCTATATCTTGCAGGAGGGCCTATTATGTGTCATTTCTACCTTTCTGACTCCCTTTTGATGATGTTCTGTGGAGTACAGGCAGGGTACATCAACCTGTTCTTGCCATTACTAACAGGACAGGTTTTACAGAGAGCTAGCTTTCCTGCATCAGGATTGTGTTCATACATGAAAACAAGAGCCTTCTCTGAGTATCATTTGCCTACAACCTGGGCATCTGTCAAGGATAGGAAAATGGGGCTGGGATGTTAGAAGCCAAGCCCTCTTCCCTCCACAGACCTGGTCCACACAGACCTGTACCAGCTTCCCTTTGGCTCTCTCTGGCACAAAATCAGGGAAGGTTCTGTAAAAACTGGGGCTCCCCAAACTTCTCAAGCCAGCCTGTTCCCATAACATAGCCCTAAGTTTTCTCCAGGCCCTACCCCACTCTCACCTCCCTGTTCCTCTATAGCAGTACCACTTCAACTTCCTAGGCACCTTAGATTCATTCTCTTAGCTTCCACCCACAGAAATGGGAGGCTCCTCCTTCCTTACCCAGATAGATCAGACTCTCTAAAGATGAGCCTTAGGGATCCCAAGCACATCTTGAACTCCAGAGCGTGCAGGGCCCACACATTAGTGTGGGTGCACACACACATACCCATGTGCCTGCACTCATTTTCACTTACACACAAAACCCATTTCTGCAAATATTTTGTGGCTAAGACATTGAAGGAGACTTAGGCCTCACTGCCTGCCCTAGACCTCTGGCACCTGGACCACAAGGGTGTGGTAAGTGACACCTGCCTCACTTCTCCCTACCTTCCCTGTTCTGAGGGATATTTATATGCTCCTGAGAAAGTTGGGGGAGACTGGTTACTTAGTTAATGCTGAGTTCTAAATCCCTGGAGTAGGAACTGAGTCCACGAGGCCTAGGACCACTTTCCAAAAGTCCCAAAGCTTGGGGTCAAGAATACTTTGTCCTCCTGCCCCCTGGGAACTTTTCTGGGTCTCCTCCAGGCCATCCCCCAGCCTCCCTGTGCCCAGCATGCCAGTTGCCCACTCTGTCCCCACCCCTCCACAGGCACCAAGTACTGTTCATCACTAACCTCCCTGCCCTCCCCTTATGATCATTTCTTTTGAGTCCCAACATGGCTTGTCCTCCCAGCTCCCACTTAACCATCAGTACCCCCTCAACCACACATTACCCACATACCACAGAGGGTCCCCAGTATAAAATGGCCCAAGCACCCTCTGAAGCCCAGAGTTAACCTTGATCCTGCTATTGCCCTTTAGGCAAAGGTGCAGTACAACATTCCAGTGTCCCCTGCCTTCCTCCCAGCCATCAAGAGGCTGGGCCTCAGGGGCATCTCCTGCATCAGCCTAGCCAACCTGGATGCCTCACCAGCTTCCAACCAGGTGCTGCAGCCTGTTGCCTACCACCTGGGCCCACACCTGGAGAGCTTGTGTCTCAGTGGGGGCAGCCCCACAGAGGCCTCCTTCGTGGCCCTGATCCTGGGCTGCCCAGCCCTGCATATCCTTGACCTCAGTGGCTTCAACAGCCTCTTCACATCAGGCATGCTCCTAGCTCAGCCTGAAACAACCCAGCAGGTCCAGCAGGCGTTGAGTGGCCTCCATGAGCTCAACCTGGCTGGCCTGTAGGACCTGGCTGACTTCAGCTTCAACTGGCTCAGCAGCTGTGCCCCAAGCCTGGAGCGCCTCTCCTTGGCCTACTGTCACCTCACCTTTGAGCTTGGCCCAGCTGGGGCAGCATTGGCTCCCAGGACTCCTCCACCTCCCAACTTTCTTTCCATACGTGCTGCGATTTGTGAAGAGGCAGGGTGGTAGGCTACGTGCCCTGGACCGGAGTGGCACCGGCTTGCTGCTGGAGGCCTTGCCAGCCCTGGGTCAAGTGGCTGGGCTACAGCTGCAGGAGCTGAACCTGCACAGCTGCCAGGACCTCTCCACAGAAGCTGTGGCTATCCCTTGTCATCAGCAACCAGGCCTTATCTCCCTGGACCTCAGCAGCTGCTCAGAACTGGCTGACAGGGTGCTCTTGGCTGTGAGCCGGGGTCTGCAGCACCTGCAGCGCCTGAGCCTAAGGAAGCTGCAGCAGCTGACGGATGGGGGATGCACAGCCCTTGGGGACCTGTGGGAGCTGCAGAGCCTAAATATGGCCGAGTGCTGCCTGGTGCAAGGGCAGGAATTGGCCCAGGCCCTGAGCCCGGAGCACGGAGCTCCACCCCCACTGGTATCCCTCAACTTGGCCTACTGCTCCTCACTCAAGGTGAGCACACCGTCCCTCTCCTTCCTCTCCAGGGCCGGGGCTGGGGAACTGCCCAGTGTTTATGTCCAAGGAATAGCAGTTAGAACTGAACTTGGGACAATCTGGAAGGGAAGGAAGCCTAGACAGTTAGGGCTGCTGCCAGCACTCCTCCCTGCAGCCAGCCCCCACTGTGGGCCTAGGTAGGGGGAGGTCCCAGAAGCAAGGGTGGCCCAGCCCACGAGGTGGCATGCACCTCCCGTGTCAAGTGCTCAGTAACTGCTACAGTTTGCATAGGGGCAACTGAGGGCAGGTGTTCTGGAGGTGGGGAAGCTGGCAGAAGGGGTGACAGAACCAAGCCCTGTGGGGAATGGGCACTGAGCTTACACAGAAGTGGTTGTCTGAAAGGCAGCATGATATGAAAGCAGCAGGGTCATTTCTTGGCTGAAGCCAGCTCCTTCAGTAGGGCTCAGCCCTGTCCCTCTGGGTTGCATCCCTGTCTTGTCAACATCAGTCTCTCTCTCTTTAGCAGATTATTCCTTCAGCCTGTCACTGTGACCAGGGCATTCCCAACCTGAAAAACATCAACCTTTCCCCGAATAAGCGCCTCCCTTCCCTGCCCCCACTCTATCTTCCCTTTACCATCATCCTGTGCATCTTTTAGCTGCTCTCTCTAGGGCTCCGTGATCTTGTGCCTGCACCTCTCTATAGACCAGCTCCCTCTACTCTGCCTGTAGCTCCTGCTCCTGGCAGGTGGCAGCCCTACTCTCACTGTGACCTTACAGTTCTGCTTCAGATTCTAGAGTATGTCTGATTGGCTCAGTAGGTCAGATGTCCACCACTGGTCCAATAAGCTGTGGTCAGAGGGTTGCCTCAGACCACCCCTTCAGCGGGGGCTGGGAGCTTGAGCAGGGCAGATACCTCAGAAATTTCCACCTGTGTCCTTCCTGCCCCAGAGAATCAAGACCTTTGTCTTCCAGCAAACTCTCCTGGTACCCCACCCCTATAACCTATCTTTCACCAGCATAGGGACATTGTTGCTTCCCTCTGTTGACCCTCTGGGAGCTCTCTATTGCCTAGAACCTTGGGCATAACCTGCCTGGTGACCCCTGCTGAGCCAGGTTACAGGTACAAACCACATCTCCATTGCTCTCTCCCTTCTCCCCTTCCCTCCTAGGACGCCTCACTGCTCTCCTTGATCCCATCACTGGGCGCAAGCCTCAGGGTGCTAGACTTATCCTCCTGTGTGGCTCTCACCAACAAGATCGTGCAGGCCATATGCACCTACCTAACTCACCTCTCAGTCCTGCACCTGGCCTGGTGCAAAGAGATCCAAGACTGGGGGCTTCTTGGGCTGGGGGAACCAAGAGAGGAGTCTGCACAGGGGCGCCAGGTGTGAGACCCTCAGGATCATGGAGGGTGGGGTGGCCCTGGGCTCAGCTGCCCTGCTACCCCTCCTGACTCTCTAAGAGCATTTGAGAGCCAAACTCAGGAGGAACCTAGAAGCAGGGTATCTCCCCACAGCCACATGGAGAGCTGGAGCATCAGGCCTCAGGCCCCAAGGACCCTTCTCCACAGCCCCAGGGCCCCTCGCTGCTCACTGCAGGTCCTGCAGGAGCTGGACCTCACAGCCTGCAGCAAGCTGATTGATGCCAGTTTGGCCAAGGTGTGAGACTGGGGGTGTAAATAGGCTGACGATCCTGGAGCTGAAACCAGGGGCCTGGGCTAGTTTACTCTTTGCTTGCTAAGAGTTCCTTTCTCACTGGCTTCTGCTACCTGTGGCCATTCCTCTGGCTGGGGGTGGGGAACCTATAAGGGACCTGGACTCCAGTGCCACACTGCACTCCCCACCATACCCCCACCCTTTCAGGTGCTCCAGTTCCCCCAGCTGAGGCAGTTGTCACTGAGCCTGTTACCTGAACTCACAGACAAAGGCTTGGTGGCGGTGGCCAGGGGCTGCCCCAGCCTAGAGCGTGTGAAGCTGAGCCACTGCAGCCTCCTCAGTGATGAGGGCTGGGCCCAGGCAGCCGGCTCCTGGCCAAACTCAGGAGGAACCTAGAAGCAGGGTATTTCAACCTGTCCGACTGCAGTCAGCTCACAGAGCAGTGTGTCCCGTGACACCACAGCGCATGACTGGGTTGGGGCCCCATGCCGGCTCAGGCTCTCAGCCATAGTTTCCTTGCAGAACGCTGGATACCATCGGGCAGGTGCACAAGCAGCTTCAGATGTTAGATGTGGCCATGTGCTCTGGTATTAGCGTGGCTGCTGTCAGGTGCTTCCAAGCCCAACTGCCCCAGGTGACTTGCGCCCAGTCCCGCTTCGTGGGAGGGGCTGACCTGACCCTAACACTCTGAGGCCACATCAGTAACTAGCCCTGTGTCTCGGCCTCTCTCACCTCTATAGGCCTCAGCCCTGGCCTGAGTTTGAGTCAGTGCATCCTGCCTCACTCTTCCACATACCTCAGAGCTCCTTCCCCAGGCTATAATCCCCTTTTCTAAGACTGTGGGTAGGATTAATCCAGGAAAGCCTAGGGGGCTTCCTGCCCTAGTCTGCCCTACAACCCAGCAGGAGCCTCTTTCCAGCTGCCATGTCACTGCCACAGGCCCCAGGAAATGCCAGCTCTTGCTTTCCTGGCCAGGACTGGGTCCAGAGGCCAGACCCACAGGTGGAGCTGGGGAGGGGCAGACCCTGTGCCTCTTGCCCTCTTCCCACAGCTAAGGCCTATGCCATACCTTGTTTCCTAGGGAGCTCTCCCAGCCCTCTACCTGCGTTGAGCTTTAGCAAGCAAGCCAAGGTCTTTGTTGTAAACCCAAAGAAGATTAAAAGTTCCAAATCTACCTCCTCCAAGTTCTCAGACTAAAGGGCGCCTCCCCTCCCCACCTCAGTGGAAGCAGCCTGGTCCACCCCAGGGACAATGTGGAGGACACTAGAGGCTCATAGACGACTTCTTCCTCTTGCCTGGCCCAAGGCCCCAGAGGTACCCCCAGCAGGTCCTGGCTTCCCAACAGAGTGGGAGACTCCAGAAGCCTGGGGCTTCTCACACCATGAGCCCCCAGGCATGTCCTGCTTCTGTGTACAGAAAAGGCACATCTGTCCCAGCCAGACCCCAGGGGCATGCTGATTAAGCACACTGAGTCAAGGCGGCTGCCTTCAGGATGGAGGGAAGAAAAGGACAAGAAAGAAGATGGCATTTCTGGGTAGGAAGGGTCATTATGGGTCATCTAGTCCAACTGCCTAAACAGTGCTAGTGACCTCTCAACAGCAGCTCTGAGCAGCCCCATCTACCTGGCCCTCCATGCATCCACCCACATTTTGTCTACCTATCTGTTCATCAGTTCTAGGAGCAGCTAGCCAGGTTGCCTGCCTGGGGCACTGCGCTTTATATGGGGATGCAGAGCTGAGGTTTCAGTGCCCCCAGGCCAGATCAGCCAACAGGCACAGACGGCCCAGTGTGCAGGGTACTCACCACTGGACAAAGAAGCACCTCAGACCAGGAGTCCAGGCAGCAAAGAACCTAGCCTGGTAAGCCAAGGAAGGGCCCCAGACAGTGAAAAGCAGCCAGGAGGGACAGAAGAGGCAATCAGACAGAAGGGACTGGGTGGTGCGCATGGCAGGCCAGAGTTGGAGCTGGGGATGGGTACACCAAGGATGCCAGCTTGGACCAAGCCCCAAGAGCCCTGCAAACCATGGGCATTTTGTTAGGAGACCTAAACCACCACATCTGCAGCCCACCTTGACCCTGCTCAATCACGGTACCATGATCATTATCCCATGGGTAAGAGGGAGGCATTAAGGAGTACAGGATAGGGGTGGTGTGTGTGAGGGCGGAATCAGATCAGCTTCATGTTTGAGAAAGCAGTGAGGTAGCTGGGACTGAGAGGACTGGAGGGGCAAGACAAGAGGCAGGGAGTCAGGAAGTTCTTGCCAAGATGATAGTGGCTAGGACACAAGCTGGGAGACCTTGAGAAGGAAGAATTGATGGTATTGGGAGACTTAACTGCATCTGGGATCCCTGTCCCCCCTTTCCTCCTTGAACTCAAAAGCAGACTATTTCAAGTGTGGTGGGAAGTGTCTGAATACAGGAGTGGATGTGTCAGGCCCTGGATGTCTGAGTCAGAAGCAGAGCTGAAGGAGGGGGAGCAAATTCTCCCCCGGCACATTCCCCAAAGGAGGTACCATTTCCTCAGTTTTCAAGGTAACATATTGATGGTCAACACTGTTAAAAGAGATACTTGAAGAGGCACTGAAAAAGAGAGGTAGTGAGAGGCATGGAGCAGATCAGAGGACAGTGGCAGCTTTCTGCCTGCTCTGTGGGTCCTGTGGGCTGCTGTGCTCCTCCTGCCCTGGAGGCTTGGGGTTCATAACCGTGGTCTCTGAGACTGACCTCCAGCTGAGCTCAACAGCCCTAGCTGCTTCTGGCCCAAGGGGCTGTGGCCTCTCTGTGGCCCCCACCCGACACATGCTCCTATGCTGGGTTTTAATCAGAATGCAGGGCTTCCTGCACTGAATTTCCTCGTCACAATCGGCCCATATCCTGCCACCGCCTGGGAATGCCTTTGGTATCTTGAGTTTGCCCTTCAGCACAAAGTAGGCCCTGCCTCACATCTCTCCCTTCATGCCTCTTATCAGAGAGCCTCCAAGTCCCACAAAGATACAGGGCAGACACAAGTAGGGTTGAGGACTGAGCTCAGACTGTCAGGAGCCTTCTGGAAACATGGCTCCCAAACTAGCCTGTTAATGCTGCCCAGAAAGGCATCTGCTTGGGGCAATGCCCTCTGCCCTGCCATTTCTCCCTCAACTGGCTGGTGCCCCCAGACCACAGGCCATCCTCTACAGGCCCAGAACTGAGGGAGGCTGAGGACTCATGGTGGGAGAAGCCATCAGGGCCTGCCTATCCCCACCCTCCTTCAGAACACTAGCCCCCCCCCCAACTGGCTGC
Organism: Smutsia gigantea; assembly: GCA_032199065.1. NCBI lineage: Eukaryota > Metazoa > Chordata > Mammalia > Pholidota > Manidae > Smutsia > Smutsia gigantea. The sequence continues at coordinate 80,997 of JAVSCE010012853.1, forward strand.
CCAAGTTTGTGACCCTGATCTGACACTCCATTTCATTTGCCAGCTAAGTTTGAAGGCAGGCTTGACCCACAAGGTTCACAGTGGACTTGACATGTACCCAAGAGCCAAGCAGACTTTATTCTTATTTCTGCTGATACACCTCTGCTAGTCAGGGTATCTGTGCTTTTCCACCCTCCACCCTCTGTGGCCACCACAGTGGTAGCAGCTATGGCCCTTGGATGTTCAACCTCACTGTCAAGGTTCAGCAATGCTGCAGTCATAGCAGAAGTTGAAGTTGGTGGGGGGCGGAGGAACAGGAGGTGGCTGCTCAGGGATGGGCACATTCTCTAGGTCCAGCAGCTGCAGCTTGGTCTCCATTGTCAGCAGCTGCTCCAGATCCAGCCGGGTCTGCTCACTGCCCATGGGACTGCCCAGCAGGGCACTCAGCCCATCTGTCCACAGGTGGAACTGGGAACAGGGCCAGCTCATGAGGGCCTGCCTGGCTCTTCCCCTGCCCATCTGCCCAACTTGGCAGAGCCCAGCCCAGACTCACCTCCCGTTTGGATGGGGCAATGAAGTTGAGGGATGCCTCCTCCTCCCCACGGTCATAGCTGAGTGAGAAAGCTAACTCATAGAGGTCCTGGGGAAGCAAGGGAGCCAGAAGTATTGAGTGGAGAACGGGGCAGGGCAGGGGCAGGTGGGAAGGAGCCCCTAGCCCGCCCTGCACGCACCTTGTTCTGCTTCCCCGAGCCCTTCTCCCGGACGTGGGGACAGTCCTTGCCTATCAGTAGTGCCCTGATGTCTGCCACAGGGACTGAGGAAGAAGACTGGGCTGACCACTGGGGCCCAGGTGGTCCCGGGGACAGCGAGTGTCTGAGCCCTGCCTCACCCTCCTTACGCTGCTCAGGCAGGCTCTCGGGGATGGGTGGGCCAGCACCCTCCTCCACATCCCCATACAGCAGAACCTTGTGGTTGGGGGACAGGCAGCAGAACCACAGCTTGTCTGTGCACAGGAAGAGGGAGAGGGAAGGAATGAAGAGAGGGGCGCTGATCCCAACCCAGCCACTGTCTGCCCACCCTGCCCACTCAATGACCCTGGCGCCGCCGGCTGCTGATCTTGCGGAAAACTGTCCCCTCGCAGAGGTGAAGCAAACGCTGCTGGCGGATCAGGCCCATGAGCTCCGGCTTCAGCTTCTCCCGCAGTTCCCTAGGTGGAGGGAAGGGGCTCTCTGACTGGGACTGAAGTAGGGCAAGGCCCATGGGGCACCAGGGAAGGTGGGGGTGAGGACTGGCACCCATTCCCCCCAACTCACAGTATGGGGGGGGCCAGCGTGCCCTCCTGATGGAGCCGCTCAGTCTGCCGTAGCCGCAGCACTTCCCCGTAGGTAAGCGCGTTCACCTTGGTTCGGAAGAGCTCCAGGGAGCTGGGCTTCAGGGCAAGTGTGCGGGCGAGCTGCTCCCGCACCACTTGTAAGACCTGAGGCCACCCCAAGCTCAGCTCAGGGCCTGAGTTCTGGGCACCTAACCACAATAGCCCTGGCCCAGGCTTCCCAGCTCCCATCCCACCCACCTTGTCAAAATCCTCCTGTGTGGCCCGCATCTCCTTCCAGGTCTTATTCAGCAATTGGATGCTCACACAGAAGAGCTCATGGAAGCTCTGGTCTTGGCCGAAGAACATGGGTGAAAAGTCCTGGGCTGTTTCGGAGCCTGGAGTGGGGGGCAGGAAGGGCTCAGGGAGAAAGTGTGTGCAGCCCCTGGCCCTCTCTGCCCTTCCGTTCCCACTGCCGGATACACTGTGCCCAGTCCCACTCACAGGGTTCTCCAACGTGTAGCAGCTCACACAGCAGCACGGTCAGCTGGATGCTGCTCTGGGCAAAGGGGCACTCATGCTTGTCCTCGCGGCTGCTGTTCTCCAACACAAACTGGTGTGGTGGGAGCAGAGAATGGGGTGGGGAGTCGTGGGTAAATCCCATGGGGACCTTGCCTAGGCGGGCAACCTGCTATATCCCACCTGCCCCATCACTGACCCGGCTATAGGCACTGGGTGAGTGTCTGGAGAAGTAGAGCATGTTGTCCAGGGCCAGAAGGCCGGGAGGCACGCGCTCTAGGTCCTGTGCAGGGTTGCTGTTCTGGGGGAAGGAGGACAGGCAGCTCAGGAAAGGCCCCAGGTGCCTGGAACAATAGGCCTGGGTGGAGGCAGGAGCAGGTAGGAATCACTCACAGAGAAGCCGAGTTTGCGGAACTCACGGGCACAGAGGGAACGGCGACGGTCTGCACTCAGCCCAGTACCCAGGGACTCCCCCTCTGGCTCAAAGGCAGCCTGGCGCAGGGCCTGCAGCTGCTCCCGCTGCTCCTGGGGTCATTGTTTGGAGGGTGACAATGTCAAGATCAAAGATTCAAGGCCAACCTCCAGGCATCTCCAGCCTTGTGCAACCAAGGCACCCACCTGGCTGTAGGGGTCCAGTGCTATTCGCATGCGTGGCTCCAGCAGCCCCAGTGTAAGAGCCTGTAGTACATACAGGTGATGAGCCATCTCGTCGCCCAGTGGTGCTGCACTATGGATGATGTTCTGGAGAACAGTCAGTCCATGGGTATGAGTGTAAGCTCACTGGGAGAGGAGGAGTGGGGAGAGGCCTGCCTGGCTCAGTCTTTCCTACCTTATAGATGAATTGGCGAAGATTTCTCTGCCACAGGTAGTCAAGCATGTGCTAAGGTAGGTGGAAAGGCAGCATAGATGATTTGGCCCCACCAAGGGCATCCCCCCATAGGACCAGGGTGGAGCACACAGTGCCCACCAGCTCTTGCCCCCATCCAGCCACCAGCTGGACACTCACTTTACGTTCAGCAGGGCTGGCTCCCTGCAGCAAGGCTGTCAGCAGGGCCATGGCCTTGGTTTGCAGCTGCTGGTTCATCCTGGGGCAGGAAGAGGACTAATCTGGCTGTCCAGGGTCTGGATCTGCTTCCCTCATCCATATCCCACCTCCAGACACTTAC
>JAVSCE010012854.1:0-114595 GCA_032199065.1 Smutsia gigantea
AAAGATGAAAGGTCGCATAAGCAGAGAAGAGAAGGAAAACAGTAAAAGCAAAAGTCAAGAAGCCATGTGGCTCTAAGACACAGAGAGTAATATGGGTTCCTTATTTTCCAGTTCCCGTCTGGACACCTGTGAGACCCAGTTACAACTACTGCTCTTAGAATCTTTGAGATAATACTAAAAATAGATGCCATCCTTTTTTATCTTAACGAGAAAAGTGAAACTGGAGGGGAAAATTAAAACACTATGGTAGGCTTGAAAGAAGACATTTTGAGAGTCCAGGGTCCCATTGGAGTCAGAGATGATGATGGCACGACAATGGCCGGCTCTGTTGATGCCCGAGCAGAGGCTAGCAGGTCACGTGTCTGAGGCGTGGAAAAGGAATCTCTCGTTCTGTGACTCTGTAGTCATGTTCGGTACGCTGGTTAGCTCATTGGCACACATTGTTTGGAGAACCAGATCTTACTGTCAAATCTTGGCCAAGATCTCTCTAGGACTTAGTTTCCCCGCGCTTTAGAAAATGGGAGTCAGAAGACTTTCTAGGTCTTTGCAAGTGACAGAAACCAACACAGAATCACTTAAGCACAAATGAGCATTTATTGACTTATGTAACTGGGAAGCCAAGCCAAGCTGGTATTCAATTAGACAAAATTGATCCAGGCATTCAAACATCATGGCTTCACTCTATTTTCTCTTCCCATTTTCTGCACATTCTCTTCTGCCCTTCCTCTGTTTGCTTTGTTCTCCATTTCATCTTGAGAATAGCCCCCAGAAGCTCTGCCCTCATATGAACCTTTGAGTTTATGAGACCAGAGATAGAAACAAAGATGCACTCCCTCCCAGCACCTACAGGCCCAATCCCTTAGAGACTCTTTCATCGACCTTACTTGGGTCACATGCCCATCCTTTGAACTGATGACTTTAGACAGGGCCATGATGAACCAAAATTGGCCAGACTGGGTTATGCGCCCACTACTTCTGCAGGGAGTGGAGGTTGAATTTGGTATTGGCAGTCTTAAATGAGATGGGTAGCTCAGTGAAAAGAGGGATGTGGGCAGACTGCAACCTGTACCCTTGAAGTATCATTAAGTAAAAGACAAGCTATATCTGTTATGTGTTTATGCTTTTAAAAGGAAATAAAACCATCTGGCTATTACAGCACTTTTGAGAGTTTGACATTTTCTTCTGAGTCCCCTGATTCTCGTTTTAGGAATGGTTTTATCTTTCCCTTTTGCTTCCAGGTATTTCATCTGCATGGTTTAGATTTCCTCTTTGCTCCAAGGTTTCTTACCAGCTCTTGTAATGTCAAAACAGTGTGAGCTGCACCCAGAGCAGTCCTTGGAAGTCAGTGAGTACAGTCCCTGCCACACACTCATGCCTCCTTTCAGGCCTAGATCTTTCTACGTGCATCTTTTCTTTAACTCTGATGTGCAACAGAGATGTAGAGTCAGAGTTGATGTAATAAGGCTATAAGCCAAAAAAAAAGGGCAGAGGAGGATCCCTTGATGTGGAGTCCTCATCACATGTCGTGCTTGGCTGAGTGATGCCTCCGGCCTCCTTGGGCGCGCACAGCAGAGGGAGCACGTGGGGGAAGGCTTTGTCCACAGCACCAGAGTGCTTAGTATGTAAGGCGGATTCTCTTCTCCCTGAAGTAGTAGCCTCTAGTAAAAAGCTTTCTCCACTCATCCACTTTGGAGTCTCATTCCTGTGTTTTTCCCTTTTTTCCAGAAAAACTGAACAAAATCATAGAGTCTGAATCTGTTTACTTGGAAAAATAACATCTATAGTGTGTCCTTTTAGTCATAGTTTTGGAATGCAGCTTAACACCTACATGTTATATTTAGATTGGTTTTCTCAAAATGAAAAGGCAATATGCCAGTTGGTCATTATATTCTAGAATATTCAAGAAAAGACATTTGAATTTGGAAATAAATATAAGGCCCTTGATCTTTTGTAGATCCAGCTAAGGCTCTTTGTTCAGTAAGAGAAAACAATCTGGTGTTCACTTGTGTGCCCTTAAATGGGTGCAATGCTGGAAAGCAACACTCCAAAAAATTAGCGTAAGTTGTCTGCAGAGATGAAAAATATATGTGATCTTAATTTTATTTTCTTTAGTATTTTCTACTGTTCACTTTTATGCAATGAGCACATACCACTTTCACAATAAAAATAAAAAAAATTACATCTATGCTGAATTGTGAAGGTTCTTGTTATACACCAATTTATGTTTAAGCAAGATAAACCTACTGAATGAAATCAGTTGACACCCAGAAGAGAATTTTTCCCCAGCCTCTGGGCGTGAGGGGTGGGGTGGGAGGTGGGAGCATAATCCTGTAAATGGGGAAGAGTCATAGGCACAGTGCTCTCAAAGTACACCCGTCACTCCCAAGCCTTCCCCTGAAGTATCACCAAGACACACTCACCCCATGTCAGAGAATCCCCAGCTCATCCCTTCCAGTTGCCTGCAAGCTCGGGTTTGATGAGGTTCTGCTCAACGCACACCCTGCTGATGAAGAGTGCTTCTGAGAACAGTGCAGCACAGCCTCCAGTGTCTGATCCAGCCTGTGGGAACTGTTCTTTTGACTCACCGTCCACTGTTCAGAGCAAAGTCACAAGGAGAAGCCTACAGAACCGCAACCACCCACCAGGAGCATCAGACCTCAGGGAAGAATGTGAATGGGCCTTGGAAGGGGTTCTGCCTCTTCCCCAGCAGCAGTGAGATCCTGGGAAGCACTTCCCCCATCTGAGACTTAATGCCTTCGTGTGTGGAAGTGGGTAGTTCATGAGAAAGATTACCAGAAATAAAATGGGAGTGAAACGTTAGCAATAGAAATTGCTCAGTAATGACAACATTCCTTATAATTATTTGCGAAGTCAAGTCACACAAAGAAAATTCAGTTCCCTCCCAGTCATTTCTGTCAGACTCAAAACCTCATTCTTTAAGTTTCCCATTGAACCTGGGGACAGTCTGCAGCTCATCTCTGAACCAGCTGTAAATCGTCTTCATTGTGCTTTAGCTATACCACACAAGCAGAGAACAACTTGGCATTCATCCTTTGGACTCTTTTTATCACCTTGGGACTTTTATCACCTTGAGAGGCATAAACATTTTACTCAGAGGAAGTGCTAAGGCGGCAGTGATCTTCACTAGTGTTGAAATTAAAATGTATTAGAATGTTGTGGGGGTTTTTTTAGTAAAAGGAGAAAGAAAAGAAAAAACAACCCTTCTGAGTTTACTGACTCTAGAGTGAAAGTTAGGGCCTGACTTTTTGGTATATATTCTTCTATAACCACATCCGCTCATATATTGTTTTTCTCAGGTTAATAAGACCATCTTTGACCAAAGTCAAGGTCACCAAATCAGTCTGTTTCTCTTCTAGAGTAAAACATGTTTAAGGTAATGGAAGCCTTCAAGCCTCTGGTCTTACCAGAAACTAAATGTGAAGTGAGCCACAACAGTAAATCAAAGAAAGTATAATCCTCGGAATTTTCATTACATCATAGATGCTGTGGGTAATCTCAGTTTCCACTGGTAAGTGTTAGTATAAGGAAATGGCTACATTGTATTTTTTCCCAAAATTTTAAATCACCCAGTAATTTCATGTGAACAAGTAGCTTGCCAGAGAGTGTTCTCTTGAATCTAAGATGCCATCTACTGTAAAATATGTCATTATTCTGTGTATTACTAAGAGAAAGCACTGCCATTGACTGAGAAATGTGAAATGAGAAAAAGTGAATCTTAAAACTCAAAGGTGGTACATCCTATGTGTGATGAGCTCATTTTAACTTAACCTTTGTGTCTCCCCCTGCCATTAATGCTTAAAGACACTAATTGACTAGTTTAAGAGCACTAGTCACAATTAAAATAAAATATATGTTCTACTTTATACAACACAAATACAACCATTCACCACTGAATGTCTTAATCTTAATGGCAGTGTAAGTGTTAATGAAACAAAATTAGTTTATGTTTCTTGGATTGATTAAATAAAATAAGGGCTCAGTCAGTAGGCAGATCAAGCCAGACATCACCAGGAGGACCAGCTGGGTCTTCAGGGCTCAAAGGATTTGTAAATGGAAATGCCATTTTGTCTTATTCCTACCTTCTTGAGTACTTGTTCCTAATCCTTGGGATTTTACAGATCTGGTTTTGTTTTGTTTTTTTCCTCAGAAACAGTCACAGAAGACCTCTGGATTTAGGCTAATATTAATCAGTTCACCCAGGCAGTTGTGGCATATCCTTCAGGAGTATAAGGGGCAGAATTGTTTCAGCAAGAGACTTTCCTAGCAGAATGCTAAGAAAACACTCGGTAAGGAGAGTGGTAGATGGGAAATGTCAGGAAAGAAATGGGGTTTCTATTTTGAGGACAGTAAAACAATTACGTTTTAATGCATTGAAGTTCAGACTGATTTATTGCCAATGACAATGTGGGTTAAAGCCTGAGGGTGCATGCTCTCACTGAGAGGCAGTGGGCTCGGACTCTACCTTTCAGGGGTGAGAGGATGGTAGGTAGGGGTTTGACCTCTGGAAGCATCACTCTTGTCATCTAGGCTGTTAGACCAGATGGCTCTAAGCCCCCTTTGGCCTGTGGGGGCTGTCGCCTAGCCAGAGGTCACTGCTGAGCAGCGAAGCAAGCCCTGGGCCAGCCTCTGCTGGAATGAGGTGAGGACTGAGTAACTGTGACGTGGTGCCAAGGACTTCTGGCTTCAGGCAGGCACACCAAACCTCAGAGTTGAGGTTCCTGGACCTTGCAAAGTGGCTCCTGAGATTGCTGTTTTGGCTGCCCGGTATCCAAACACCCTACTGGGGGACGACCCCAAGCGAAGTGCAGCACAGGGAGGCTCCCAGGCAGCCGGGACATGGGCGGGAGCCTGCACTTAGCCAAGCAGAGCCACAGACACGAAGACACACGGAGAGGTAGAGCTTTCCAAGGTAGCCTCAGCAGTCGTGGTGAGCCCCGAGGAAGATACCGTGCAGCATCCTGGGCGGCCTTCCAGCCAGTTCTGGGGCCATCATCTGGCTGTCCCTTTGCGTGCTGCCTCCCTTTGTCCTGCCTCCTCCCTGCCTGTTTCTCACCTTTCGGCAGGTCTTGCTCGAGTTCTCCGTGGTCTCCATGCCTTCCCACTACTGGCCACAGTGAGGTCTGACTCCCGGATCCCTGTCGAGGGCCGGCGGGTACTGAGCTCCGGAAAGCCAGAGGACGGGCCTAGAGGCGCGGCCAGGACACCTGGAGCACGTGTCAGGTCTGATGGCTTACGGGGCTGGTAGACAGTCCGCACTCCGTACTCAGACCATCTGCCTCTTTGGCCCTTTCTCTCCTGTGTCCATAGACTCTTCCTGATGCTCTGGGCCTGCCATTAAATACTGTTTTTAAAATTAAGTTTTATCTAAGCTTCTTATGGCTTATCTCTACTCCCACACAGGTGAGGTAACTCTGACAGCACAATGTTGACACCCAACTTGACAGGAGGCGGGCCGGGGGCTGAGCTGGTGGGGCAGCTCTCCTGCTCCTCGTGCAGATCCCAATACTCAGCTCTTAGGTCACGGGGGTTTTGCTGCAGTTCCCCATACCACAGTGCTGTGGTAAGGTGCATTTCTTTCTCTAGAAAGAAGTCGTGCTATTCAGGCACTGGAAAATACAGCTCCTGGCATGTAAGGGAAGGCACCTGTTAAACTCTGAACAAGGCTATTTCCTCTGCAATTAGAGACTTTTGGCTCAAACAAAATCTTTTCCGAGAAACCATAAGCCTGTATTCTGGTATTTCAACATTTCATCCTTCATCCTCCCGCCTCTCCTCACTAGGCTTCTTTTGCCCTAGAAATTGAACACCACCACAAAGCCATCACCCAGTGATTCTTCCACTTCATGTGCTTAAGAAAAGAAAGTTTACAACATATACATAGACCCCAAAAATCTTCAGTAGAGCTTTCCATGTAATATCTGTGAAGGGCCATTTCCAGAAGGAGTAATGACTAGAAGGCACAAATAAAGCACCAAAATAAAATCCTCTTTGAATTATGTATAAGCAAAGTAAATTAGTAAAATCCAAATGCACTTTAAAAATAGAGACTTGCCATTTGCTGGGCCTCATACTTACTTCATTATTGAAAAGGAAGGGAAAACAGAAGTAATAAAATTAGTTGCACTTAGTGTTGGTGACAAATGGGCTTCGCGTTCCTGGTGACTTACTCTTTGGTCCATCAGTACATTATCTGAGCTGTACCTGGGTTAAAATTGTCATTTAGAGGACAGTTACCTCTTTTTAAGGGGTTGAGAGTCTCTTGAGCTGAGGAGATAGAACATGAAAATCTGATTTTTTTTTCTTTTGTGTCCTTGAATCTTCCTGTAGGAATTGCTCCTCTGCTTTTTAGTTGGTGGGCCTCGTTAGTGAAAAACTGGAAGGCTTGCTGTTGGATTCTCCCCCTTCCACCCTCCCTGCTTTTGCAGAATTCTGGAAACTTCTGCCTGTGGGATCTGAGGAGCCAGGGAGCCTTTGAGGGGAGGCTCCCTGCGTGGAGAGCCTGTGTGTGGTCGCGGTCTGACACCAGCCGGTCCTGCTGCTCATCCGTGAGGGTCAGTGATGGAAGAGAAGCCAGGGCGCAGAAAGGGGAATGGCCAGGGGCTGAAGACGCCCCTGATCTTCTGATAAAATCAGAGAGTTTGACTTGCTTATCCTTGAGGTGCCTTCTTGCCATGCTTCAGTCTACCCTGCATTTGTCTTTCTGATGGGGAGCCCCCTGCCTCACTGGCGTGGGGTTTACAGGTCTGTGGGCTACCGTTTTCTCAGCTCCCTTGCTAATATTAAAAATCACATTTTTGTTTGTTTCTTGAAATCCAGCTTGAATTTTTAAAGTTTGAGCAGTTTTTTAAATAGCAAGGTTTAAAGTCTCAAGTCATCTAAGAGCCTGTAATTCTCCTGGGATTTCAGCTCTTTAGCCTTGTTCATGACTTTGATCATTAAGTTTCCTGTTATGTTGGGTGATTAAAGGCATGTGGACATCAGGAGGAAAGCAGCCTGGGAGTGACATTTGAAGGGCTCGATTAATCTTCTGTAGATCAGATAAGGTCAGGCACAGGATATTGTTAAAACTAAATTCTGGTACTTTGTCGACGCGTAAAGGCAGTCCACTGTTTTTCCTGCCCTTTGAAAGCTGTCAAACTCATAATCTCATGCAGGTAACACTAATAATGGCGACACCGACAGCTTTCACGGCGTGCAATATGCTAGCCCATCTGCAGGCATTAGTTCATTTTATCCTCAGAAGGTGCCTGTAAAATTAGCCCATTTCACCTGAGGAAACTTCAGGTAGCTTACACATGTGCTCTGGGCCATATGGGAGGAGCGGACCCTGCTCAGGAACGCTGGGTTTGCCGGGTGAGGAAGGATGATGAGAAGAAAAACTAACCTTTTGCTATTTCTGTTGTGTTTTATGAAATTTAAACAACTCTTTGAATTTCTTTTCTTTTCTTTTCTCTGATTTAAAAATATAAAGAAGAAAATTAAAATCATCTCTTATTCCCCAACCAGGAAGAAACCCTATAAAAGTTTTTTGTGTATTTTCTTATTTCTGTGCATATACATGTGCATAAACCAAATTGGGATATATATATGTGTGTGTGTATATATACATATATATATATATATATATATATTTTTTTTTTTCTTCCAGTACACATTTATTACTGAACCACTTTTCTTTCAACAGCACAAGAGAGGTTGCACTCCTGGAAAATCAATTGAGAATGCAAAACATTTTTGTTAATTAGCTATATATGCCATAATTGACTTTTCATTCTTCCTTGCACTGCAAGAAAAGATCTTCTTTTGCCAAGTTTTACTGAGTCATCCCCTGCCGTATCTCTTGCATTCTTTCTTTTCTGCCATATCTCTTGCGCATCATTACATTTCTCCCCTTCCTTTCCTCCAAAACTGCTCTCATCAGGGTCAGCAAAGTCCTGCCATTAATAATCCAGTGATATTCAGTTTATCTATTCTTTTTTCTTTTCTTGCTTGTGCTTTTCGTGTCATACTTAAGAAACCACTGCCTAATTCAAGGTTGTGAAGATTGATCCCTATTTTCTCTTCTAAGAGTGTTATAGTTTTAGTTCTTACATTTAAGTCTTGATCCATTTTGAGTTCTTTTTTATATATAGTGTGAAGTAGGGGTCCAAGCTTATCCTTTTGCATGAGGATATTTGGTTATCTGACTACCATTTATTTAAAAGACTGTTCTTTCCCTATTGAATTGTTCTGGTATCCTTGTCAAAAATCAGTTGATCTTTAATGGAAGGGTCTATTTCTGGACTCTCAATTATATTCCATTTTTCTATATGTCTACTATTATTCCAGTACTACACTGTCTTAATTATTATACTACGGACTTTAGCTCTGTGGTAATTTTTTAAATTGGGAAGTGTCAGTCTTCCAATTTTGCATTTTTCACAATAGTTGTGGCTATTCTGGGTCCTTTGAATTTCCATATAAATTTTTAGCTCCATCTTGTCATTTCTGCACAGGGATTTTGATAGGGTTGTATTGAATCTACAGATCAATTTGGGAAGTTTGCCGTCTTGACGATATTACATTTCTTTCTATTTATTTCTTTCAACAATGTTTTATAGTTTTCAGAGTATAAGTTTTACATTTTTTGTTAAGTTTAACTAAAATATTTTCTTCTGTTTAAATTATAAATGAAATTGTGTTCCTTAATATTTCATTTTTAGTTTGTTCATTACTACTGTATAGATATACAATTGATTTTTGTATATTGATCTTGTATTTATAGCCTTTGAAGGTGTTTATAAGTTCTAACAGTTTTCTAGTGGATTCCTAAGTATCTCCTATATACAAAATCATGTCATCTGCAAATAGATAGTTATAGTTCTTCTTTTCCTATCTAGATGCCATTCTTTTCTTCCTTCCTTCCTTCCTTCCTTCCTTCCTTCCTTCCTTCCTTCCTTCCTTCCTTCCTTTCCTTCCTTCCTTCCTTTCTTTCTTTCTTTCTTTCTTTCTTTCTTTCTTTTCTTTCGTCCCTCCCTCCCTCCCTCCCTCCCTCCCTCCCTCCCTCCCTCTCTCTCTCTCTTTCTTTCTTTCTTTTCCTTGCCTAATTGCCCTGGCAAAACGTCCAGTGCAATGTTGGCATATAAAAGCAGACTTCTTTGTTTTGTACTTGATCTTGGGAAGAAAGCACACAGTTTTCCACCACTAATACAGTGTTAGTTGTGGATTTTTTCATAGTTACCTTTCATTAGGTTGAGGGTGTGCCATTATGTTAGTTGATTTTTTTTATAAATGTAGTTTTCTTTTTTAATCATGAAAGAGTGTTGAATTTTGTCAACTGGTTTTTTTTGAGAGTCTATTGATGATCATGTGCCCCCAACCCATTCTCTGTATATGCTTTTATATTAATTGACTTTTTTCAGATGTTAAAAAACACTTTCATCCTTGGGATGAATCTCAGTCATGGTGTACACTTTTTATATGCTGCTGGAATCTATTTGCTAGTACTTTGTTGAGGAGTTTTGCAGCTGTATATATAAGAAACATTGTATCATGGTTTTCTACACTGTGGTTTCTTTCTTTCTTTCTTCTTTTTTTTTTTAATGTTTTTGTCTCAGTATAGTGCCAAGGTAATAAGTGATCTCATAGAAAAATATGAGAACAATTCCGTCTTCTGTTTTTTGAAAGAGTTTGTGAAGAATTGGTAGCAATTGTTTAAAAGTTTGGAAGAAGTCAACAGCAAAGCCACCCGGGTCAGAGTTTTTCTTTGTAGGTAGTTTTTTCAAAATTAGTTAATTAATCAATCAATTTATTATTAAGGTATCATTGATACATAGACTTTTTTTTTCACAATGGAATTTTTTTTTGGTATTATTAATGTATAATTACATGAGCAACACATGGTTACTAGACTCCCCCTATTATCAAGTCCCCACCACATACCCCATCACAGTCACTGTCCATCAGCGAGGTGAGATGCTATAGAATCACTACTTGTCTTCTCTGTGTTATACTGCCTTCCCCGTATACCCCCTGCTACATTATGTGTGCTAGTTGTAATAGCCCTTTTTCCTCTTTATCCCTCCCTTCCCACCCATCTTCCCCAGTCCCTTTCCCTTTGGTAACTGTTAGTCCATTCCTGGGTTCTGTGAGCCTGATGCTGTTTGGTTCCTTCAGTTTTTTCTTTGTTGTTATGCTCCACAGATGAGTGAAATCATTTGATACTTGTCTTTCTCCGCCTGGCTTATTTCACTGAGCATAATACCCTCTAGCTTCATCCATGTTGTTGCAAATGGAAGGATTTGTTTTCTTCTTATGGCTGAATAATATTCCATTGTGTATATGTACCACATCTTCTTTATCCATTCATCTACTGATGGACACTTAGGTTGCTTTCATTTCTTGGCTATTGTAAGTAGTGCTGAGATAAACATAGGGGTGCATATGTCTTTTTCAAACTGCGCTGCTGCATTCTTAGGGTAAATTCCTAGGAGTGGGATTCCTGGGTCAAATGGTATTTCTATTTTTAGTTTTGTGAGGAACCTCCATACTGCTTTCTACAATGGTTGAACTAATTTACATTCCCACCAGCAGTGAAGGAGGTTTCCCCTTTCTCCACATCCTCGCCAACATTTGTTGTTGTTTGTGTTTTGGATGGTGGCCATCCTAACTGGTGTGAGGTGATAGCTCATTGTGGTTTTAATCTGCATTTCTCTAATGATTAGTGATGTGGAGCATCTTTTCATGTGCCTGTTGGCCATCTGAGTTTCTTCTTTGGAGAAGTGTCTATTCATGTCCTCTGCCCATTTCTTAATTGGCCTATTTGCTTTTTGTTTGTTGAGGTGCATGAGCTCTCTCTATAATTTTAGGAGAGTTTTCTGTCTTTTTTCTAGATTAGTCTAGCTACAAGTTACCAATTTTAGAACCAACTTTTTCAAAGAACCAACTTTCTGTGTCACTGAAGCTCTGCATGTTGTTCCTGTTTCTATTCCATTAATTTCTACTCTGATCCTTATTATTCCCTTCCTTCTGCTTGCTTTGGGTTTTGTTGCTCAATACATATTTGTTAAATTATAAAGTAAATGACAAATAGATTATATATCCATTAACAAAATTACACATGAAATGTTGAGAAAGGTGCTGCTCTAAATAATTCATGCACGTGCATTACACAATAACCACTGAAAGTCCTCGATCTTACCTACCCTGCCTTAAAGACTGACTTCATCCTGAGACTAGCAGATGTTGCCTGTTGGGGTACCAGGATCCCTTCAGGATTTAATGCCACATTCTGTTTGCTCTGATTCTCCTTCTTCAGTAAGGTTTCTTGGTTTCTTTAAGTACAGAGGGCAAACTCATCACCCAAAGGAGGGTTTGAGGCAAAGAGAGCTGGAGTCATGGGAGTTTTGTTTGGGGTTCAGATTAAAATTCTGAAAATACAATAATGAGGGATGTGTAAGTTGGGCTAGAAACTATGTCTACCTTTGGAACCAAAGGGAAAACCCACTTGTGAAGGTGCAGTGGGCAATGTTCAAGTTTAAAAATGAAGGAAGCTTTCTGTCTGATGCCATATGAGATTGGATAGCATCCCCAAGACTCTTGGTTTAGATACTATTACTCAAATCAGCAGTCAAACCCTGAAGACAATGGCAGCAGAAAGGGTCTGGAGCCAATCCTGATATGAAACAATCCTGACACTTGACCCTCTCTGGACTTTGGTTTGGGGAGACTGTGCATTTGCTAATTTGAGGTGGGCTTTCTGATACTAAAGCCACAGATAACCTGATCTACTGTCCTGTACCTCGGGGGGGGGGGGCGCGGGAGGTGAGGGAAATATTTTCCTCCAATTACCTTTGAAACTGAAATCAGTCAAAGTGAAAAATAAAGTGGGAGAAACCTGTTTATTGCTTACAAGCAGTCATCCACTCCACTTCTGCTCTCCAGTGTCTGTCACAACTGGGCTGCAAAAAGGGACCCCACCCAACCTCTCTAGTCTAGACATGCCTTTGCTCCCTGTTGTAATTACCTATTGATATGGAGATGCTCTAAGGCCAGGCGAGAGATTCTGGAAATATTGCTATTTACCCACACTCCCACCACCAGTTTTCAGTTCTCCTCAAGTCTCTGGAGGTGTCTGGAAGGACAAGATCGACATCTAGTCTCTAAGGGCGTTGCTTTGGCTCTCCTCTCACCTCTCCGTGGTGAGCAGAGGTAAAATTTCTGGCTCTAAACCTGCTACATTATCTTCACATCCAGCAAATAATATTAAGGTCCTCAAACAAGTATGAATAAGAATCATGGGAGTGGGGGTTGGGGAGGAGGACTTTTAATCAGGGAATGTAATTAAGTGTGCCTTAGGTGGGGCACAGGAATCTGCATATTAAATAAGTTCCCAGTTAACTGTGGTGCAAGATACTTGAGAAACACATTTTGAAAATATCCCTCCCTACTCTGAGCATCTCCTTGCCATTTGCTGTATATTGACCTTAGTATATCAACTTCCTGCCAGTCTGGCCCTCATTGAGGGCTTCATTATTGAGGATCCTTTCTAATCTCTTTCCTAGGAAAACACTGTTTCTCCACTGGGCCTCTTTAAGTGTTTAAAGGAGATAATTGTGTGCACCGTCCATTTCTGCAATACACCGATTAAATGCTGTGGGTGGCATTGTGGTGGATTCTATCATTCACTCATTCATTCACAAATATTTGTTAAGTGCTGGCCATACAGACACTCTAGTTCTAGACACTGGAGGATCCTAAAGAGGACAAAGTTTCTGGATGTCAAACTGAGTCAGACTGTGTGTCCCTGTCAAGGGAGTATATGTATGTTTTCAAACGACTGCAATAAGGAGGACAGGTAATTAATCCTGACAGCAATATGTGCAATGGAACAGAAAATTAACTGTCTTAAATACAGCTCTCTTATTTCCCTGATGTCCTCAAAATATATTATGATGTTATTTTATTTTTAGGATGTCTATAGAAGGAAACCCGTAGTGCCCTTTATTCTTCTCTCCAGTTTCTCCTTATGCTCTTAGCCTTGCTTTCTACCACCTTCTTTGCCACTAATGCTGGGCAGTGTTCTTAGCTGCAGATAACAGAATTCGTCAGAGAGCTACTGTATGCACAAAGGCATTTATCAAGGAAAGTATTTATAGAATTAGAAGGGTTTGAAGGAACAGGATCTAGGTGAAGCTTCCAAAACAACCCTCCAGACCATATTATAGAATGGGGCTGCCAAAGAGCTGCTGTTTGACTATGGGCAGGAAGCACTTGCACACTCTGGCTCCACTGCCCACCTTGGCCATGGGCTTTACCTACAAAATGAGTATTTTGTGTCCTACCCTTCTTCCCATGCAAGGGGCCTCAGGCTCCTCATTTATAAGCTGGGATTGGCCTCTACCTCCAGGTCATCTATTATACACTTCACAACTGGTGTGCCAGAGGCACAGAACGAGAAGACTAGACATAGACTGTAAATCACTCATGAGCACTTACTGGAGACAACGAGCTGAGGATCAGCCCCTTGGCAGTATTACAGAATTAAATGGGCTTGTCACAGTGATGGTGAGTAGCATGCCTGACACTGTACACCAAGCAGCAAGCGTTGTCCTAATGGTCCTGGGTACAAAGCACATGGCTGGTTTGACTAGGATTATACAAGGTGGCAGTGGTTAGACGAAGGTGAGAACTCCATGAATCCCCAAGACCTTAAGGAGAGAGAATGCTCTCGCAGATTTGGAGAAGAGACCCAGGATGGTGGGGCACAGGGTGGGCATCCTGGTCTTGGACTCTGGGCCATCTGCCCAAGTGCAGCATCCACACACAATAAGAGGGCTGGGTGGGGGGCTGAGTGGCCAGTCAATGGGAGGTGCCCCCTGCCTCAACTGTTGTTCTTGTGAAACAAGTGGATGAGTTTAAGGAGAATAACTGGGAGCATTAGGCTGGAGTGTCCCCTGCATGAGAATGATGGGCACTAAAACTGTCTGAGGGAAAGGTGTGGACAGCGTTAAACACACCAGAGACTGGAGTCCAGAACCTTGGAAGTTTAATGAGGGCAGTTAGTGAAGCAATACCCTTTGATTAATCACATCAAAAGCATCACTTAAATCAAGTAGGATCATGGTGGACAATGGCCATTTAATTGAGCTACTTAAAGGTCATTTGGAACTCTTAATAGCGCACTGTCAGTAGACCCTGGCTTCTAAATCCAGGCAGATAAAGGTCCATTGGGTCCCCAGAGTGGAGGACTCAAGATCTGAGCCAGCTCGACAGGCCTGGTGCGCCTGAATACACTGAATACATGAGACAAGGCAAAAGGAGATACAGCAGAGTGAAGCAGAGTCAGTGAAGGTGTTTTACTTTCTTTGTTTTTTATTTTTTTGAAGATCTCACTTGAGGTCCTAGAAAAGTGATATTAAGAAAGGCAATAACCGAATACAAAACTATTAGGGGGAATATTGCTGTTGTGTTTTGTGAGCAAATGAACATGTTATATAAGCAGTGAGTTTTAAGGGCCGTGCACAAAGAGCAGTGTTTAACATTATCAGAAAATAAAGCTTACAATTGCATGTCTCTGGTGCATATTTAATGAGGAGCATAATCAGGGGATATTAGAGCTATAAAGGACCTGACGGATTGTCTGGTTCAACTTCGTCATTTGCAAAGATGAGGAAATAAATGCAAAGATGATAGCTGTGTCCTGAGTTTACACAGTCACAAAGTGGGGGGGTCAGAGATCAGCTGTCGGGCCACTCGACTCTAATCCAGGCCCATCCACTTTGTCGCTATTGTGCTGCAGGACCCTTAGCTGCACACAGACATGTCATGTTACTGTGTGTGGAAACTAAACGAAAACTCCAGGGAGGCCCTGGGAGAGGGAGAAATGAACAAAGTTGCTCAGGAGATCCTGAAAGGCAATGGATTTGGAACCCAAAAGGCAGAGCCTCCCTCTTCTCTGAGAAAGGTTTCTAGATATAAAGGCCCACCCACCCTTGCTCCCTCTGCTTGGCACTAACTGAGCTTGGAGACAGACTGGCCTGAGGGGGCGGAGGGACTCACCTGCATAGGGCCCAGGAAGGACTACTGCAGTGCCCCAAACCAGCCCCTTCCTCCTGCTGGCCTGCCTTGATTTCAGCACTTAAATACAAAGCTCCTTTTTCTCGTCTCTCTCTATTCTTTGGGAAGAAAATTTTGTTTATTTCTACTATTGCAGTAGAGTGGAAACTTTAATGTGCATACTTAATCAAAGTACGAATTTAATCATATCTTAATTCTTTTTCAGTCAATATAAGGCCAGCCTCTTTAGCTCAGATCCCCCTCTTCTTCCTTCCAAGCTATTGTAGAGTGTTTTATGTCTTTTCTAACCCTAAAAAATCAGAAATTGTTATTATTTTATGCAGTTCATATTTATATTTATCTCCATGCTTAGCAATTTCTTTTTGCACAGTACTTTCTCAGCCCTGTTTTTTCTCTCAGTTTGGTTATTTTACCTGTCTTCTTGAAAGGCAGATTGCTGGGTACATAACTCCATGCTGACAGTTATTTTCTCTCAGCAGAGGTCTTCCCACCCTTAATGGCTTCCTGTGTGACTGTGGGCAAGTTGGCTACTGGTCTAACTGTCATTACTTGCAACCAAGATGTCTTTCTTTTCTGGCTGCTTCTGGAATCATCTTTTTCTTGTTTTTTAGTTCTACTACTATTGTTTAGGTGGGGATTTCTTTTTATTTATCTACATGCTGCTTATCTGTGTAATAAGGTCTCATGAATTTTAAAAACTCAGCTGCCACACCTTTACATTTTCTCTACTCTTTCCTTTTGAACTGGACATTTATTAAACTTTCTGATTCTATCTTTTGTCTCTTTCTACTTTCATATTTTCTGCTTCCTTGCCTCTGCATTTAATTTTGGGTAAAAATATTTTTCCTTTCTAAAATTTTCATATGAATGCATTTGAAATCTTCTCTGGTTCTCCGTTGCTTGCTCGTTTTCTGATTTCATTATTTTCTTAACCATTTCAAACATCATGATTTTTTTTCTTAATAGCTCAGCTATCTGAGGTTCTTGGGGATGAAAATCTATTGCGTGTGGTTTCTCCAGACTCCCGCCCATGTTGGTTTATTTCCTTCTGTATTTGGTAATTTTTAATTGAGGGATATTTGATCGAACTTAATGTATTCCTCCAGAGAGCTGTGCTTGCTCCTGCTCGGCCGCTAGATAATGCTACCAACCTGGCACCACGTTTTACTTCCTTTTTTTTTTTTAACTTTACGGACCCTAGGCTGGGGGGAAGGGAATAAGGAAGGAGAAGAGAGCAGTCGGATGGGCACCCTTGCACAGGTCCCTGCAAGCTTTAAGGGTTCGCGCTGTGTGCACTTTCCTTTACAGGCTGTTGATGCTGGAGAGAAAGGACAGAATGGAAAAATTATAAACAAAATCTGAAGCTCTTAAATATATTACGTTGGCTTTTGGTTTTCAAAGGAGAGGTAGGTCCTCTGAGCTGCAGACAATTCAGGGGAGGGGTCTGCAGCCAGAGAGGTGTGGACGCCAGGTAACCGGGCTGCTTCTCTGGGCCCTTCTCGCTAGTTGCTGGGCCCTGGGAGCAGGAACCATGTGCACACTGCGCTCGCAGCCCGTGGAGGGGGTGTGAAAGAAACCCGACCGGCGGGGCACCCGTGCGAGACCTGCGGGCTCTGTGGTAACTGTGCCGCTGAGAGAAGACTCGGGTTGTTCTAGAGAGGGTCCCAGCCAAAGTGGCATGAGACGGAGGAAAGGGTCCTACCTGCGATTAGTAAGAAAACAATCATGAACAGGAGAAAGGCGGGCCAAATGAAAATACCGAGCTCCGCCTGGGGCGAGCTCTGGTTTCGTCCTCCACGCCCCGCAGGTCCGGGACGCCTTCCGAGACCGCGCTCCCGGCCCGCAGCACCCTCGGGGTCCGGGCGCACCAGGCCCCGCGCCCCGGCTCGCGTACCCCGGCCGGCCACCCTGCCTTGGGGAGCGCGCCCAGGCGCGGGTTCCGGTCCCAGGGTGAGAGCGCGGCGCGGGCGACCATTGTCCCCAGCGGGTCCGCTTGTTGGAGTTTTTACAGTAAAGCTTGGTAGCACGAGTAATGTAAATGTAACCTCCACAGCAGGCCTGAGGATGCAAATTCTGAAAAGAAAAATACTCACTTTTTTCCTCCTAGAGTTATGATGGAGGTAATCCAAATTCTGGGTAGGCTTCCTTTGCGGGGAGGTAAATTATTTTTCTGTCCTAGCCTTTCACAAAGTGTGTATTCCTCTTGAGGTTGTGGCCAGGGCAGGAGGCCTAGGTTCACCTCCGCTACTTTGCATGGCCCAGATCTCTCTCCAGTTCTCTGTGCTGGTGGAGCTATGGACCTGCAGGGTAAACCAAAGCTTGCTTGTTTGTGCTTTTGTGTTATTTTCGGTTTCGTTTTCCATTTACTGTTTACTAAACTGGTTTTGGCTCTCTTCTCTCTTTGCCCCTTGAATCTGAGCAATTTCCATACTTTCATCTGGGCTCAGCAATACTTTTTTTCTCCTGTTTTATTTTGCTATAATTGACACAAAACATATAAATTTAAGTTGTACAACAATGATTTACTATATGCATATATTGGAAAATGATTGCTACACCCAAGTTTAGCTAACATCTATCACCTTTCAGAGTTAACAAAGATTTTTTTTCCTTATAATGAGAACTTTTAAGACTTACTGTCTTAGCAGTTTTCAAACACAGAAAACATTTTTGTTAATTATAGTCATCATGTTGTACATTGAATCCCTAGAACTTGCTTGCAACTGGAAGTATCTTTCATCTTTTGACTGCTTTCACCTCACCTCACCACTACCCCACCCCAACTCTGGCAACTTGATCTCTGTTTCTAAGAGTTTGGGGTTTTTTTTTTTTTTTAGATTCCACATGTAAACTATTTGTCTTTCTCTGTCTAACTTTCAGTTTGCATAATGCCTTCAAGTTTCATCCGTGTTTTTGCAAATGGCAGGATTTCCCATTTTATGGCTGAATAATATTCCATTGGATATATAAAAAATACATCTTCTTTATCCATTCATCTGTCACTGGAAACTTAGGTTGTTTCTGTGTCTTGGCTATTGTAAATAATTCAGCAATACCTCAAAAAAATATGTTTGTTATATTTAATCCAGGATCTAGTATTCTCAGGGAGGGATTTTCATAATGGTAACCCATAATGCCACCTGAAGAGGAATTCCCACAGGGTGTTGATCTAATTCCCCACCTAATTCCAAAATTATTTTAGGTTGCTTACAGACAGTGTTGTGCTGGAGTCATCTTGTACTGACTTAGGAGACCTGTTAAATATTTTTAGAAATCTTGCAGGTTTGTTAAACACAGCTATTGTTAAAAATTAAATTATATGAATTTACAATTAAATTATATTAAAAATAAAGGTAATAAATACTCAAATTCATTCCTTAATAATTATGTTTCATTTTCACTTATACTGTTGAAGTTATTTATGGCTCTTGTATATGTAGGACGAAAATTCTATAGAATGTGTCCTACTGCATATATATCTCTTCCCAAATCCACATTCAGCAACTTCATACTGGTATCTTGAACTTGGCCATGATGGGAATATTTACACCATGGAAATGGGCAAACACTACAAATCAAGACTTTATTTATTGCTTTAGTGATGGTCTAGACTTCATAAATGATGGATACAAAGTTAACAGTACAGAGGAAACTTGAAAGTATAGTCTCTATAGCAGCTATGTTTGGAATAACACAAAAAATTGAGGAAATATTCTCCTAGAATTTGAAAACGACCAACTTAGCAAAAAAGTTGTGCACACCATAAGGAAAGAGTGAAGTTCTGACACATGCTAACAGGTCTTTGTTTCTTTGCTTTCATCTCATCTCCCTTGTTAAAGTAAGTAAAAATATCAAGCGATGTTCATGTTTAACTACTCTTCATTGTTGATTGCAACCTAGGTTAGCTATGGATAAAGAGTTTGACAAAAATCAACAAAAGCATTCTATGAGAATTGATTGATTGGCTGCTTGGAATTTAAAATAAAGAGGTTTGTGTATTTCACTTTTAACTGTTTATTGTGGGCTATAAATCATTTATAGCAGCAAAAGGTGTAATAAATGTACATATATATGCATTTTTTTCAAGAGAACCAATTGTGAAACATTTACCAGCATACCTCTGCTTATACGGATATACAAATACAATAAGGTAACATAGATTTGAAGTAGGTAAGGAAGAAAAAGGAACAGCGGGGACAGGGACATATCAGAGTTGGAAATGACATTAATACAAATTTCATAGAATGCAGATATATGCCATGGTTGGCCACAGATGTGTCTCTAAGCCTCCTAGTACATCTTGTATAAAGAAAAATTTGATTATGTACTGAATTTTCAGTGTTTTCGTGAGAAATTGTGGGGTTTCTCCTAAGCTAGGTCCAGGAGGAATTTTATCCTGAGGGTTTATTTAGAGGAACAGTGTGTTTTTATAATGGCAATAATGTCCTTACACTTTCATTTGGATCACAGAGATGCTTCCACTAGAGCTCCTCTCTGAGGGCTGAAAACTTCTTGCCAAAGTGTATTTCTCTAAGAGATACATACTGAAGTATTTATGGGTGAAATAATAGGAACTCTGGGATTTGTTTTAAAATTCACCACAGAACAAACAAGTATCTGTTGGAGTGAATGACTGAAACAAGAAGAGCAAAATATTGACCAATGTCGAGGCTGGGTGATGGGCAACTGGGGATTCATTATACTCTTTGCTTTGAGACAGGATTCAATCTGATATGTCTCTTGTCTCTCCTATTTTACAACAGCCTCTTCTTCCCTCTCCCCAGTAGCTTTTATACCCGTCCGCCCCGCTGCTGTTCACGAGGTGGAAACACTGGGTCATCTGTCCTGTGGGTTCTCCGCGTTGTGCATTTGGCTCTCGCTTCCTCATGGTGGCAGAAAGTGTCACCTTAGCAGAGAAATCCATGAAACTTAAATATTATTTTCCAGGAGTAAAATCCGGAGAGGGAAAGTTTTAGTGGAAACAAAAGGGTGGAAAGCTGAAGTCATCTGACCCTAGGAAAGGCGTCTCAGCGAACCGGCGCAGGCCGCAGGGAAGGCGAAGGGGCCAAACGGGTAGGAGGGCCGCCCTCCGCACCCTTCCCGCCGCCTGCTTTCGCTCCGAGGCCTTCAGCTCCCAGTGCTGGCCCTTCCTTAGCCGGCGCCGTGAGCCCCGGGCAGCGTGGTGGAGGCAGGGCCATTCTTCCCCTTCGGGCCGCACCGCTGAACTAAGACCGAAGGGTTTTTAAAAATGATTTCTCTTGAACCCATATACTTACACAAAAGGACAAAGGCATTTAAAATCAAAGCAGTTTTGAAGGGGCAGCATCTTTCTCATCTATCATCCTTGGGATTCCTCTCATGTTCAAATAAATAGAAAACTACTTGCAAAAGGCAAATTAGACCCAGATTTACCAGCAGGTGGCATTTCATGCCATAACTTAATGGTACTTCATCAACATCAGCTTTTCTGGGCTCGCTGATTAGTTCACACCCAATGGAAAGTGCTTTGCCATAATTTTTCATTAGCTTCACAAGTTGTGCCATTTGGAGCCATGTAAAGTGGTTAATGTTTTAGTGATTAAAAAAAAAAACACTTGACAATCAAATTCAAGCACCAAATGCCAGTGATTCAGAGATCATTTAGACATCTGAGACATGACCATGATAAAGGATGAGTTGTAACAGTTATTTGGACATTCAAGAGTCTTTGAAATATATGAAACCTAATGATGATGACCACCAGCCCCGTGGTATTCCTGTGGCTCGGCTGCAAGCAGAAGGTGGTGGCTCTCAGTTCAGCTGAACTCACTCCAGGTACTGTTTTGTGAAACTTCTCCTTTCATAAGAAAATGCCAGCCCTGCCCCTCAGCTCGCCTATCTGCTAAGGCAGGTGGTTCCACTTTCCAGGTAAACAGGCAGTGCCGTGACCATACTCACCTGCAAGAACAGTGTCAGAGCCATAGCAATCCAAACCTGGGATGTGCTGGACACTTGAGAGGGCTGGTCTCTATGGAGAATTGCCTGGAGGGTTTCTCTAGGACCTATCAGTGTGTCTTACCTATTTTCCAAAAAATGAAGTACAACAGAATGAAATTGAATAGGAAATCATCAGAACATGTTTTAAGGTTAAGCATTATTTCATGAAGCCTTGTTTCAGGTATTTATGTGGGCATATGGGTGTGTGTACTGAGACGTGATGTGAAGTGTATTTTTTAACGTGCATCAGGTCAAAAGGCCTTGAAGAATGCTGTTGTAAGATTTTATAACTTGCCCCTGCAGTAAGCCAGCCTGTAAGAAGCTGTTACTTTGAAGAGAGCCCACTGGCTGTGGAAGTAGTGCTGGAACATTTCCGTAATAACAAGTTAAAAGCAATACAAACCTTTCCTCTCCTGTCTTACCTCTCTGAGAGGTATGTGAGCTTAATGGATTCCTCTGTGCAGATAACAAGAGTTAGCATTCATTCCTGTATTGATCCACACAGCAAACATTTACTGAGACTGCTCAGGGCACCGAGAATATAATGATGGGGGGAAAAGAGACAAAAATCCCTGTCACAATGGACTTTACACTCAAGAGTAGAGGGGGAAACACAGGCTATGAGCAAGGTAAATAAGTAAAATAGAAAATGTTAAATGATTATAAGCACTAAGGGAAAAAAACCGAATAGAAAAGGGTAACAGGAGGTATTTGTAGGATGTATTAGTTTTCTATTTTTCTGCATAACAGATTGCTACAGACTTGGCAGGTTAAAACAATACACACATTTATTATCTCACAGTTCCTTTGCATCCAGAGCTGGGCATGGCTTAACTTGGTCCTCTGCTCAGGGTCTCATAAGGCTGTAGTCACGGTGCCAGCTGGGTTGAATTCTTATTTGTAGAATTAACTGGAGAATAATTCTCTTCCAAACTTATTTAGGTTATTGGCAGGATTAATTCCTTATGATTGTATGCCTGGGAGCCCAGCTTGTGTATGCCTGTCCACTGGAGGCCACCCACAGATCCTAGAGACCTCCCAGTTCCACTGGACTGCTCACATTACAGCAGCTTACTTCAAACCAGTAAGGGAAAGCTCTTCCCTAGTCTGTAAAATGAAGTCTTATATAATGTAACGTAATTACGGGGTGACAGCCCATCACCTTGCCATATAATATAACCTAATCAAGAGATGACAGCCTATTTACCTTTGCTATATTTTCTTAGAAGCCAGTAACAGGTTCTGTCCTCACCAGAAGAGAAACGGATTCTACAAGGGCTTTTCTCATTGAGGGTCACCCTATAGGTTGCAGTTTTACACAGGGTGGCCAGAGAAGGCATCTCTGAGAGGTATCACTTGGGTGAGGTCCTGAGGAGGAGAGGGAGAGTCAGGTGACTATCTTGGGGAACAGCATCTCCTCAAGAGGAAAAACCAAATACAAAGCCCCAAGGAACATGTCTGCCATTCTATGTAAAAAATAGCATATGTGCTGATGAGAAAGATCAAAGAGAGAGAAAAGAATGGATGGTGCAGGAGAGAGAGAGTTGCTGGAGTGCAGCCTCTGAGTTAGCATGGGGACTCTACCTTGCTCACTGAATGGGCTGGCATTTGCTAGTGGCTCAGATGCCTAATGCATGGTGAGAGTCCTAGACGCAGAATACACGTGTAGATTCGGTGATGGGAATTTCTATTTTCTCAGTGAACTGGGAAGCAAGGGCATCTGCAGAGAGTAAGGATTGGGGGGAGGTGTTAGTGATTTGAGGGGGAATGAGAAGGAATGAAATAGTCATCAGTGAGTGGAATAGGAATGAGTCGATTCCTAGGAATGGACCAGGGAATGTCTGTTTGTTTGTCTGACAACATACAGGGCCTGCCTGGTGTTAGTGGTTGTGAATTTAAAAGAAAGACCAGTCAGCAAGTGTGGGTGTTTTTCTCCAACCACAGCCAGCATGTGTGGGGACAGACAAGGCATATGCTGAGTACTGGACTGAGCCAGGGTTATGGTTTACATAGTAAATGCCCAGGAGCTGACAGGAGCAAGATGTAAGGGAGGAAGGACAGTGATTGACCATGGAACTTCCATGAGGTCAGATCTTGCAGGGAGAAAATCAGTAAGGATATAGATGAATTGAACAGCACCATTGATCTACTAGATTGACATTTATAACATACTCCATCTAATAACAGTGGAATACTCATTCTTTACACACTCACATGAAAGATTCACCAAGGTAGAACAGCATCTGGGCCATAAAACATACCTTAACAAATTCAAAAGAATGGAAATCTTATAAACTATGTTCTCAGACCACATGGAATTAAACTAGACATCAATAACAGAAAGATAATCTGGAAATATTTCAAAATATTTGGAGATTAAACAGCACACTTCTAAATAGCATATGGGTCAAAGATGTAACCCCAGAGAAAATTTAAAATTATTTTGAAGTGAAAATACAGCTTATCAAAATGTATGGGATGCAGCAAAAGCAGTGCTCAGAGGGAAATTTATAGCAATAAATGTATATATTAGAAAAGAAGAGAGGACCACTATGGTTGAGTCAGATGACATGATTTAAGGCTAGGCATTTTAGGGAGGAGGATGGAAAATGGGCTGAAAGTGTCAATGAGATGCAAGAAAGACACTTAGCCTCATGGACCAGGAGAAGTGGGGGAGACACAGCCACCACTGGAGAGACTGCAGGGGAAGCAGTATCTCAACGGGGAAGCCAGCTTCCGGTCACAACACAAAGACGCAGGAAAGTTCAGAGAGGAGAGGAAGGGTATGGAGATTTCCACAGGGCTCAATGGAAGGGGATCAGAAACAGGAGTGTCAGAATGGAGTGGGATAAAGAACTCCCAGCCAGAGAAAGCAAGGTTGGGGGAGGGATGGGGCAAGTGGTCCTGGTGCTGCAAGGAGGGAGGTGTAGGGTCTCCTCAGGGGCACACTCCAGTCTGTTGTCACACTGCTTTGTGGCTGGCAGTAGAGCGTACTTAACTGAGTGATCCCGTCTCTACGGAATCCTGCTGATGGACCCCTGTAGATGGCGCACTTTTTCCAAGAAGGGGAAACCATGGATGCCTGAGTCCACCACAGAAAGTGTGGGGTGAATGGTGGCTGGAGTCTTTGAGGTTCCAAAGAATTGTGAGTGACATGTGTGGGGTGCCTTAGAGGTTTATTGTGAGGGACTCAGGGCAGTAAAGGAGTCAGGAAACTAGGCCTCGGAGGAGAGCCTTGCTATTTAGAAGACTGATGTTTGTTTATCATGCTGTCTGGGGACTCACTGGTGCTTCAGGTAAGCAGTATGTGCAGCTCTTGTACGGGTCCCGTCCTTGGGGCGGTCAGCTGCTCCCGCCTCTGCTGTCACGGTCGCAGGCACTGCTCATTCTCACCTCATGTTCTGTGTTCAGATTCTCTAAAAGAGAATATCCAGTCCGCCCCATCCAGTCCGCCCGTCCCCTCCTCCCTCCCTCCCTCCCCCTGTCCTTCTCTGAATCTCTGCGCCCACCTGGACCTCCATTCACCCTTTATTCATTCACCCAAATGTTTATGAGCACTTGGGATGTTTCAGGACCTGTTTTAGGAGACATAGTGATGAAAGCAGATAAAGATAAAGCTTATGTTCTACTGCCTGTAAACAGAAAATAAACAAATAAAAAATGAATGCATGAGACATGTCATGGAGAAAAATAAAGCAGAGTAAAAGTCTAAACAGAAATTCTGTTCATATATAATGTTATGAGGTACAGTTCACATACAGTGAAATTCACCCTTTTAAATGCATAGTTCTGTGAGTTTTGACAAACACAGGGAGTCATGTGACTGTCACACAGTCAAGCTATCGACCAGTTTCACCACCCAAAAAATTCCCATGGACCCCTTTGCATCAACACCTCCCCCACCCACACAGCCTGTGGCCGCCACTGTCCTCTTTCCTGGCCCCTTAGTTTTTTGTCCCAGAGTTATGTCAACAGGGCATCACTGAAAAATGGAACTGTACATTATGTAGTCTTTTGAGCCTCAGTTCCTCCACTTAGCATAGGGCATTTGATACCCATCCACACTGCTGTGTCTTGGGGTAGTTTGGGCCTTTTTATTGCTGAGTAGTAGTCCAATGTATGGATTCACCACAGCACATTTGTTTATCCATTCAGCAGCCAAATGTCATGCAGATTGTTTTTAGTTTTTAGCAAAAAAGAATAAAGCCACTCTAAACATTCACTTACAGGTTTTGTGCTAACATAGGCTTTCATTTCACCTGGGGAGGCCCCTCAGAGTGGGACTGCAGGGTCATATGTAGGTGTATTTTAACTGCATAAGAAACTGCCACTGTTTTCCAAAACGGTTGTATCATTTTGCATTCCCACTATGATGCATGTCAGTTTTGAATTTTTAATCATTTTAGTAGGTGTGTAATGATATTTCCCTGTGGTTGTAATTAACATTTCCCTACTGATTATAATGTTGTGCATCTTTTTATTAAATTGATTAACTTTTGTTTATCTTCTTTGGTGAGCTGTCTTTATAAATATTTCATACCTTGTAAAATTGAGTTAGGAATTTTTGATTTCTCAACTTTCAGACTTAAAAAAATATAGTGAGGATACAACTTCTTCAAATTTTTGTTTGGCAAATATTGCCTACCAGTCTGTAACTCTTTTTCTCCCATTTGTTAACAGTGTCTTTTGAATAGCAGAAGTTTCCATTTTGATTCAGGTCCAATAATTAAAACTTTAGGTTTTACATTTAGGTCTATGATCCATTGTGAGTTAAATTCTCTGTAAAGTGTGAGGTTTGCTTCAAGGTATTTTTTCTTTAATTATTTTTGCAGTAAGTATCCAGCTGTTGAAAAGACTTGTCTGCCTCCTTTGACTTGCCATTGAGCCTTTGTTGAAAATTAATTGACTGTATATGTATGGATGTGTTCCTGGGCCCTTCTCTACAGATATGTCACTTGCTAATACCTCTGTCTTGATTATTGCAGCTCAGTGGCTCTCAGCTGCGGACAATTTTGTCTCCCCTTCCCTTCAGGTATTTAGCAATGTTTGAGACAATTTTGGTGGTCATAATTGGTGGGCAGTGGAAACATATTACAGTGCACACACAGGACAGCCTCCCACACCAAAGAACCATCCAGCTCAAATATTAATCATGCCGTGGCCGAGACACTGCATAGCTTTACAGTAAGCCTTGCAATGAGTGTGCCCTTAACAGAAGCAATTTTGGAGGAGCAGGAAGAAT
Source organism: Smutsia gigantea (assembly GCA_032199065.1). NCBI lineage: Eukaryota > Metazoa > Chordata > Mammalia > Pholidota > Manidae > Smutsia > Smutsia gigantea. Next base: position 26,297 of record JAVSCE010012854.1, read on the forward strand.
ATTATGAACAAACAGGCTGCTGTGAGTATAAACTGGACACTGTATGTAAAAGAGCTGGGCTTGCAGCTCATGCTCATCGGATGCTAAGTTCTTCCTTATTGTTTCCTGCTACTGATCTTGACCACGTTTTCTCCTCTTTGCAGTCCCTTCAGTGACTTCTGCACCTGTCCAGCGTGTATATTCCATTTGGAAACGTAATGATGACTAGTTCTCTGTGAAGAGACCTCTGCTTGGATCTCCTCTGCACACTCAGAGGGTGCATGGCCTGGGGTAGGGCCTGCGCTGGCTGCCAAAGCAGTGCTTCCTCTTTGGCGCCCTGTACACTGAGGAGGTGTGAGCACCTGTAATGCCTGTTTGTCCATCAAAATCTGTCCTCCCAGTTCCATAATGTGGAGGGGCAGCTTCCAGACAGTGGGCCAGTCAGGAGCTACATTTCCCACAATCCTTTGTGAACATGGGGCCACGTGACTTGTCTCCCCAAAGGATTGGGATTGGGAGTGTCCTGTCCTCTGTAGGCTGAGACTTGAAGGGCCAGAGGGGCTGAGCTCACCCCATGCCCTCTTTCCCTTTCTGTTAGCTGGATGTAGGGCGCTCTGAGGTTCCACAGCAGTGCTTCTCAAACCTCTGGGATGCTAGTCACCCAAATCTGGGGATGTTCTTAAAATTCAGGGCTGGTGCAGGGGATCTGGGGTGTGTCTGAACCCTTGTATTTCTAACAGGCTTCCGGATTATGGCTGGGCTGCTGGTGTTCAGACCACTCATTCAGAAACAAGGCTCTGGGAATAGTGGAGCCTAGAATGAAAGGAACATGGACCTCTGAGTCACTAAACAAAGAGAAGCTGCTCCTCAACCAGCAATTCCTGACCTGTTTGTTACCTGAATGAGAAATAAACCTTATTGACAGCAGCTTCTCTTCTGGGTATTGTTCAGACAATTCACTGCGTCTGTTTGAAAGCACCTTGGCAGAGGAACTCAGGGCAAAATCACCCCTGGCTGCCCTCACCTCTTAATAGGGCTGTGTGTCCCAGATGACTGCTTCATGTTTTAAGAGATCTGTATGTAACAATGTTTTAAAACTTTACCAGGCCCTCATAGTGTTAGCTCCTTGATAACGGCAATGGTTAAAAAAATATCTTGGTTTTGTATTTATTGACTCAGATTAAAAAGTGAGAGTGAAAATATTTTTGGGGGTTGGCTGTGAATGGCCTGCCTTGTCTCACGGGCAGGTTATGGAGAGTCTGGCCCACTGAGTCCAGCACGTCAAGGCTCCTTAGATGAACTTGGCCCCCACAGTACATGTTTGCTGTAAGCATGCAAAAGGCATATGACAATTCAGACCACGAGGGTCTTTGATCCCAAGAGGTCAGTGCAAGAGCTCAGGTAGAGTCCCCTAACCAAGGAGCCAGTGGGTAAGTGTCAGGGCCTGGCTACAGGCGGCAGGGCTGAGGATGACTGGAACGGTCCAGCTAATAGAACAGTGTGGTCACTCACGGGCTGCTTGACAGGAGTGACAGGAGCGGGGCAGGGGGTCAGATGAGATATGTGGTGTGTGTGTGTATGTGCATGTGTGTGTGTGTGTGTGTGTGCGTGTGCATGCATGTGCACGCATGCATACGTGTTATTGGGAGGAGCTACAATCAGAGCAGAGAAACAGATGGAGTCTGGGCCAGGCCAAGGCCAAGCCGGCAGGAGCCTTTTGCATGCTTGCAGCAAACATTTACAGTGGGGGACCAAGTTCATCTAAGGAACTCCGACTGGCTGGACCCAGTGTGCTAGAATTCAGTCAAGGACACTAATGGAAAATCTCTCCCTGGGTTTTGAACAAGGAAGTCTGGAACAAGAAGACTGTTGCTCTGGTCTTGACCTTAACTTTCCTGTAATAAAAGCCAGAGCCAGGTACTGCTCAAGCCCTGCTCGCTTTGGGATAAAGTTGGGCCTGAGAATTAGCTGGAGGAAGTTAAGGGGCAATAGTTACTGTTCTTATTTTGGATAAAGCTCCTGGGTGAATTGCAGAAGCTAACCTTCATCCCAAGAAATGCTCAAATAACAAGTTCCTCTGTAAGAAATTTGTAGAAATAGCAGCAAACCTTAGAAAAACTGCAAACTCCCTCTGGGGTGGCCACCTCATGCTGGTTTGCCTGGGACTGAGTAGTTTGCTGGGACACTGACTCAACTTTAAAACCAGGACAGTCATTGGCATACTGGGGAGGTTGGTCACTCCGTTCCTTGAGGCCTGGACTCCTGAGCATCTCCGGCTGGCACTAGTCCCTTCTGACATTTGCTCACGTTCAGCTCTCCACCCAGAAGCCATTTCCTTAGGAGGCAGCCACTCTCTGCCCCATGGACCTGTCTCTGGCTCCTTCACGTCTCCTTTGTAGCTCTTATTACAACTGCAATTGTTAACTAGCTGGGGAATTGGCTCCTTGGCTGTTAAAAGACTGTAAGTTCTCTGTGGGTGGGTCATTCCTGCCTATGTCACGGTCACAGTCTCAGCCCTCCGCACCATGGCTGGCATATGGCTAACAATAAATATTTGTTCAGTGGGAATTCCAGAGCACCACTGAAAATGCATATACATCTCTCAATAATAATAATAATAAAAATGTGTATGCATCAAGTATTCACTCTGTGCAAGGCTCAAGTCAGAGTCCCTGATTATTTCTCAAATTGATGATTAATCATGTGCCAGCAATAAAACTGAGTGAGCTTTGCATATATTTTTACATGCTTTTTGAGTATATATATTATTTTGTCACAACAAAAATATTAAAATTAGAGTTCCTGGGTATATATCTGAGCATGTGTAAGTCTGCATGTGTGTGTGTGTGTGTACATGTGTGTGTAATACACATGTTCTCAGCCTTTATCTTGAGTTGCTCATTTGCTCACATTAGCGTGCTTTGAGGCACACTAAGGTCATCTCAGAGTTGGAAATCTAGATCAAGAAACAAGAACCCAGGCGTTTCCATTATGATGAGGTAACACAGAAGGACCTGGAAGGTATTTCTCTGAGTATTAGTCCCCTGCTAATCTTTAGGATGTGAAAGTGGTGGTATACAGGGATATTGGTTTTGAAGTATCCCTGCCATGAATTTCTCCATGTCTGTGGTAGTTGAACCACTTGCAGCTCACTTTTACTATCTTGTTAAGGGCTGGGGAAATAAACTGGCTCATGTCTTTCTTGGTGGCACCTGGGCTTTAGTAAGAAGTCAATCTATCCAGGATCCTTGCTTTCTGTAACAAGCACTCTTTGCACGCTAACACTTCTGTGGAGGTATTTATAATGCATATGACATTTCCCCTCCCAGATGGCCCCATCTCAACCCAGTACTTCAGAGCCTCAGGCAGGGGGTGGGGTGGGGGTCCAGCAGGGATCTAGGGAGTCTACTCCAAAGTCCGGACTCAGCCTCTCACTGGAACCTCGCCCTCTTTGGAGCATCTCCATCTTTAGTCTATGATTGTGGGCTGGATGAACATTTCCATCTAGGAGACCCGAGAGCCCCTCACACTTAATGTGTCAAAAACCATAGTGATGCCTCTTGTAGCTCTGGCCCTTCTCCCATTCTCTCCTTTTCGATGGGGCTGGAAGCCTGTGATTGTCTCTGACTCTGCATCCGCTAAGCCTGAGGTCTGCTTGTTCTCCCTCAAGAGTGTCTCCTCCCCGCCATTCTGGTGCTCAGATCTCCTCGCTGTTCACCCGGCTGATGTTAGTACCTACAGAGCATTCCCTGCCTCCCCACGGGACTGCCTTGACTTTTCTCCAATGCTCATTTTACCTTTGCTCATCTCAGAAACCTTTAATGACTCTCGTGCTCACTAATGGCATTTGTGGTCTTCCTGAACCTACTGCTGTAATGTCCCCCCTTTACCCCCTCAGGCCCCCCCATACAGGCTTGGTTAAAACCAACCATTCACGGTTTCTCTAACTTACCTCCAAGTGTTCTAACTCTGACTTTGCTCATGCTTTTCTCTCTCTTATACTTTCTTGGTCTCTTGAAATCCCACCCATCCTTCAAAACCCAACTAAAACGCCCCTTATGCTGGATGACTTCTAACTGCCTCCAGCTATGTCTGCATCCTACAAAATCTGTTAATTGTCTCACTTTCTGAACTAGATTATGAGCAACTTCAGAATAAAGGCTGTTTCTCAAAAAAAGCTGTAGACTCATGAACACCAAAAAGGGGGACTAGTGGTTACCAAAGGGGAATGGTTGGGGAGTGTGGGTGGGGTGGAAGAAGGAGATTAAGAGGCACTCAACTTCGCAATCACAACATAGGTAGGTCACAGGGAGGGTAGTAGAGCAAAGAGAATACAATTAATGACTCTATAACATCTTACTACGTTGACAGATAGTGATCGCACTGGAGGGGGTGAGGGCTTGATAATGTGAGTGAATGCTGAACCACTGTTTTGTGTGTGTGAAACCATCATAAGATTGTACATCAGTGACACTTTTTAATAAAAAATATATTAAAAAAAGAATAGAGGCTGTTTCTGTTCCCCTGTAATCTTTTGTATATACATTAGACACAAGACACTATAAACTTTTATTAAGCTGAGTTAAGTAGGTTTGCCTTAGTGCTTCTTTTATTTAGCTCATGTAGCCCCCAAAATAGTTTTATAAAACTCTAGATCTGATTTCATTTTTAAGTTGGCATCTATATTTTTTACCACAAATTTAAATGTTTCAAAGGATATATTTTCTCTTGTATGCATGCTTTAACTATTTTATGTAAACCTTGGTGTTGCAGATTTAGCTCATTTAATTTACAGAAAATCCCTGCCATATAATCTAACTGGTAAAGCCAGTCCTCATGTTCAAGCCAGGCAAATAACCAAATCACACATTCAATCAGAAAAAGTCTGACTTTATTTTAAAAATTGAATAAATGTGGGTGCTAATTCTTAGGAACCCTACCAGTGCTTCTGGATGAAGTAAGGCATTGCCCACTTAAATATTTCTTACTAATACTCTCTACTTCGCTCTCTTGATTCTCCTGCAGAAAGGCTACATTCTCCAATTGTTCCTTTGTGTAACATCCTAGAAGGTTTTACACCCCGAGGAAATGTACCAGAATGAGATAAAGGAGTGGTGACTGGTCTCTTTCTTCTCTACTGTAAAGGGCAGGTGGGGCTGGGGAAGTGGTGGTACATTGGTTTGAAATGCATAAAAATGGAAGTTGATGTTTGACCTCGATTCCAGAGCTTCTGCATCATGTCTAGCTCAAATTAGGGCACTTAGTTAAGCTACCACTGCCTGTGTCCCCCTAGAAATTCTCTGTGTCCCTCAGTGTGAAGGCAGCTGGCTTGGGACAGAATCACAGAGGGGTTTTCATTTCCTTTCACACAGATACACTGTGTTAGGGTTTTAGAAAACTTATGTTCCACTTAAAGTCCAGGGTCACTTTGTTGCTTCAATAAGATTCCCAGGTTTTTCCAGGTGAAATCACTCTCCAGGAGGCAGTATCCCCAGAAGAAAAGATCCCACTGGATTCTCAGAACCCTTAAAAACAGATCCGGCTCTCGTTTGCAGTTGCCAGTGACCCTCCCCAGAGAGGTAGGACAGGCTTAAGCTTTTATGTGGTCTCTGATCACACAGCTGCTTGGGTGATATGCCACCAAATGCCCAGCAAGGGGGTGGTTTAATTCTAGGATATTGCTGTATTGTTTATACCCAAGCATTTACAACTACAGCTCTTGGTATCACCAATAATCATAATCATAATCTCTACACATTTAATTGGTGCCCTGAATGAACTAGACATGATGCAGAAACTTAGCATTAGACATAGTACCCTTACTATTTTAAGCCTTGGAAAGCACGCCTATGATTTTACAGGCATCCTGTCTGGCGCTGTGGCTGTTGGGAAAAGAAATATCTGTTAACTCCAAATTCTTCGGCAATTAGCTCATTTGATCTTGTGCATCTGGCCTAAAAAACAGTAGTATCAGTAGGGCGGGGGCAGATTCACCTTTGGGGAGCCCCAAGCTTACACAGTTTGGGGAAAACTCATTAAGAAAGAGAATATAAATTTTTAAATGGGCCACGGGGCTCGTGAAAGCTTAAGTTTCTTCACTTCACAGCAGATCCACTTCTACACAGGAGCAGTAGCCACCAGGTTTCTGGCAGAATGCCTCCTCCTTAGAATACACATTTGAAGCAATTCCAGACACGTATGGACCTCAAGAGCCACATAATTTACGATCTCTGGGGTTTGTGTGATCCAAGGCTCGGAAAGTGAATCAGATCCTGCTGAAAGTGAAGGGTTCTCTGTGGAAGCCTGGCTCTTGTTCCAGACAGAGGCTGCAAATTGGTGGGCTGTGGGCCAGCCTCAGTCTGCTGATGGCTTGCTGTGGTAGTGTTTCGTCTTCTTGTTCAGTGTTTTTTTAAAAATGTGAATTATACTTGCCAAACGTTAAAAGCCACACAACTTCAAATAGAGAGCTGACTTCTTTCATTTTTCTTCTTTTTCTTTCCTTCTTTTCTGTGCTTGCCTTGAAAAACTGACAGTATATTCCACAGTGGGCTTGGACTTGACAAAATGAGTTTTAGAGGAGGGATGTGCTTGCCCTCCGTCCAGTCCCTGCCTGGCCCTCTTCACTTCATGTTTTCCTGCCTGATGGAGGAGACCTCTGACTCATGAGATGACCTTGTCCAGGCCAGACGCTTCTCTAGCTTTGCCCTAGTCCTGCTCTCTCTGTCCAAATCCCTTTCGTCTCTGCTTTCTAATCTTCCTGATGTCCTAATGACTTTCTTTTTCTTTTAAAATACTAATTAGCCATGCATTATTAACATTTACACCCCATTTTGCTAATCACATTGTTTTGTAAGTCTTTTGCTTTTTCAGTTTGCCACTGAGCATTCATTCTCAAATTGGTTCATAAAGAATGACATACATTTATTACAAATATCTTAACTTTTGTGCTTGATGTCACACTTCATGTCAGTTGCTTCCCTTTTCTAAAAGTGACACATGGTATTTTTAATTTTTAAAAAACTATATTGGAGTTAAAGTGGTCAGCCTGGGATTTGTAGGCCTCCTGTTGCCACCAGTGGGAAGTCTTGACAGTACTAGGGTGGAGAACTGTTTCTTCGGGTTATAAACTCCTTGACGGCAGCATTATCCTCATCCTCTCGCTGCAGAGCTCTCTTCTACCAGGTGTGTGTGTGTAATACATTGCAAAAGGGGTGTTTGGCCATTCATTTTGGACCTCTACACTGCATTCACTAAATGTTGGTTTCTGCATAAACTCCTTGGCATTTTGCATGAAAAAATTTCAGAATTAAAAGGAAAAAATGTGATGGAATTTATCGTTGATTGATACCTTAAATCCTTTTTGAAAAAAGACTCAGTATCAATCAATGTAGCAAGCAACAGAAATATACTGCCAGTTCCTAAACGATGTAGTTTGCTGACAGGAAACTACCAAGCAGATTGTCTATGAGAAAAATCTTGGTTTACTTGGGCAAAAACATCAACAGTTCCTTTCCCTGTGTAACTCCACTGGGTTTAGACTAAGATTTTAAAGAAGTCCTGTTTGAGGTGTTAAACTTATACTTTAAAAAATTTTATAAAGAGTGCAGTTTTAAAAAATTAATTCCCAGTAATCATTTCCTTCAAATTAACACACAGTCTATGTAGTTGGAAAAAGAAAAGGTTTTTGGATATATATTTTATTTGACAGTGTTTTAGAATATCATACAGTAAACAAGATTTCTGTAAAAGTTAATTTATCCATAGTGGTGCGTTTCATAAAAATAGTTGCTCAGTTACAGTCTTTCTGTGACTATTAATACATTGAAGTATATTTATAGAGATACAGCTGTACAGGGTAAATTCACAGCTAACACTACACAGAAATATTATTTGGAATGGGATTTAGACGATGTGCTGTCTTCACAGGTGACGGATTACAGCTGCATAAAGCAATTACTGCACAAGTAGTAGCCGTGAACTGTGCAAATTAGAGTTTATGCAAGCATAATCTCAATTTTTTTATCCTTTCGTAACACATGGAAAAATAAAGGTCAGAGGATACAGTACTGGGACGTGCAGCTACACTACAGAAGCATTGTCCAAAACCAGATTTAATAAATTAATGGCAAACTCTACCCGATTTCTAGTCCAGGGGGAATGACTAATTGAGATTAAACCAAAAGTATTGTGAACTGCTACATGTGTTTGTGCTTTTGTTTATGATGAATGGATTCTATTTTTGGAAACTGCTTTTACAAGCTGCAAGACTCTTCAGCTGAGGCTTTCAAACGTATTCTCCTCTTGTCAAACAACTGAACTACTCCTATGGTTGATGGAAATTAAATGCTAGCGCTCAGGTTACTGCAATTTATACAAAGCAGGAAAGAGTCAACTGAGGGAGGCTATTTTATGTAACCTTGTGATGGACCTGATATCCCCGTTTTACTTATCTGACTACAGTGCAGGGAGATGAGGCTTATTTGCATTTGAACTCCTGTAAGGGACAGACTATAGGAAGGATGAAGTCACATTCATACAGGACTTATTAAAGAGAAACTGCCCTCGGAAACATTTGGCCTTTTAACGTGTAGCTATAAATAAGTACCAACGGATGATTAACTAAAAGGTAAAACAGGGAAGAAAGGCAAGCCTTAGAATTTTACTAGGGGATGAACCATAGATGGATGAAGATAAACAGAAACACCAAGAGGTTGCTAAAGAAATAAAGAAATAAAAAATTGGCAAACCAGATGGAACTGAAAGAACGAATGAGGACAGGAAGAGAAGCAGAAAGGAATGCTAAGAAGATTGATGTTCTTTAGTGAAAATAAATTGGTCAAAATAATTATTTTTTAATATTAGGGATTCATTATAATCTGAGAAATATAAGAGAAATTCTTTGCCTCTTCTCTATCAAAGTGAAAATGAAACAATGGAAGGAAGGTTTAAAAAATAACAAAATAGGTGAACCACAACATTGCTATCAAAGAAGCCACTATCTCTGCTAGCCTGAGACATTTGGAAAGCCATTTCATAAAGGAACTGCAGTGTTGCCGATCTCAATCGTGGTCCTTCAATTATAAAATTCGTATTTTAGTTGAAAACCAATTAAGGTCTATGAACTAAACTGCAAAATTCTGACTTATGGCAAACTTTCCTAGGATACAACTTTTAAGACCTTTTTTTCTACCACTGAAAATGTACAGAAATATGATTTGATCACAGAAATGGCAGTAAAAATCGCATCACACCAATGAATTCACTAGATTTCTAACTCATCCTGCGGTGTGCAGGGAACGTTGCTCACATCGGTGATGGATGGCGCAGGTGAGCCACGGGACTGTGTCTTGGGCGAACAGTTCTGAATGTTTCAAAGAAACCTTTTAACCCCTGTCTAGATATGTCAAGAACAATTTATTTACAGCTCTTTAAATCAATTAAAAGATATAATCTTGTCTCAGTTTCAGCTTGCTCCGTGCAGTTTGATTTTTAAGGCGATATTCCAGTTTGTGATTGCTCTTAACTTGTCCAGTTTCTTGATATAACGTTTGGATGGCATCCAAATCCTTCATGCAGTGGGGGGAAATGTTTTTCTTTCTTTTTCTTACTAAAGCTACACTGCACTCTCTATGATGTTCACGTTATTTTGGTTCTTCCATAGCTGCCAAGGCCCCCACAGCGGAGCCAGGGACCTCAGGGTCAGGTTAGGTCTGCGCGTGGACGCCGAACCGCCCGTGCTCGCTGGACTCGTGGACTCACGTCGTGCTCCCAGGCCTTGGTGCCTCGTGGATCTATGCGTGTGACAGTGAAAATAAATTAAAACGCCGTGAGACGGAACCTAAGAAGGGCGGCCTGCGGCGTCGCATCTGCCCGCGGCCGGCGCGCCGGGTTTGAGGACGCCGGGCAGCTTGTCGGAGCCGGGCACCTTCCAGGGCCCCGGCGCCACGGCGGCCCTGCGCGCGGGGGCGCCCCCCGGGGGCCGCGCGCCCGCCCTGCCCTCGGCCTCCCGCGCGCCCGGCCGTTCCGCGCCGCCGCCGCCGCCGCCGCCCGGGCCCGCGAACGCAGGCGCGGCCCCGGGGCCCTCGCGCCGGCCGAGCTCCGGGCCCGCCGCGGCGCGGGGCCCCTCCTTCCCGCCGGCCCGCGCCTCGTCCGCTGCGGGCCCGAGCGCCCTGGCCTCCGAGGAGGGCCTGCCGGCCTCGGGCCGCGCCTGGCCGCCGGGCGCCTCCTCGAGCCTCGGTCGCGCGGCCCTGTGCGGGCTCGCCGAGTGCTCCCTCTGCTCCCCGAGGCGCTGCTTCTTCTGGCCGCCGGCCGAAAGCTCCTTTGGTTTCCTAACGTCGTGTTCCCTTTTGATATCCCAAGTTGGGTCTGGGCTTATCTGGTGGGAAGGGTCGGAGGGTGGGGCTGGATGTGATGGAGAGAATGGAGAGAGGACGTCCTCGAGGCAGGCGCCTACTTCCGGCAGAGCTGGGGCGGCGGCAGCGGGACAGCTCCAGGAGCCGGGTTCGTCTGCGGGACGGGAAGCACAGGCGTTAGGGGCCGCGCCGCGCCCGCCTCCCCGCCCCTCGCTCCGCGGTAGGGACGAGGGCAGGCCGCCGGGGCCTCTGCGCTTGGGTGCCGGGGCACCGCCACGCCCCCCTCCCCGCCCGCAGGGCCGCCGGCCGCAGGCCCGGGGCCCCGCGCTCCCGCAGCCTCTGTAGCCCACCCCCGTCCCTCCGGGACTGATCGGGGAGGGCGAAGCCCGGGCCTAACCCATCCCTTCGCCTTGGCCCCTTCTAACTGCCTGGGTACACCTGACAGTCCTGTGTGATGTCTGACTTGGCAGCCCTTGAATCAGTGGTTCTCAAACTCATCTGAATCTCCTGGACGTGGTTGTGAAAAATACAATTTCCCGGGTGGCCAGAACCAGACACTCAGCTAGGATAGGGCCCAGGAATTTCCCTGCATTTGTAACAGGCACCCCGATGATTCTGAAGATGGTCCGAGAACCAAGCTTTGGAAAGCACTGGTCTGAGTCCTCTGGAAGAAGTTGGGTGAGTGACTTTCTCAACCATTAGGTGTCACTCAAAGCATAATTCTTAGCTACCTCCAGATAACGCTCGGAATTTGGGTAAATTCATCTAAAAACGTCCATTGTTGTCTTTTAGAAATCGTTGTCCTTAATTCTTTTAGTAGTTCTAGTATTATAGAAGGCTCAGGACTAAAATAAATGATCCTTTCTAGGAAGCCTAGTTTCAACATTTATTTGGGATTTAAGGTCTCTCCACTTTCAGAAAAGATTTGAGACAATTTACACATACGAAATAGAATCGTAACAATGAAAAATGATTTGTTTTTTTAAAGCAACCACTGGTCAGAAGCCAAGTAGGAGGACAGATGTGTTAGGAATCTGAGATAAGTTAGTTACTATGAGCACTAACATTATCTTTGAATTTCTGGCCACTAAAGCAAAATTAAAGCAGAGAAATCCAATGGGGTGATTGATCCCTTGATATTTGCAAGGAATATGTCCCAAGACCTTTGGATATCCTCAAGTTTTGGAATGTCATTTTAGAGTGTAATTTTTTCACCATAGAATTGGCTTACGGTTGTGAGTGGGGAACAAGGAAGCCACACTGCTGTCTGAAGGCTGGGTGGCGGGTGAGTCTCTCTTCCTAGGTAAGAGTTTTAATACCGCACACCAGCCTGAGTGCATGTGATTCAAATTCCTGCCGCTGTAACATCATCTTTCAGAAACTATGGGATTCTTATTCATAATCAATATGTACACGTCAAGGGTCTACTTTGTTTAAAATTTGAGGATTCTTATCTGGTACATTTGATGCTGATTTATAAAGAGATATGGAGAGGAAGAGGGCAGGGGGTTGATAGTTCCAATAATTCATATTCATATCAAATAAGTTATAAAAAGTTTCTCCTAGGATGTGAAATTTGAATAGAGTATTTAGGGCACAATGTTCTCTTTCTTCTTTCCTTAGACTGATACCCAATACCATGTTCACACAGTAAAACATCCCAGAAAAAGCATCAGAAGACCTGGAATCTAATCCTGCCTCTAGCACTTACCTGCAATGAGATCTTGGACCAACTACTCAATATCTCTGAGCCTCAATTTCCCCCTTTCTAAGGTGGGAATAAAATGTGATCTCATACAGGTGAAACATGTGCTTTCAAAGGGAAAAGCCCCTTGCGCGGGAGGTCAGATTTTTCTTCAGTGGTCCAGTGGCTGCGTAATTCTGGACTGGGCCACGTTCACTATCATATTTGCAGGTGAGGTTTTGAATGCACAGCAATTCAGCCATTCCCACATGCTGTGATTGCCAGGTGGGGTTTTGCTCTACCTCAGGTATCCTTGGTTGCATCAAAAAATATTCTGAATCCTCAAATGCTTTTCAGTGACAATTGAAGTATGTTCTGCTTCTGGCTGGGGTTGAGTTTTAAACTAACAAATGATAGACAGTGGCAAACTCCACTAATATAGGAAGATAATGGCCTGAAAGGGTTAAACGGTATCTTCAAAAGGCCTAATTAGAGGGTAGTTGTGCATTGGTAATCTATAAGCTGGACCGTGGTCACGGTATTTCATATTTTAATAGCTCTTTTCCCCACCATTACATCACATATGGTAGAGTCAATTAGCTGGCCACAAATTAGTTCTGAGATAGAGGTTGATATTATTCACACCATTTCCTAAAGGAGGAACTGAAGCGAAGAGAGGTTAAGTAATTTGACCAGGATTACAGAATGAGTGAGGCAGGAGTAAAACATTGTGTTTCTTTACTCTTTTTTCACTTACTGAGAAATTGTCCTAAGATGTCACCTTGCAAATAGGATCACAGCATGTGAAATGGCCAGGGCCACTGCTGACAACAGGAACTAGGTCCCATTATTGAAGAGAATACTTAGCATTTATTTATGAACACTTACAACAGTAAACTAGAAGGCAAAAATATACAAAATGAAAAAATACAGAAGAATCCCTCTTATTGTAAAGGGATTTCTCAAGTGTTTGTTTATAGATCTTTAAATACTTAGTGGGAGCAATGAAAAGCTAAAATGTTCCAAGTCACTGCTGATGGAGAATAGTAGCCAGAATTTCAAAGGAACTAGATCACAAAGTAAAATGATTTAAAAGGTGGGCATTTTTATATATGGCTTAACACTTAAATTTTTCTGGACAAGAACTCTCTAGTTCAATACCAGACATATGGCGTCCATGCCTGGCATGAGCCTGGGAAGCACCGATGGCAAGTCGCAGGTGGCCCCTTGCCCACCTTGCCCTTTCACCTGCCTCATCCAGGTGACGTAAATGATGGTGGTCAGGAAGAGCCCTCCTCTTAACACTTCAAACTCTAGTTTTCATGAAATATTAGCACTCAATAACCAGAAGGATGAATCACAGTCAGTTCTCTTCCTTCAAACCTTATTCCCTTTCCTTCTCTCTTTTTTCTTGAACCTGGCCACTGCCTAAAGCATGTGATCATGTTCATTTACAGAGTTGTTGCCCAGGAAGATGAGCCTCACACATCCTTTCTGTCTGAGATGTTCTAACTAGAATTAGAAATAATAGAGATGCATCCTAGAAAGACAAACTCAGCCACGTGGACCTGTTGGGATTCCTAGAGCCCCTTTGTCCAAACAATGCTCCCAGGTCCTATGGTTGAAATCAGAAGGGAAAAAGTCATTCATTCCAGAAAGAAAGACATTTATTTCTCTCTCACCTCACAAATACCATCCACCTGCAGAATGGCATCCTCAGCCTACCCTCTCCCACCTGCACCTGAGTGAAAGTGCCCTCGTCAACGTCACCAATGACCTTTCTGTGGTCAGATCCAGACGACACCTCTCTGTGTTCACTCTGTCTCACTACATTCCCCACGGACGGCCACTCCTGGAAACAAACTGAACTCTTGGCTTCCACGACTCGCCATCCTCCTGTTCTTTCTCCTCCCTGTCTTTCTGTTCCATCTCAGTTTATTTACCTTATCAGTTCCTCTTCTGGTACCTGGCCTCTAAATGTTGGCATTCCTCAGGCCTTGGGTCATTTTCTTCCTTCATAGTCTCTCTTAGGTGTTCTGTTCATGTAGCTCTTACACAACAGCAATACTTCAAATGGTTCTGCTATAGGCCGCCAGCTCTGGGCTGGTGTGCCCACCTGCCTCCTTGTACCTCCACTCAGACAGCTCATTGGCATCTTCTCTTAAGTCCAAAATGGAAATCTTTTCTTTCCAAGCCTATTCTGCCCTTGTCCTTTATTTCCCCGTCTTGGTGAATGGTACAACCATCATTTGGCATCATCTTTGATTCCCCTGTCACCTCACAAACACCATCCACCTGCAAGTCTTACTAGTCTTCTCTTTAAATATACATAGACCCTGTCAACTTATGCTCACCTTCACTTTCACTGCCCGAGTTCAAGACACAGGACAGGGAGATGCAATCAGTGTGGGCTGCCCACGATAATCACACTTAAAAGAAGGGCACAGTGTGGATGTCTTTCACAGGCATCCCTTGGGGATACTGTTAAAGACAGAAAATTCAAAGCTGAATTTTGTTGTTCAGACGAGAGAAGTTAAGTGTAGTGTACTGTTAATCACACATCCTGCGCTGAGCTCACCCCCAAGACAACTAACCTAGTTACCATACCCAGGGATGGTCCAGTCACACTATTGTTTCTCACATGGGCTACTGCAATGACCCACTCTTCTTTACACTTGTACTCTTGTCTACCTCTAACGATTCTCCATACAGCATCCACACAGTGTCTTTGAGACATAAATTAGATCATGCCATTCCCTTGCTTAAAACTTTTGGTGCATTCTCACTGCTCTTAGATTAAAACCCAAAATTGTTAACATGACCCACAAAAGCCTTCATGATCTGACCCCTGCCAGCCTCCCAGCTTCGTCTCCATTCATCCCTTATTCTCCACCCATACTGGTCTTCGTTCAGTTCCTGAAATGCACCAAGCTCATTCTCCGTTCTGAGGTGGCATTGCTGACCCTCCTTTACAGAAGGTTCTCCCCCCAGCTAGTCACAAGATGGGTTCTTCTCCATTCTTTAGGGCTTAAATATCACCCCAGGGGGCCCCAGTCCACAGTAGATATTCTCTCCCCAAGAACATCTTGCTTTTATCTCTTCACAGGACTTGTAATTTATATCTTTTCCTGCTTATTTGATTAACATCAGTCTCAATTACTAGATTATAATATACATGAAGGCAGTGAGCACATTGGTCTTACCTCAGTAGACTTCATATCTAGCATAGTGTTTGACACACCAGTAAGGCTCAGTGAACATTTGGTGAACAAATACATCTATTCCACAAATAAAAATGGAGGACTTGAAACCAAATGCCTACTTGAGGAAACATGTCACAGCAAAAGATCTTCATTTAAAAAATAATCTGCCGAAAATGGGTTTGTGTCTGTGAATTTTATCAGCTTGCAGAGGGAGGATGGTGGTGAAATGCTGGACAGGAATAAATAAGTTTGGGAGAAAAGGTGCAGAAGAGGATGCCAGCAATAGAGAGTACACTGGGGAGAGTTTTCTGCTTCATCGGTGGCCCCTGAGATGGAGAGGGACAGAGGGAGGCTCTGGATCTGAGGACTTGCCAGTCAAGTTGCCCCAGCTCACAGATGTCCCTTCCCTTGTTAATCGTACCAGCTGTAATGCTGTAATGACTTAGCTTGAAGGAGTTTCTTCCCTGGGGAATCACTGGTCGATCAGTGTGCCTGTGGAGCTTTACATGCTCCCACAGGTAAGAAAGCTCCAAATATCTTATACTCCCTGGGTGAAGAAGCAAGTCCCTCTCCTACATTAGGGTCAAGTTTTTTCCCTTTCTGGTTGTCACTTCTAGCCATTCTAGATCTCTCCAAGAAAATAGACTGATTAATTACACATTATTAGTATATAGGTGCACAAATTACACCCCCCATTATCTTTGAGTTAAAAGATGTACAATCTCTTAAATTATCTTGTAGGAACCCAGCAATATTGAAAAATAAAATGCACTCCTTCACTTCCTATGCCAGAGATAAACAAAACAAAACACCTCAAGTGTTTTAATAACTTGTTTATTTTATGGAATATAACTCAAGTGATAGTAACCAGAGGGGTGACGCACTGGTAGGAATAAAGTACTTATTACAATAAATAACTATGTTATTGGTTTTCTCAGTTGGTTCTACCTCCAGCAAATATTTGTACAGAAGAGGAAAGTGTCACTCATACTGAAGAAGAGTTAACTTTATCCTGTGCTGAAGGGTATGAGAGACCCCTTAGAAGCTAGTCAGGGATTGTTGCAGGAATAGGAGGGTCTGTCCCCTGCCCCACATCTTACCTGATAGCCTGAGGGCCTGCAGCTTTGGGCTGATAGGTCCCCCAAGCCTGAATGAGGGTTTCTTTACTGCTCCCCACTCCCAGTATAGGGCTGAGATACAGAACTTCATGGCTGCCTTTTGGATTAGGGTGTCCAGGAAGGTAATAATAGTATTACCACTACTGGCATGACCTGTAATGGCAATAGTTAACACTGAGGTGCTTGCTAGGTACCAGACACTCTTCTAAGTCCTTAAATGTATTTAAACACAAGTAAACTTGAACATTTTACAGATGAGGCCTTTTACTGAGGCACAAAGAAGCAAAGTAACTTGTTCAAGCCTACAAAGCTGGTAGGTAATGGAGCAGGGTGTTGAACGACTTTCTGAATTGGGTGAAAGCTCAGCTGGAACACTGTCACTGGAGTCCTTTGCTATCCACTGTTTTGACTGAGAAATGGGGCTCATCTCCTCTTCTGGGGCAGTGGGACAGAAACTTCCCTCTAAAGTGACCGTCAGAAGCAGATCCATTGTTATTCCACATGGAGGCTCTGAAATGCCATTTGCGTCTGAACCTTGGATGGTCACCATAGCTAGGGTGTTGGTTTGTGAAAATGCTGGAAATAAGAGCAGGAATCAGAGTGTAAGATACTAGACTCCTTAAAGGCAGGGATAATACTATGTACTTCAACATATCCCTTACAGTGCCACACTCCAAACCTGGATTGAATTGAAAATACTCACTCTAAATACTGGAAACACTGAGCCAGTTTGAGACATAAAGAGTTTTACCACTCAGATGAATAAAATTATTCTGCAAAGAGATCCATGGATTTGGTAAGTGTTACTTCTTGTGAAAACCTTTACTGTTGTAACCCACAGTAGCTGGGTTAGAGATTATGGATGAGGTTGTACTGAAATATATTTTCTTGTAATTTAGAATATTGTAGGAAAACATTAAAATGATTAGAGGACATCAAAGGACAGTAATGGGAAGTCATTTAGTGTTAAAAAGAAAAATCTTTTAAGGTTGTGTTCAAACCATTATGGCTCATTAGGATCTGTTCAACCATCACTAAGGTGATTGCTTTTTGTAACAAAATACAAATAAAATTTCAGAACAAATTAATTATATCACTTTGTTTCTGCTCTTTCTGAAGCATTGTTTCCAGTCCGGGCGCATCTTAATGGCCTTCACTTCTGTATTGGTGTCACCTTTATTACTAGAGAGATGAAAACTGGATATTATAAACATTCATAACTCTAACAATGTGTCTGTATTTGCTTACTGATGCTTCACATTTACACCCATTGTGAAAGCTTAATCAAAGGTGCAGCAGTGAACCTGTGGCAGACTTTCCCTCTGGGTCTGGAAGGGCAAACCTCAGGGCCAGAAGGGGCCACTGACAGTGCAGCTGCCATCCTGAGCTGCTTCATAGTACCAGGAGCTGTGCCATGTATATATATCATATCGTTACCTTTTAATTCTTACGATGCTTCTAGGAAATAAGGCGCTATTATCTCTCATCTCACAGATGAGGAAACTGAGGCTTATATAAATTAAGCAATTTTCCAGGACCACTCAGTTAATGAGTGAGAATCAGTATGACTCTCCATATAACTCCAGAGCCTAAGCCCAAGCCCAAGCCACTACTCTGTTCTAGTTTTCTAACCTTTTTCAAATCAGGACACACATGGAAAAAGATCCTATTTGGCCCTTGCCCTGGAGTAAATGGATAGAAATGATTAAGGTCTGAAGATACCGGGCCAAGCCCTTCCTGTATGTCCCAACACTAAAGGGCGTCAATATTATGGTGTAACGGAGGGATTAAACAATTTCCAGAATAATGAAAGTTGAGAGAGTTTGCCTCTCATAAACCACCACTACAGGATATATTAAGCAGACTGCTCTAGAGGGAAGCACCCCTAAGGTTAATAAGATGCCACCAGAGAAAATAAAATCATAGCAAAGAAAGCAGACCATCCAAATACTAACTAAAGGCAAAGAATAAAACACCTAGTATATAAAGAATGGAGGAGGAAGAATAAGAAGGGAGAGAAATAAAGAAACATCAGACTGTTTACAATAACTTAACAAGAAAGTTAAGTTAGATTGTTAGATAGTAAAGAAGCAACCCTTGAACCTTTGGTAACCACGAATCTAAAGCCAGCAATGGCAATAAGTACGTATCTATCAATAATCACCCTAAATGTAAATGGACTGAATGCACCAATCAAAAGACACAGAGTAACAGAATGGATAAAAAAGCAAGACCCATGTATATGCTGCTTACAAGAGACTCACCTCAAACCCAAAGATATACACAGACTAAAAGTGAAGGGATGGAAAAAGATATTTCATGCAAACAACAAGAGAAAAAAGCAGGTGTTGCAGTACTTGTATCAGACAAAATAGACTTCAAAACGAAGAAAGTAGCAAGAGATAAAGAAGGACATTACATAATGATAAAGGGGTCAGTCCAACAAGAAGATATAACCATTATAAATATATATGGACCCAACACAGGAGCGCCAGCATATGTGAAACAAATACTAACAGAATTAAAGGGGGAAATAGAATGCAATGCATTCATTTTAGGAGACTTCAACACACCACTCACTCCACAGGCCAGATCAACCAGACAGAGAATAAGTAAAGACACAGAGGCACTGAACAACACACTACAACAGATGGACCTAACAGACATCTACAGAACTCTGCACCCAAAAGCAGCAGGATACACATTCTTCTCAAGTGCACGTGGAACATTTTCCAGAATAGACCACATACTAGGCCACAAAAAGAACCTCAGTAAATTCAAAAAGATTGAAATTCTACCAACCAATTTCTCAGATCACAAAGGTATAAAACTAGAAATAAATTTTAGAAAGAAACCAAAAAGGCTCACAAATACATGGAGACTTAAGAACATTCTCATAATTAATCAATGGGTTAACAACCAAATCAAAACAGAAATCAAAGAATATATGGAGACAAATGACAACAACACAAAGCTACAACTTCTGTGGGACGCAGCAAAGGCAATTCTAAGAGGAAAGTATATTGCAATCCAGGCCTATTTAAAGAAGGAAGAACATTCCCAAATGAATAGTCTAAAGACACAATTACTGAAATTGGAAAAAGAAGAAAAATGAGGCCCAAAGTCACCAGAAGGAGGGACATAATAAAGATCAGAGAAGAAATAAATAAAATTGAGAAGAATAAGACAATAGAAAAAATCAATGAAACCAAGAGCTGGTTCTTTGAAAAAATAAACAAAATAGATAAACCCCTAGCCAGACTCATTAAGAGAAAAAGAGAATCTACACACATAAACAGAATCAGAAATGAGAAAGGAAAAATAACGATGGACCCCACAGAAATACAAAGAATTATAAGAGAATATTATGAGAATCTATATGCTAACAAGCTGGAAAACATAGAAGAAATGGACAACTTCTTAGAAAAATACAACCTTCCAAGACTGACCAAGCAAGAAACAGAAAAACTAAACAGACCAATCACCAGCAACGAAATTGAATCAGTAATCAAAAAACTACCCAATATCGTGCTGTAACCTATCAGAGATCGTCACAGAGGACAGATTAGGAAGCTCAGCCCGAGTTTCCAAGGATGTGAAATCTTGATGATCCAAATTGAGGGTCTGGGCATGTGGGATGCCAAGGGGTCAGCCTCAATGAGTAAAATACCTACCTTACAGGTTATATGACAAATTTGCCAAGTCACTTACTTCAAGCATGTTTTAGGAAGCAGCATTCTTTTTTCCAATAAAATCTTAAATGAAAGCCTGATATGTAAAACAGTGAGAAGGGAACTGCTTTGGTTAGGGGGGTGGGTCCAAACCTCCCTCCAGTCACCCCCCTCTGGCTTGCAGTGCCAACTGTCAGGGACCCGGAAGCTCTAACTGAGCAGTGTGTAAACCACCAGCAAATAAGTGATGCCTCTAAAAGCCCCCATGAAAATGCAAAAATTCCCACCAGGGGGTGGGAAGAGGAGAAAATCAGGGAAGATTTGTTTAATAGATATTTTTCTAAGTATTGGTAGGTGGGAGTTGGACTCCAGAGAAGGGAGACAAAGCCCAGGGAAATGCTGGGCTCAGGGGTTGGAACTGTGTGGGGTGCAGCCAGGCAGGACAGACTGGGCTTTGCCTTACTTCTGCCTGGGCCTCTGCAGGGAGGTCACAGTCCTGCTGAGCAGAAAGCCTGCCTGTTTCTCCTCAGGCAGAGTGAGTCAGCAACTAGTGGGGGAGAGAGTGACAGTGGCAGGCCCTGGCTTCAAGCTCTGGTGCTGCTAGGGCTCTTGGGCTCCAGTACGCCAGCATCCATTGCTCCAGCACTCTAGTGCCCCGGTGCTCTAGTACTTTAGTACTTCGGTACTTCATGTTCACTGGGGTGAAGTTGGGCAAGTCATTTAACCTTTTCCAGCCTCAATTCCTCAGCGAAATGGAGAATTGAGAATTAGGAACTAGCGTCTGCCCTGCTTCCCTCTCAGAGTTGTACTGACCAAATGAAATAATATGTATGAATATTTATATACACACCAGCCATCAACTTAATAGTTTGAACCCAATTTTTTAAATGGACAAAAGAGATTTAGATTGTTACTTCACCAAAGGCAAAATATGGATGGCAAATGAGCACATAATAAAATGCTTAACATTGTTAACAGCAAAATGCAAATTAAATTTACAGTGAGATACCACTACACATCTACTATGGCTAAAAAAACAAAAAAAACAACAAAAGAAAAAACAACCACGACTAAAAATAACTGTCAAGGATGTGGAGCAACTGGAACCCTCATATGTTTTTGTTGGGAATGCAAAGTGGAACAGCCACTTTAGAAACAGTTTGGTAGTTTCTTAAAAAGTTAAACCCTTAGTTACCATACAAGTCAGCAGTCTCACTCCGAGGGAGCTACACGAGTGAAATAAAAACTTATGTTCACATAGAAACCTGTACATGAATTTTTATAGTGGCTCTAGTCTTACCCCAAACTAAAAAGGACAATGTGACTGTCCATCCCCTGGGGGATGGGTAAACACCTGGGTGTGACGGCCAAGGTCTTGGCTCCGCAATGGGTTTGCAATAGACACAACTACATGGGCAGAAAACCAGTTTGTGGCTTCCAAGAGTGGGGCAGGGACGAGCCTTAAGCACAGTGGAGAATGAGAATTTGGGGACTTATGGAGCAACTCTGTATCTTGATTATGGTAGCGATTATATAACCAAGTATTTTTCAAAACTGGCAGAATTGTACACTAAAAGGATTAACTTTACTACATGTGAATTATACTTCAATTTTTTAAATGTGAAAAAGTTAAGAGCTCTGATATACTATTTTGAAGCCTGGCACAGAGAAGTCTTTTAAGTTGGTTACTCCTTTTGCAAATAATATTTCCTCCACTAATTTGCTTAGTAACACCCTTCCTTCCCCACCACTGGACTAACGTACGTGTGAGCCCAGTGATACTGGTAATGAATTCTGGGTTCACAGAGTTAGCAGAATCTGAATCAAAGAGGTTTTACTTTAATCTTTAGAAAGCATCTTTAATCTAAAAGCTTTTCTAGAGCTGTGTTCATCACAGAAATACAGCCCTATCTGAGACGGCAGAAAGCAGAAATAAGGAATGAGAATAATCAATCAGAAGGAACATATTTCATGGGAGAAATGATGGAAATAGATAGTAGCCACCTCTTGTCAAAGACGGCAGAAATGGAAATGCACTACTTGGAGGATTCTCTGGACTTCAGCCACATCCATACCTCTGTGGAACCCACACAAAGTCTTCATGATCCCATCCTCCACCTTTTTTGGCTATCTCTGGGCACGACTCAGGCGTCAGATTCATTCACTTCTGGACTGAAGCCCCACAAGCAATGTGCAACTCTATCCCCATCAATGTGCCCCCAAGGAACAGAGTCCTCTTTTAAACAATTTTGGCTGTTTAAAAAGAAAATGAATTAGTGAAAGCAAAGCTCTTGTGTCTGGAGTCATCAAATTTTGTTATATTTCGTCAAGCTAGCCTTAGACGGTTATTTTTCTGTATCCAGCTTTATCTTTCAAAACACTGTCCTCTGTTGCATGTTTCTGTGTTGGAACCCAGTAGCCATCCTTTTTCCCCCCCCTTTAAAAATAATTTATTCATTTCTGATCACAAAATACAGGAAAGCAGCGAGGGCAATGCCTGTTGCCTCTGGGTTGCATGTCTCCCTGGCCTGTGCACATCTATAAACACCCCTGTGCCATCCCCACCCAGGCTGCCCCAAGGGCATTTCCCCCCATTCTCACAGCGGCACAGTATGGTATGTGACCACGAGGCAAGTTTCAAATAGATGCCCATTCTCAGCACAGGGTTCCAGGAAAAAGTGAGTTCTCCAGTTCCCTTTTGCAAATACTGAAACTGAAGTAACTGGTTGCTCCTATGACTGAGCTCCTAAAACTCTCTCATGAACAAGTAGGGCATAGACAAATTATGCTTGCACAGTTCTCAGAGATGTTTAAAGTGACTTTTTAAAGAAAGGCCTTTCTTAAACTGGAACAGTGATGAAGGCCCTTTCTGTTGTCCCCAGCCTTCTGAGCCCCAGGCTGCCTGTGGCACCTGGATGGCTGGCCTTGGGGTCCCCACACCCCAGGGGGGTGATGGAGAAAGGCTAGGCTGGGCCAAGCATGAGGAATAAAGTCTTCATTGTATTCAGACCAGGAGTCCCTGGGTCTTGAGGATCTCTGTGTATTGGTCAGTTTTCTTCTCCACGTTCTTTTCGGCCTGTTTCGTAGGCTAATGAGCTGACCTTACTTCCAGTAATGAATCTCGGCCTTCTCCTTCTCCTCCCTGGCTGTCACCTCTCGGTACTTCCAGCCAACCTCGTGGGCCACATGCCCCAGGTGGACAATCTTTCTGGAGGCTTCAGACACACACTTGAGGGCAGCAGAAGCCACCACCCGCTTTTTTTGCCAAGGTTGGCAGGGTCCCTCCAACCCTGCGGTGGGTGAGGCAGCCTGGCCTCCGCTGGTCTAAAAGGCATCATATCATGCCTCCACTGTCTTCCACAATATGCACCTGGAGCCTGATGCAGTAGGTGCCATGTGACTCGTTGGTGTTCAGACACTGCTGAGGAAGGCCAGGTACTTGTTTCTATGGAAATAGCCAGAAACGTTCTCGCTCTAACAGCGTAAAAGCACCACCTTCCAGCCTGGTCACGATGGGTACCGCCTGGTGGCCCAGAAGATGGCTTTGGCCATCAAGCACCAGACCTGCGCTTCTGCCATCTTTGGCAGACACCTGGCAGAAACCTTTTCTTTTCATTCAGCAAATATTTACTGAGCACCTGCAGTTTGTGTTATACACATCTACACACTGAAAATACACCTATGAGGAAAGCAATATTCCTGTCTTCAAGGACCTTACTGTCTCAGTGGGAGAGTGAGAAAATTGATATACAAATAGGTAATTATAACAAGTCCCATATGGATCAGTACAGTGGAGAAAATAAGGTGAGATGGAGGGAAAGGTGGGGGCTGTTGTAAATGAGGTGGCCCGGGAAGGCCTCTCTGATGGGGTGACACCAAGCAGGGACATGAATGTCAAGGGGCAAGTCTCGTGGGCCAAAGTGCAGAGAGAGGCCTCCCCATGTGGGAGGAATGGTGAGTGGGACTGAGAGGCAGGAGAGAGGAAGTGTGAGGCCCACAGGGCTTTAGGAAGGAGTTTGAACTTCGTTCTAAGTGCATTGGAGGCCACTGGATGGTCTCGAGCAGAGGAAGGACCCGGCCAGCATGACTGCCGTGTGCAGAGTGGATTACAGGTGGAGTTAAGGAAGCCAGTCAGGAGGCCAGTGCGGTAGCCCAGGCAAGAAGGGATGGTGACCCGGATGGGGAGGCAGGGAGGGAGGTGCGGGGAAGAGGCTGGATTCAGATACATTTTGAAGACAGACTAGACTGGCCCTGCTGACAGACTGGCTGTGGTGTGTGAGAGGAAGAGACTAGGCAAGGAGGACCCAAGCGTTTCCTGTATTTCTTTTCACTAGAAAACATGCAGACCTGTAAGCAAGCTTGTGCTGGCACTGCAGATGGAAAGAGGAATGAGACACAATTATGCCCTAAGGAATCACAGACCATCTCAGATTTCTGGACTGCTGCAGGGTGGGCAGGTAGAGAAAAGATGGTTCTGCATTTGGGAGGAAGGTTTTAGTTTGAGTCTGAGGGGAGAATAAGAGTTCATTAGATGCAGAAATTACAGAAGAGTATTCCAGAAAGTGGGGTCAGCAGGTGCTCAGTGGGTTGCTGTGAGAATGGCGAGGTGTGTGTGAGGTGAAGGGAGGGGAGGCCGGGAAAGCAGGCTGTGGGGGTCTGGGTGCTGGCTAGGCAGTGAGAACTCCCCCTAAAGACCAAGGGGAGGGTGTGAAGCAGGAGAGCGACAAGGGGGCTCTCGCCTCCTGATCTAACAGGTGAGTCTATTCACTGACACACAGAAATTATATTTAAACTAAAACTTTTTAAATGTATGTTGCTTCAGGCAGTGTGTCTTGTTGTTTTAGATTGTTTTATCAAGAGGTGAAAATTTTATCCTATTGGTATTGGCAAGCAGAAGGACCATCACTCTCAGGGCAGAGAGATACTATTAATCTTGTGTTTAATTAACATTTATGGAACATCTACCCTGTACCAGGCACCATGTTAGCTGCTGAGAATGGAGCATGAAAAAGATGACATCCTTGCTCCTGTAGAGCCTGTTACATGAGGTAGATGGAGGATAACTGATTCCAAGTGTGATGTTTCATCCAAAGGAAAGTTAAGTAAAGGCTCCTGAAGAAGTACTTAATGGGGTGCTAACCTCACTGAGGGGTGAAGGGAGGCCTCCCTGAAGAAATGGTCTTTAACTAAAAATTAGACTATCAGTTTGCTATTAACAACAATATAGCCCTGTTTCCTCAGTAATTAGTCTTTCTTTCAAGTTGTTGCTTCTTTTCTGCTTTGAATCGTGTCTAGCTCTTGTCTACCTTGATAAAAGAAAAAACTCAAATCTCTCGCTTTCATACATTTCGGACTAAGGTTTTCATTGCTTTCCAGAATCCACCACATGATTCTGCCTTCCCGTGTTCCTACATTCACACACTTATTCATTTGTTCAAGTCCTTATGCTCTGTGCTTGAGTCTGGGGGGACTTGCATAGGTGGCCCCGGCTGACACCCAGGATCTGAGGTGATGAGAGAGGAAGCGACCACAAGCTCGTTCGCTTGTAGGACAAGGACAGTGAGCCTGTCCTGCAGCTGTTGGAGGGTTCGGGCCTGATTTACTCATGTCAGCATTCATGAAGAGCAGACATGAGAAAGAGAACTGAAATCTACAATTTTAATTATAGTATAAATTTAAATCCTAGCTTTTCTACTGACCAGCTGTGGGCTTTGGACAAATTGCTCAACTTCTCTGAGCCTCAGTCATATAACCTCTACCTCAGAAATCTGTTATGGAAATTTAAATTACCCAGACTTTTGTAAAAGTTAAATGAGCATCTTCTACAGTTTTTGGCCCATAAGAAGCCCTTGTAAATGATAACAATAATGATAGAAAAACCATTTGCTTGGCACTTACTATTATGCTGAATGTTGTGTCCACATTCTGGCATTTGACTTTCACAAGAAATCAATAATACAGTTGCTGTTATTATCTTCATTACACAGATGAGGGAACTGAGGCTCATAGAGATTATCAGGCTTGTCCAGGGCTTGTTCCCTTCCATCCTTTCAGCTTGTACATAACTCTTATTTAAAGTTACCATGAGGAGCAAAAGGAGAATGTGGGTCCCCGTGTCTTTCCCATCCATCCTGCAGCAGGTGCTCTGCGCACAGCCACTGCCCTGGAGCAGGAGGAACAGTGACAGATCCTGGGGATCTTCTGCCTGGATGATCCACCTGAGAAGGGCCCGGGGCCCCGGGGGCATCCAGATGAAAAGAGCTGTCATAAGGGCGAGCAGGGCCCCGGCGCCCGCCCCAGCTGGCATCGCAGGCCTCTCTCTGAACTTAGACCCTGGGGGGGTCTGCTGGGTCCTTCGCTCCAGTTGCATGTCCCTGGTTACTGGATCCTTTTTTCCATGTCAGGAGGCCGATGATGCTGACAAACATTACTTCCTACCACGGGGATGTGCAAGCCTCCTGCATCTCCCCTGCTTGGTAATAAAGAGCAAATGAGGGTGCTACTTGGAACCAGCCGAGGCCTCATCCACATTAACGCTACAGGTCTGAGGGTGCACGAGGGGAGGTGTGGGGCAGGATGCATATACGCAGGAAGGAGGGAATGGCAGGAGGCGGGACTTGACAACATTTGGGAGACCCGCTAAAGACAGAAGGTGGGCTGGGCGGGCCTGGGGTGGGGCAGGTAGTGAGTTTGCCTTCCCTTGAAAAGGAGAGGTAAGGGTTCTGGGTTCTGATAAAGGCTGCCTATGAGTTTTTATTTTTGCAAACAAACCCTCAGAGCTTCCCTTCATTTCTTGCAAAAAACCGATAGGTATCAATTTCTGTAGCATTTAGGTCTCATACCTAATGGCTGATTGCAAGCAGGGTTAATTTCATTTTAGCAAAAGATACGGCTTTTCATGGGAATCACTTCTTCAGAAATAGAATTGAGAAGAAATACTAGGAACTCTATTTGGCTCTCCCTGTGGATTCTGCTGTATCAGGGCCTCGGGTTTTACAGGCTTGTGCACATGCAGAAAAGCCCTCATGCCCCAGCAGCGCCCCCAGGGGCAAGGCAGCCTGGAAGGAGGTACTGGCAGGTGGGGGCAAAGGGGACATTGGTGGATTGTCGGCAGCCATGCAGACTCAGATATGAAGCCAAACTTGTGTGGTAGCCCCCTCTGTTCAACAGACATTTGCTGAAAGTAGGAACTGATTTCAGGGCTGTTTACGTGTTTACAGCCTCAACACTTGGCCCCCTTGTCACCTCCCAGGAGCAGACCCTTCAGCTTCGATGTCACCTCCTCAGAGGCCTTGCCACCCCCGTCCAAAGTGGTGATTTTCTACTTTAGCAATGCGGCTTCTTTCACAGCATTTTCTACAATTTATTTGTGTGTCTCGCTCCTAGAGTGTATTTCTATTAAACAGGAATCGTGATCCATCTTGTTCACGGCTGCAACTTTGGTCTCTAACAAAGTGCTGGGCACATACTAAGTGTTCAATAAATACCAGGGGAATGAAGAATAAATGGGTCAATCAGAGGTCACTCATTCCCCTTTCTTGAAAGTGGAACCACAGCCGACTTTAATAATTTAGAGAAATGTGGAGAGACGTGGGCTATTTGAAATAGATGCATATGTATTGGACTGTAAGGGAGCAAAATGTGTCTCCTTACCATGAGAACTATTTTAGGTTGATTATTTTTAAGAAACAAGACTCGGTAAGTTTTCCTTTTTATCTCCCCCTTCACTGCCCAAAAGAATTTAGATAGATAGGGAGCCTGCACCAGGAAGAGCTATCACCAAAGATAACTTTGTTTTATATAATGAAGACTTCTCAAAGCATGGCAAACATTTGTTTACAGACATTGGCTCTTCCCATGTCCCTGTGCGCTGTCTTCCTTCCCTTTGAAGTACCACACCCCTCCCCCTCCCCTCAGCTCAGGGAGCACATGAGCCTCACCTGTCTGGCTGCCTGTGAGTCTCATATTCTCACGGGGCCCTGGTACGTACTTAATTAAATTTGTTTTCCTCCTGTTAATCTGTCTCATGTCAATTTGATTGTTAGACCAACCAGAACAACCTAGGAGGGTAGAGTTATCAGTACATGTATCCATGTCTACCTATGTGACTATATGTCTATATCTACATGTAACATCTTTGATGTTACACATTCTTATTTGGTTAAATTATATTATTGCACTGGTAAGTGAAAAAACTTAGTATTAAACATTATGTAAAATTGGTAGGGAAATTTTGTTTTGAATTGCTACTAAAACTCTGCTACTCCAAAGTGTCATTGATGGGCCCCAGCACTGGTATCACCTCGGAGCTTGTTAAAAATGCAGAATCTTGGGCCTCAACCCCAGACCCACAGAGTCAGAATCTGCATTCTAAGCTTCCCACTTTGAGGATCACAGACCACAGTTCCTCCAAAAGATTCACAGTTTAAGCTTGTGATATCATTTGTCAACTGTAGGGGGCAGTTTACTGAAGTTGAGGAAAAGAAGTGATGATTTTGTTCAGGTCACTGAAGTGAATGATAGTTCCAGGAAGATTAAGAAATTCTGTGCTTTACAGGTTGACTTTCATTTTTAAATCCTGAAGAAAACCCTTGGTTAATTTAATGGGTGTTTTAACTAAGCATAACTCATGCTTGTTACTGGCACAGTTAACACTGTGGGACCATTCAGACAGGACAGAATCTCTTCTCTGTCTCTGGTATGACTGGAGAGAAGGTAGCTGAATGATGTGTTAACAGTGCTTTTGAAATTTTACAAATGATTGTAACTGATGTGTAATTTTCACTTATTATAGGAATTTTTACCAAGTTAGTATAGAGGCCAAAGGCAGGGGGCCTCAAGACGTGCCACTTTGACATGCAGATTATGTCGAGCTGAGAACAATCAAGGCCCAAAAGACTCAGAAAGAAACTCTGACTTCCTCCCACCAGCCTAAAAGAATTTAGATAGAGGACCTGCTCCCTGAAAAGAGCTATCACTGTAGAGAACTACAACAGTATAATATGATCTAAGTAGGGAGGAATTTAGCAGTCTGTTTGCTAAAATTCCTCTCCACGTCCCATTGTTTTCATGTGGCCCAGCAAACATTTGTTTACCAAACACTTACTCTTTCATATTCCTGTGAATTGACTTTCTTTCCTTTGAAGTCCCAGACCTCTCCCCTCTGCTCCTTAGTCCAGGATGATATATATACCTCATTTTGCCTAACTTTGGAATCCCATGTCTGTGTGGATTCCCATTATGTAGGTAAATTTGATTTTCTCCTGTTAATCTGCCAGTTCTTAGACCATCTAGAAGAACCTTGAAGGGTGGAGGAGAATTCTTCCACTCCAACAAGTTGTTTTTATAAAGAACAACTTGGAGCCTGCTTATGCAGTTGACACATTCCTGAGACTGTATGAAGTTCAGGAACGGCAGCTCAGCACGTGGTTTCCCCTCTTTTTCTGGCAACAACCTGAAGGAGAAACTATAATGATGATAGGCTCATCCCTGGAAAGTTGAGTTACAAAAAACTTCTATTCCCTAAATTCTACATGTACTTAGTAAGGGGAAAAATAAGTGGTCTGATTGCTCACACTTGAATTAATCAATTAAATAAGCATTTATTCAGTGCCTAAAGGCCAGCATGTGGCCAGCGCTTGGGATCAAAGACTAATAATACCAGATTCCTGCCTTTCGTAGGATTTTGTGACTTTGGTTTATCCATGACAGATCTCTTCCTGGCCTGCTGAAAAACTGGGAGTTCTTTCTCTCTTTAATCAATTTATGTTGTGCTTGAGGTCAATAGGAGGATCAATGGCAATGAGAAAGTCTTGTTCTTTTCATCTGGAAAATTAAACCTCTTCCCAAAATGTCCTTAGTCACTGATCCTCATCAGTGACGATAATCTTTTCTTCACTCTGACTGGGTTGTTTTTATTCTTCAGGCCTCCAGAGCAGAAAGAAAAATCATTTTGAAGCTTCCTTTTCTGTTCAATGTGCCTTGTACATTGGTGCTAAACAGGCAATAAATCATAATAAATGGAAATAGTCGCCCATGGCATGATCTGATTGAGTCGTTTAAACAATCACTTTGTGTTGACAAAGCGTAGGATGATTATGCCAGAGGAATTCAAAGGTGCTTGAAACAAATGAACTGGAGAAATCGCTGGAAAAATGTGGGGGGCTCTTCCAGGGCAGTGGACTTTCTTCATTCTGGTAGAGCCTCAAAGTCCGTAGACCCCAGCAGATGAGTAATTAAGACACTGCTAATTCTTCGGCCTTACCTGCCGTGGAGGGGCCCGACCACAGAGCTGTCGCTGGAGACTTGCTCTCAGTCTGCAGTTTTGAGATGATCCTCTGAACGACCTATACCATTCTGCAGTTGGGGAGATTAATCCTGCATTAATTAGTGTGTGGGCAGTCATTTAGAGCGCAGCTCCCAGCACACGTGCCGCCGTGGTAACACAGATACTGGACTTCAGCCGGGAGGTCATATTCGTTAGTAATAATCCGTGCAAATGGGCTGCTTTAGCCGGCGCATTGTCCTGTTGGTACTCGGGGGCCACCCTCTAGGGCTTGCGGCTGGAGCTATTTTTCTACATATTTTCCAAAGGAAAGTGCAGCATGTAAGCCATTTCCTTTGGGTCACCCGGCAAGAAAGGAGGGGTAAGGGTGTAATTCTAGG
Organism: Smutsia gigantea; assembly: GCA_032199065.1. Taxonomy (NCBI): domain Eukaryota; kingdom Metazoa; phylum Chordata; class Mammalia; order Pholidota; family Manidae; genus Smutsia; species Smutsia gigantea. The sequence goes on from JAVSCE010012854.1 coordinate 56,969, forward strand.
TCTCTCCTACCCTCCGTCCAGACCAGAGCGCAGGACTAGCTGCAACGCCAGCTCAGTGCCCCGGGGGCAGGACGAGCGCCCCCAGGCCGCCTCTTGGACGCACGGCAGGTTCCTAGACCAGACCGGACTCCGCTCCACTCAGCCCTGGGGCGGGAAGGGCGCTCCCCATTCCACCCATCGCTTATGTGGGTGGGATTGCTTGCCGCACACTCCTTCGGATGCAGGCCTTGGCTGGTGATGAGGGGCTCTTCCTCAGCCTGCGCTCCAAGCAGAGGTAGAACAGTGGGTCTCAGCCCTGGACGCGAGGCAGGATGCCCTGGGGGATGCACCAGGGCCGACCACCGCGGACTGTCTCGATGGGGCCCGCAGGTGGGCTCTTTATGAAGCCTGGCAGGCGATGCCCACGTGTGGGCAGGGAAGACTCTCAGCCTTCCCAACAGCTGTGATTAGGACAGCTAGTTGGATATGGGAATCACATTACACTTTTCATCCGAGCAGTCTTTGCTTTCTTTAGGTTTGCCTCCTGTTACCTGGACTCGGGAATGATTGATGTTGCACTGAAATAAACGATCTAACTGCTAAGAGGCTGACTGGGGAAGAGTTAATCCTCTCTGAGTTCTTTCAGTAGGTCGTGCTCCAAAGGGACGGGACATTCCTGGAGAACCTGCTGCCTTTGTGCCCAGGGTGGAGGGTGCAGCTGGGAGAATGCCCGCTGGTCTCCTGAGCATCATTTGATCCCTGAGTCAGCCGCTCTGTGGAATGGCTCGTTGATGGGAGAAGGCAGAAACATGACTCAGGCTTCTTTTGTTTTAGCCCCAGAGACTATGCCTACTTTCATCTGAACACCCGTGGAAAGAAAAACCCACTAACATTGACTGCGGCCTGTTACCTAAGACTGCGGGTGATGCCGGAGGGGTCCTGTGCCTCAGACAGTGATGTCCCTGGAGGCTTCCTGCACTCAGATAACAACTCTCACCACACAGGAAGGGCACTTTCCCAATAGAGATACACGTTTGGCTGAACAAGAAACAATAGGAAATTCGTGAGGCCGGGACCTCCCCACCCTCTAGCCAGGGCACTGCAAGGCTGCTCATTAAGGCTCCTGTCATCCTGGAAACTCAGCACCTTGAATGCCAGAAGCTACAGACTCCATGAGCTCCTGTCCCTCTGAGTAGTTCATTTAATGCGCCTTCTATAGGTAAGCCTTCCAGTCCCCAGGCACTCACTGAGGCCGGCGTGTAGAGGTGAGGCTGCCATCTGGGTGCAGTGAAGGGGTGGGGCATGGAGGACAAGGATGGTGGCTGTGAGGCCTTCCCACAGACATGGCCTGCAGCGGTCCAGGGCTGGTCAGAAAGGAAGGCCTGAGCCAGCGGAGCTGCACCCTTCACACAGCACTGTTTTCAAAGGCTGAGGATGATTCTATTAAAATGGGTACTCCAAGCATCTGAGTATAGGAGATATGGGTCCTAAATGGCTCCTTCTGTCTCAGATCAGTAGTTTTATTTCCTTTCTTTATCCTTTCTTCCTCTATTAAGGTCTTTGAAGACTTTGCTCTTGACCCCAAAGAGTCAGGGTCATGGGGCCTTTGTCCAAGTTCCAGTTGCTGAGGAATATATTCTTTGGCTACATTTACATGCTTGGATACATTACCTGAAGAGAAACGATGTGATAGTTTTGTAGTGCTACAATGGCAACTCTTTCCCCTTTGGCAAATGTTACAAGCTCCCAGCTAGAAGGGCTTGGCTACTGCTTGGTAAGACAGCATTCTCTACGAGAGCTTCTTCTGGTTGAATCTGGGGAGTCTCTGGAGGATTACGGGCCGACCAAGAGGGCATGACCTCCTCTGGGCTGTTGTAATATAGGTTTTAAAAGTCCGGGCTAGAGTCAAATTGTCCTGGTTCCAGTCTCTGATCATCCTTCCTGATCAAGGCCACCCAACACTCTCTAAGGCTTGGCTTTCTTTTTAATAACATGACAGCAATTGTAGTACCTCCCTCATAGAGTTGTTGTGAGGTTTGAGAGAGCTCAGGAACTTAAGGCACCATTAGAGCTCCTGGCACGTAGTCAACATGAAGCAAATGCAAAATGGAGTCAATGCTGTTGTTATCATTGGTCAAACAAAGAAGACCCCTTCCCCTCAAGGCTCTCGCCTCAGATGCCTGAATCTCCTGGAATTACTCTGAATGAGTGAGCTTTATCCAGAGCCAGATCTGGAGATGCCCAATGCAGATGACAGATCTGGAGATGCCAAATGCAACTGCCAGATCCCCAAGACTGAGGACTTCACCAAAACATCAGTTTATATACTGTGCAGGCATATACCTGCATCTCCATAAATTAACTGAATAAAACCTTTGAATCAGTTCAGCAGGGCACAATACAGTGAAAAGCACACTATCCTTTAGAGTCAGGAGACTTGAACCCAACCTTGGATATCCCCATGTGTGCTGTAGAGCCCTGTTGTTTCCGTGTGTGGCCAGTGGAGGGGACAGCGGTGGGTGGAGTTTGTACTCTGGAGCTTCAGACCAGCCTTTAAGGTCAAGAGAAGGTTGCACTGGGAGCTTAAGTTTTATATTAATTTTTCAAGTACTGCTCCTCTCTTGACCTCTGGGGGTGGAAAGGATTCGTCAGAATCTCCATTTATATTCACTTGAAATAACTGACAAAGCTGGATTAGGACTCCAGGTTCAGAGAGTCTTGGAAGCTTGTCTGTGAGTCAGCATCCCCCTCTTTAGCCCTGATGCTTAAATGGGTCAGGTGAATCAAAGGCGTTTTATCAGATGTGCAGCCAATGACTCACGGTCAGCTTCTCACATTGTTGTTTGTTTGGAGAAGGTCAATCACTCTTGCACTTATTTTTGATGCCTTTCCTAGGACTCAGGAATCCACAATTTCCTGAGAGTAAACAGAAACCTCACGAGGTATAAGTTTCAATATCAGAAACTTAAGAACTGAGACTGATAGGCTTTTGGTATAACCATTACTTTTACTAAGATTTTTTGCCAATCTCTAGCCTCAAGCAAATGCAAAAAGAATCATGACAATAATGGATCAATTCCTTAAGTATAAATAAATCTTATCTCTTTCAAGTTCAAGCTCATTTTTTTTCTCTTTCATCTTCCCAGGGTAACTTGATTAAAGGTAAATGGGAAAAAAAAGGGTAATTTGTGTCATAACTTGTACTTCTATGATGAGGAGTACATCTTTATTCCATTATTTTATGAGATACATTCATTAAAATAATGTGATTTCTCCCTCCCAAATTTACTGCACTATTAATGTTCCCTTTCCCGGATCCAGAGTTCCCAGGGCATTCTTTCTCTTTGTAAGATTGTCATCAATTGTTTCTAAGTAGAAACACTGCTGCTGTAAGTAGTACTTATGTGTGTGTGTGTCTGTGTGTGCACGTGTGTGTGCTCACACAAGCGCATGGGTGGGGTTAGAGCAGAGACCCCCTTCCTCTCCCTAAATAGCCACGAGGAAGACAGGTTGCTTACATCACTGCCATTCCAGGGACAGAATGGCAGAGGTGTAAAAGCCGCCCACAACGGCATTAGCATATCTTCAACTCTAGCTCCATCTTTTGCTGAACCCTAGTGACCACTCAACTCTTAATGCAGACTTTTTGTGTAGCTTTTAACTCCTGTCTTACTATTTTTTCTTCACAGCAGTATAGAAGACTGACTGGTATGGCAGTAGACTGAGAAATCACTCATTCATTTTCTCATTTGACAGATGTCTTTGTAGTGACTATTAGATGCTAGGCACTTAAGATACAATGGTCAACCAGACATCGTCAGTGCCCTTGTGGAACTAACGTGCCATTTTGGGAATGGGTAGTGTCTGGCAAACAGAGGCTCCCACTGAGAGATGGAGTCAGAGACTCAATGGCAAAGTCAATTTGACCATTCAGAGGACCTCAGTGTCATCATTTGTTAAATGTGGGAATAAAGGTCAAATGTGAATAGAAATTTAGGACCCAAGAAATTTCATGTGGGAGCCTCCCTCAGAAGCCTGAGGATGCATCTAAGCAGTGGAGACACAGGTTGTATAGGACAGCAATAGCTGTATAATGGTCTTTGGTTGGGGATCTCATTTTTTTAGTTCTTTTATTCTCCCATCCAGTCAATCAAACACTGAATGGCCTGTTCATATCCCTAAGGCAAAGCAACATGCTAGCCATTGGGGATATGAAAATGAATTTAAAAACTGCTCTTTCTGACCTTGTGGAGCTTACATTCTAATGAAGGGAGAAGGGTGCCTAAGGAAATAAATATGATACAATTTGTTAAGCACTTTAATAGAGTTATATGCCAACTGATATGAAGACAGAGAAAAATTCCTTAGAAATATACTTTTGAGAGAAAGCACCTGAATTAGGATGGCATTTTCATGAGCCTTAATCCGTTCCAGTCAACAATTTTATGGTTGTGTATATACATGGGATAAGCCCTCTGTACCTTCATCTGAGACCAAAGATTCATTTGATCAGAGCCCATTTCATTTACAACTTTGTGCAGTCCTCTTAGTAAACAGCCTGGGTACAAGTGAAAGCATGCTTTAATTTTAAAGTTAATAAGCATAGATGAATTAGAAATGACATAACTTTTCAAGATCACTTGACCTTTCTATTTTACCATTTCTTTGACCAACTTCCCTTAAGAAAGACTGGTTTGAGGTTTCTTCTTTAAAAGAAAGAGCTGTAGTACTGTCATATGCTTATTTCTCAATCTGTTTTCCATTTTCTGCTTAATATATGAGTGTGTAGGGAAAACTTAATTGCACTCTTGGCAGCTACCTAGCTAGTTCACCCTTGGCTACTGTTTTTTTGCCCAAAAGCTTCCCTAGCTGGAACCAGGGATAGATAAAAGTATAGTTTTCCTATAATTGATGCATTCTGTCTCACCTCTGACACAAGCTGGCTTTTCCTGTAATTGAAAACATTTGGTGGCTATGGCAACACCTCATTAGCCACATGGTCTGGGAGTGCTTGCTGGTGAGCGGACAGACCTCTTGTCTTCCCCTTGTGCTTTGCTTTTAGGCAAGCAGCACGCCTCTCCAGGCACATTCAGGGATTCTGCAGCCTCTTCCCATGGAACTCACAGTCTAGATGGGAAGTGTGGCATCTCTTCTGCAGTCCCTCCTCCTGAGCTCTTCCCTGCCGGCAGCCATCCTATACTAAGTTCTGTTATATCAGCCTTCTGGTACTTGCTCTATGGGACACTCAGGAGCTTTGCATCCTTCCTGTGAACTCAAGCCAGGGCTGAGACCTAGATGGTGTCTGGTGTTCTGGACCTGGAAGAGCCTGAGTGGTGAATACACAGTTGAGAAACTGAGGAGCTAGAAGATCAATACCAAGGGAAGGCATCCCACAGATGGGCCAGAAATAGGAACGTCACCTGTATGAGGCCCAATGAGGACTGCTGAGATGACTTGGGTCATCGTGAGACTGTTGACCACTCAGTTGGAATTGCCTTCAGTATGGCCTCTGTGGGCTAAAGATTATGACCATGGAATAGAAGAAGCTAACAGCTTCATACCAGATTAAATATCTGCCCAGAGCTCTGACAAGCCGAGTTATTGCCAAGTCACAGGCCCACATGGAAAGCTCTGAGTTTATTGCTTTTAATCAACTTCCCTACCAAATAACTCACAATAGCTGTAAAAAGAGCAAACTTAAAAAAAAAAACTTAGCTATGGATAGCTACAGCTATCCTCCTTACTAGCTGAGCAGGAAATAACAAAATGAAAAGCTATAATTAAAAAAGATAATGATTCTTAGTTTTTGTTAATAGAATTAAGTGACTTTAACTCTTGAGATGGTATCTAAATATGCTAAAAAAAATGTTCTTCCCAAATGAACACATATATGGACTAATTTAAAAGACATATATTACACGTTGGTTTACAACATTAAATATTAAATATATAAACTGCAATATAAAATAATTTAAGGACATTTTGCATCACTAGCTAAATAACTAGGTAACTACTTATCAATCTTTACATAATATACAGACCAAACCCCCATCGACAGGATATAAAGTTGCAATATTGACTGGTCAGCGAATGGGCATTCTTACAAGGAATCAGAGAATGAGGGTGACTGTTCTGTGTTATCATCTTAATGGGAAAGGAAGAGAGGTTGGGGCAGGATGATTTAGATTATCCACAAATAAATTCTCCTGTGAAGACTATTAAGGTGGGGTGTTGGGGCAGTAGAATCTTTTCTCCTGTGTATCTGTCTAGCTCAGCTGTCTGGGGAAGCTCCGGCATAGAACTGCCTGAGGAGAAGAAAATGAATAGGGTTATCTCCTGGTGAGCCTGTAATAGCACCGGCCTAGATTCTGCAGGGCAGCAGCTGCCTTTTAGAAGGCCCATGAGCCGTCTTGGGTTCTGTAATGATGAACTTGTCATTTGCCCTAAATCTGCCACCATCTTGACTCACCCACTTCCTTCCTCTGGCCGTCCTTCACTCAGGAGGCGAGCTTCCCCCGCTTTCCCTACTAAGGTAACTGGCAATGCCTGTAGTCTATGACTTCCTTTGCGCTCCTGCCTGGTTTCTGCTCATCCACAGCACTACACTGCTTGTCCTGTTGCTGTGGCGGCTTCTGCCTCCCACCTCCTTCTTGCCCCCTCACTGCTCTGGGTGTCTCCTCCCTCTTGTCTCCATGGCATGGCCTGTGCAAAATTTGTAGGCCTCTGCTCCTTCCCACTGTTTCTCTGGCTTGCACCTTCCATTCCAGTCAAGCTGCCTTCCCTGTCTTCACTTTCACCTCCAAAGTCTTCACTTTCACTGACCTTGCTTATGACTGAATTGGCCCACTCTCTGCCTCCTAAAAGCCTGCCTGTTGTTCAAGGCATTCTTGACGTCGTCTTTGATAAGCTCTCAACGAAGGACACACTGTGAGCTCTCTTCTGAGCGCATGCTGGCTGATATTTACTTAGGAGTAGACTTGAATGGGCCTTGCCTACTAGGTAACAACTGTGGTTTATCCATCTTACTGTTCCTTGCAAGGTAAGAGCCTTGCACCAAATTTGACTCAAGGAATGAATGAATTCAAGAGAAAGCCTTGCCCAGGTGACATTCTGGAAAGAAGGCTCTGAAATTAAATGGTTAACCAAGCTCACAGGGTAACATCCTCGCTGGTGTGTCTCCTAAATGCAGGGTATATTAATTTGGGCATTGTTTTGTGTTTTATACTTTAATGGATTGCATTTCAGGAGGAAAGCCTGGGTGGAGAAAACAGTAACTCTCCCAAAAGTTGCCTAAAAGTCCTTGTGTATATAATTTGTATTCTCACATATGCACATGTCTACGTGTGACTATCAAGAGGAAATGTGTCGGTTGGAGTCGCTCTCATCTTCTCTCTCCTTGTTCTACATGTTTATTAAAAATATTGTTTTCTGATACTAAAAAACATTAATTAGAGAGAATTTGCATAGTATATACAAGTTTTAATATATAAAATGTTAAGTATATTATATAAAATATAAACATAGATATAATATATAAAATTAGAGATAATTTGGATAATACATAAATTGTATTATCTGGGTGGTATTTCTTACTCTTCAGGAATAAAAAACCACTAATAAAAATTTGGGTTTCCTGCCAGTTTTTTGTCTTTCTATAACATTTCTCCTCTCTGCTCTCACGTTTATGTCAACAAGATTTTCAGTCCACACTGTTTTTGGGTTGGGGGAACAGTCTGTCCTAGGGCCTCCATTCATCCAAGGATGGATTGCAAAGATAAATAGTCTTGTTGATTTCTGTTCTTAGATTTAAGGCATTCTGAGGAATTTCTAGTGACTATAAAGGTGCAGGGAAATTATAAAAAATGGGTTTAATGTTAAATTTTACTTTGTTTTTCCCTCTCCTCCTGACACTTAGGATGTACTGTCTTTGTTTAAGGGATAAGACATGATAAGAAAGAGACACTGTGGAACTTCTGGGAAGATGGCGGCATGAGCAGGGCAGCAGAAATCTCCTCCCAACACTATATTTATCTAAGAAAATACAGCAAATACATCTATTCCTAAAGGAGAGACCAGAATACACAGGAAAGCGCACAGCGTGCAGCTACACCCGAGAGGACTCGGCACCCCAAGAGGGGGGTAAGATACGGAGCCGCCACCGGGCGGGACCCGAGCACTCCCCCACCCCAGCGCACCGGAGGGAGGAGAGGATTCAGAGCCGGGAGGGAGTGGAAGTACACCCCGTGAAGTAGCCAGCCCCGGTGATCTGCGTGGGGAGCGCTGACCCACATCGCGCAGTGTAGCAGAGATTGGAGAGACAGAGAGGCAGGATCTGAGCGGGAAACACACCAGGGTGCTTGCAGCCGGCTACCGGGAAGGAAAAAAAAAAGCGTGCGTTTTCTTCAGTGGGCTTAAAGAGACAGGAGCCCAGCGGAGGAGCTGGATCGCCCTGGCACACTCAGCCCAGCGGGAGTTTTGGACCCCTTAGCTGGCAACTGGGGAAGCGTGACCACACTTAGACTTCTCACTGAGATCAACAGCCTCCCATTCGTTCCCACCCCAGCCAGAGCTATAAAGGGCCCTGCGGAGCGGCGCAGCCATGGCTGCAGAATAGTGGGGCAACAGTGCCACCTACAGCATCCCCACAAAATCTACTCCTGGTGGGCGTTTTATTTTTCATTCATTCTTTCTTTCTTTTTTTTCTCTCTTTTTAAAGTCTTAAAGAGCACAGCTGACATATGCAGCAACTACCAGCGACCACTTCTATAGCCATGAAAAGACAGAGGAATATGGTCCAGACTAAGATCAACCAGACAACCTCGGAGCGGGACCCTGAAGGGATGGAAATGCACAGTATTCCTGAAAAAGAATTCACAATAAAAGTCATAACCATGATGATGGACCTACAGAGAAATGTGCAAGAGCGGAGGGAGGAAGTGAGGGAAGTGAGGAAAGACAATGCAGAAATCAGACAAGCGATCGACGGGCTTAACAGCAGAATGGATGAGATGCAAGAGACTGTTAATGGAATAGAAATCAGAGAACAGGAATACAGAGAAGCTGAGGCAAACAGAGATAAAAGGATCTCTAGGAATGAAAGAATATTAAGAGAACTGTGTGACCAGTCCAAATGGAACAATATTCGCATTATAGGAGTACCAGAGGAAGAAGAGAGAGAAAAAGGGATAGAAAGTGTCTTTGAAGAAATAATTGCTGAAAACTTTCCCTCGCTAGGGAAGGAAATAGTCTCGCAGTCCACGGAAGCCCACAGATCTCACAACACAAAGGACCCCAGGAAGACAACACCAAGACACATAATAATTAAGATGGCAAAGATCAAAGATAAAGACAGAATATTAAAGGCAGCTAGAGAGAGAAAAAAGATCACCTACAAAGGAAAACCCATCAGACTATCATCAGACTTCTCAACAGAAACCTTACAGGCCAGAAGAGAATGGCATGATATATTTAACGTTACGAAACAGAAGGGCCTCGAACAAAGAATATTGTATCCAGCACGATTATCATTTAAATATGACGGAGGGATTAAACAATTTCGAGACAAACAAAGGTTGACAGAGTTTGCCTCTCATAAACCACCACTGCAGGATATCTTAAACGGACTGCTCTAGAGGGAAGCACCCCTAAGGCTAAAAAGATGTCACAAGAGAAAATAAAATCATAGCAAAGAACGTAGACCATCCAAATACTAACTAAAGGCAAAGAATAAAACACCTAGCATAAAAAGAATGGAGGAGGAAGAATAAGAAGGGAAAGAAATAAAGAAACATCAGACAGTGTTTACAATAACTTAACAAGAAAGTTGTTAGATTGTTAGATAGTAAAGAACCAACCCTTGAACCTTTGGTAACCACGAATCTAAAGCCAGCAATGGCAATAAGTACATATCTATCGATAATCACCCTAAATGTAAATGGACTGAATGCACCAATCAAAAGACACAGAGCAATAGAATGGATAAAAAAGCAAGACCCATCTATATGCTGCTTACAAGAGACTCACCTCAAACCTAAAGATATACACAGACTAAAAGTGAAGGGATGGAAAAAGATATTTCATGCAAACAACAAAGAGAAAAAAGCAGGTGTTGCAGTACTTGTATCAGACAAAATAGACTTCAAAATGAAGAAAGTAGCAAAAGATAAAGAAGGACATTACATAATGATAAAGGGGTCAGTCCAACAAGAAGATATAACCATTATAAATATATATGAACCCAACACAGGAGCGCCAGCATATGTGAGACAAATACTAACAGAATTAAAGGAGGAAATAGACAGCAGTGCATTCATTTTAGGAGACTTCAACACACCACTCACTCCACAGGCCAGATCAACCAGACAGAGAATACGTAAAGACACAGAGGCACTGAACAACACACTAGAACAGATGGACCTAACAGACATCTACAGAACTCTGCACCCAAAAGCAACAGGATACACATTCTTCTCAAGTGCACAAGGAACATTTTCCAGAATGGATCACATACTAGGCCACAAAAAGAACCTCAGTAAATTCAAAAAGATTGAAATTCTACCAACCAACTTCTCAGATCACAAAGGTATAAACCTAGAAATAAATTTTAGAAAGAAATCAAAAAGGCTCACAAATACATGGAGACTTAACAACATTCTCATAATTAATCAATGGGTTAATGACCAAATCAAAACAGAAATCAAAGAATATATGGAGACAAATGACAAAAACACAAAGCCACAACTTCTGTGGGATGCAGCAAAGGCAGTTCTAAGAGGAAAGTATATTGCAATCCAGGGCTATTTAAAGAAGGAAGAACATTCCCAAATGAATAGTCTAAAGACACAATTACTTAAATTGGAAAAAGAAGAGAAAATGAGGCCCAAAGTCACCAGAAGGAGGGACATAATAAAGATCAGAGAAGAAATAAATAAAATTGAGAAGAATAAGACAATAGAAAAAATCAATGAAACCAAGAGCTGGTTCTTTGAAAAAATAAACAAAATAGATAAACCCCTAGCCAGACTCATTAAGAGAAAAAGAGAATCTACACACATAAACAGAATCAGAAATGAGAAAGGAAAAATAACGATGGACCCCACAGAAATACGAAGAATTATAAGAGAATATTATGAGAATGTATATGCTAACAAGCTGGAAAACAGAGAAGAAATGGACAACTTCTTAGAAAAGTACAACCTCCCAAGACTGACCAAGCAAGAAACAGAAAAACTAAACAGACCAATCACCAGAACGAAATTGAATCAGTAATCAAAAAACTACCCAAGAACAAAACTACTGGACCTGATGGATTCACCTCTGAATTCTACCAGACATAGAGAAGAAATAACACCCATTCTCCTTAAAGTTTTCCAAAAAATAGAAGGGGAGGGAATACTTCCATCACTCTAATACCAAAACCGGGCAAAGACCTCACCAAAAAAGAAAATTACAGACCAATATCCCTGATAAACATAGATGCAAAAATACTCAACAAAATATTAGCAAACTGTTCAAAAATACATCAAGAGGATCATACACCATGATCAAGTGGGATTCATCCCAGGGATGCAAGGATGGTACAACATTCGAAAATCCATCAACATCATCCACCACATCAACAAAAAGAAAACAAAAACCCCATGATCATCTCCATAGATGCTGAAAAAGCATTTGACAAAATTCAGCATCCATTCATGATTAAAACTCTCAACAAAATGGGTATAGACGGCAAGTACCTCAACATCATAAAGGCCATATATGACAAACCCACAGCTAACATCATACTTAATGGCGAGAAGCTGAAAGCTTTTCATCTAAGATCGGGAACTAGACAGGGATGCCCACTCTCTCCACTGTTATTCAACATAGTACTGGAGGTCCTAGCCATGGCAATCAGACAAAACAACATACAAGGCATCCAGATTGGTAAAGAAGTCAAATTGTCACTATTTGCAGATGACATGATACTGTACATAAAAATCCCTAAAGACTTCACTCGAAAACTACTAGAACTAATATCTGAATTCAGCAAAGTTGCAGGATACAAAATTAACACACAGAAATCTGTTGCTTTCCTATACACTAACGATGAACTAACAGAAAGAGAAATCAGAAAAACAATTCCATTCACAATTGCATCAAAAAGAATAAAATACCTAGGAATAAACCTAACGAAGGAAGTGAAAGACCTGTACTCTGAAAACTACAAGACACTCCTAAGAGAAATTAAAGAGGACACTAACAAATGGAAATGCATCCCATGCTCTTGGCTAGGAAGAATAAATATTGTCAAAATGGCTATGCTACCTAAAGTAATCTACAGATTCAATGCAATCCCTATGAAACTACCAACAGCTTTCTTCAATGAACTGGAACAAATAATTCTAAAATTCATATGGAACCACAAGAGACCCCGAATAGCCAAAGTAATCCTGAGAAGGAGGAATAAAACGGGGAATTATGCTCCCTGACTTCAAGCTCTACTACAAAGCCACAGTAATCAAGACAATTTGGTATTTGCACAAAAACAGACCCACAGACCAGTGGAACAGAATAGAAAATCCAAACATTAACCCAAACATATACAGTCAATTAATATTTGATAAAAGTGCCTTGGATATACAATGGGGAGATGACAGCCTCTTCAGCAGCTGGTGTTGGAAAAACTGGACAGCTACATGTAAGAGAATGAAACTGGACTACTGTCTAGCCCCATACACAAAGGTAAACTCAAGGTGGATCAAAGACCTGAATGTAAGTCATGAAACCATAAAACTCTTAGAAAAAAACATAGGCAAAAATCTCTTGGACATAAACATGAGCAACTTCTTCATGAACATATCTCCCTGGGCAAGGGAAACAAAAGCAAAAATGAACAAGTGGGACTATATCAAGCTGAAAAGCTTCTGTACAGCAAAGGACACCATCAGTAGAACAAAAAGACATCCTACAGTATGGGAGAATATATTCATAAATGACGTATCTGATAAGGGGTTGACATCCAAAATATATAAAGAACTCATGCACCTTAACAAACAAAAGCAAATAATCCAATTAAGAAATGGGCAGAGGACATGAATAGACACTTCTCCAAAGAAGAAATTCAGATGGCCAACAGGCACTTGAAAAGATGCTCCACATCGCTAATCATCAGAGAAATGCAGATTAAAACCACAATGAGATACCACCTCACACCAGTGAGGATGGCCAACATCCAAAACACAAACAACAACAAATGTTGGCGAGGATGTGTAGAAGAGGGAACCCTCCTACACTGCCGGTGGGACTGCAAATTAGTTCATCCATTGTGGAAAGCAGTATGGAGGTTCCTCAAAAAACTCAAAATAGAAATACCATTTGACCCAGGAATTCCACTCCTAGGAATTTACCCTAAGACTGCAGCAGCCCAGTTTGAAAAAGACATATGTACACCTATGTTTATGGCAGCACTATTTACAATAGCCAAGAAATGGAAGCAACCTAAGTGTCCATCAGTAGATGAATGGCTAGAGAAGATGTGGTACATATACACAATGGAATATTATTCAGCCATTAGAAGAAAACAAATCCTACCATTTGCAACAACATGGATGGAGCTAGAGGGTATTATGCTCAGTGAAATAAGCCAAGCCGAAAAAGACAAGTATCAAATGATTTCACTCATATGTGGAGTATAAGAACTAAGAAAAAACTGAAGGAACAAAACAGCAGCAGACTCACAGAAACCAAGAACGGACTAATAGTTACCAAAGGGAAAGGGACCGGGGAGGATGGGTGGGAAGGGAGGGACAAGGGGTAAAAAGGGGTATTAAGTATGATGTTAGCTGTGGGTTTGTCATATATGGCCTTTATGATGTTGAGGTACTTGCCGTCTATACCCATTTTGTTGAGAGTTTTAATCATGAATGGATGCTGAATTTTTACCCCTTTGCTTCACTGAATTCCTCCCTGAGCTGTTCTTCCACCATAAATCATGGTTGAGGGACCCACACTTGCTCCTGGAATCTGCTGTGGCCCCTAACAAATGGTTGCAGATAGCACTGCAATTCCATGATGTTTTAGCAGCTTGCAGGAAAGCACTCAGCAGCCTTTAGCATCTCCTCTCCACCCCCAGTCCTGGATGTGGGTGGGGGATCTATTTGAACTTGATAAACAAAACCCATCAGTTCTAAGGCTACAGCATGCCGGATGGTGCCAGGTGACCTCCTCTAACAATGTACCTGGCAGAGCAAAACCATCAATGCAATGCTTCTGTGAAACACTGCAGGGATGTCTCAATGTTTTCTTATTTAGTTCAGAAGAGGAAAATGAGAACTCCAAGTATTCAGGGTCTCTCTGAACATCGACGTATTTCAGAATTTATATCTGTAATTTTCCACATATTTGTGCGGCAATGAGATGCTCACTCTATGATCTTATGGTCTTTTGGCCTATGAAATATGCCACTGTTTCTCTTTTCAAATACCATTTTATATACTGGGACTGATAATGAAGGCCGTATGATACCTATGTAAAAGGTCAGTAAATCTTTCACAATAGAGAATATTCCTTGTATCACCAGGTAGAAATCATCCAGATTTTCCATTTTTCCTACCTGAAGAAATTTCCTTGATATTACATATTTATTAAGTGCTACAGCTCTGTTTGTATAACACATTTTCATACTCAATTTTGTCCTTGAATAGTTTTTGTCCTTAGCTATAAACCTGTCTGAACCTTGGAGATCTCATATTTAAATTGCCTGGTGGTTTTAGATCAATGTTATTGACCAGTATTCTTATTCATTTAGTTAGTCTCTTTTTTTCCACACCATAGGCTCTTCAAATTAAGTCTGTCTTGCTAAAAACAAGAGGATGGCTATTTAAAGTGAAGGTTGGATACGAATGAATATTCTCAACTCATTCGAGGTAGTTACACAAAACAAGACAGCTCTTTCTAAGCATGCCAAAGATGTCTGCTTTAGACAGCAACTAAAGGACACGGGAGGATTTTCCATAGGCTGCAGCTATTCAGCTGGGAGGCTTACTGAGTGGGGAGAGAAGGCAAGGAAATTGAAATGTTTGTTTCTATGTCAGGTTTGTCACATGGCCAGAAATTCCTTCTATGCCTTAGATTTCTGAGCTACAGTGTGGAGAAGATACTCTTGTGGGTCTCATCTGTGTTTATCTGATTTATGGGATTCTCAGAGTCCTGCCTGCTGAAAACAGCATCTCATAAGGACTTTCTCAAAGAAACAGCACATATTTTCACGTTAAGGCACTGTTACCAGGATAAGTGATAACTAGTTAACATGGGCTTTAGCGGTTTCCTCAAATATTACCAACTCAGCAGGTGCCCCAGATGCAAGCACTTTCACACACAAGTTAACAGGGATGGGTCTCCAAATTCTGCCATGCCAGGTGATCCCCATGCAGCCAGAGGCCAATAGCCTCCTGGTGACGCCAATCCCCATCTTGAGCATCGGCCTGCTGTTGTTCTGGGAGTAAGTCAGTGTTCAGTTTGCTACCGGTTCTGCTGTTGGCAAATGAACTTTGCCAACACTCAGTTTCAAAGCGTGTGAAAAGCTCATACTGCCCAGAGCACTTCGGGAGAGAGCCACAGTAATGCCATGGCGTCATGGGCGTGGCGCTGCTCTGGACTAACTGCTTGTCATCAACGAATACAAGACACATGGTCAGCCACCTGTGAGTCAGTGGAGAAGGCTTACGGCTTTTAGCCTGGCCGGGCGCTGTGCTGTGAGAATGCCCACAGCCCTCTGCTTCTTTGAGAAACGCTGTTAATGCTGTTTAAAAGCAAACTAACCAAACTGGAAGGGCCTATTGAAGTAAAACAAACTGTACATACATGTAAAGATGGGGCCGTTGTCAGTCTAGTCTGTGTTCTCTTTTCCAGTCTTACAGGGAGTCCTCTTGTGCTCAAGCCCGAGGGGTGAGCAGAGCCTGAGGCATTTGCTGGGGGTGCAGACAGCCTGGCCTTCTGCCTCAGCACCCGCTCTCATCTCTGGGCACTTCTTATTAGCTCGCCCAGCCTCTGTCAGGGCTCACAAATGCTTGGCTATTGGAAAGGACACTTCAACAAAAATTTTACTTTCTCCCCCAAGGGTAGCTCCCCAAACTAGGCATATAAGACTCCCGTGCCTTTGTCCATCTTCCTGTGACAATAGAAGGTTTTGTTTTTCAAAGTTATCCTAAGGAAATAAACAAAGATACATGGGATAATATAACTAACAAGGATATTTTTGTAGTATTTTTCACTGTTATTTAGAAAAACAAGAGCAGTCCAAATAGGAGATTGGCTAAATGATAACTTTATACAGCAAAGGGCTAAGCGGTCATGAAAAATGATGTATAAAGGATATTTAATATCAAGGACAGGTATGCTAAAAATATTGGCAAATGAAAAAAGCAGGTTCCAAAAGAAAAGGGTTTTCAAAAGAGAAAGAGTTCTTTTCCCTCTTTTTATTATTTCTGTTTTTGAGATATTCTATGACGAATAGGTATTATTTTGTTTAAATCAGTAAAAGTTATCTAAAAACAGAGCACCCATTAGGGTACCATTTGGGAATCAATGCAGTCACAGAGTGACAGTAGGAACATTTTCAAAATTGAGGTTTAGGATACATCCTTTCTTAATTTCTATCCCAGGAGTTTGGCTCAGAACTTTCCTCTTCAAATAGCTCTGTCCAAGCAGCTGATGACCCTCAATACAGAAGGCATCTCAGGACTGTGGCATCCTTTGACTGAGCAGGTTACTGGGGGACGGGGTCCCTTCTTCCCCTTTCCTTGTCATACTGGCCCCCAAAGGTGGCGAGGAGCCCTGAGACCACTGAGGACAGGCCGTGTTCCTGCCATAGGAATATGCATTTGGCTTGGAGGTCATGGAGCGAGGCTAAATCCTCTAAATGCTTTCTTGCAGGAGGAATCTATTAGAGAGGAGTTTGGGAAGACAGAATTGAGACCGGGACTGTGGATATAGTCAGAGTAGGGTGAGGGCCTCTGGAAAAAGACCCCTACCAAAACTCCGTATTAAACAATTAAGCAAAGTCAGTCACATTAATTCTCTAAGACAAAATATCAAAATGAGGAATATAAGCATTATTCACTGAGATTAGTTAAAACTAAAAAGCCAGGAGTAACTTGGCCTGGAATGTTTGAACATTTCCCAGACAAGAAGATACCTCAGCATAGCCCATGTCTTCATTGTGTCAATTAAATGAGGCTACTGTAAAATTTACTTTAGCCTGCTAAAAGGCCCAGCTTATCTTCTTTAACTCTACCCAGATGCTGCTTTCCTCCTCCAGCCCCTAATCAAGTAATATATAACCTGGGCAATTAATATAGCAAGCAAGCCCAGTCACAAACAACATAGTAAAAACAAGAAAGATTCCATCTTAAAGAAAAGATTGCATTTTAAAACCAAAAAGAAAAAAATAGGTTTCTTAACATAACAGACAATAACCCTGCACACCTTGGGAGAAGGACAGGCAGTCTTGACTGATATGCTCCCAAACCAAGAAGCTGTTATTTTGGGAAAGAATCAAAGCAGTAAATTTCTTGTGTTAACTTTGCAAAATAATCTGGAAGACTGATAAGAAACTTAGTGTCTCTTCAAAGATGAACATTTGGGGACCATTTGGCAGGTTTGCATCCCTAGCCCTGTCTCTCAACCGCTTATAAATTCCCTAGACAATGCACCACCCTGGGCTCTCTTGTCCTCTTCTGGCATGAGCCAGGAGCTCTGTCCTCTCACTTTATGTCTAAATAAAAGCCTCTCACTTGCTCTCCTACTCTGAGTGTTTGCGAAGTTCATTCTTCGACTCTGTGAACAAGAACCCCGGCATCAGAATCAATACTTCCCTGTATTTCCTCCCCTCAGGTTTCTGGCAAGAGCAAAGTTTGTGGCTGTCTTCCACTCTCTGGTGGGCTCCCTTCCCACCAGTCTTGTTCCAAAGCAGAAGAACCCACTTTCTGGGGTAGGTGGATTGAGGAAAGATCAGAGAGAGGAGATGGATGATGAAAAGGCTAAGGGAGAAAAAAATTCCAGTGGAAACTTGTTTACTCTTTGCTTGGAAGTAGAGGTGAAAATAATGGCCCAGCTCTTGTTGCATTCTGTTCAGCAGTCCAAACTGAATGTTTAGCTTGCTGGGAGGTGTTAAAGGCTTAGTTCTAGCTTTTTATTTTTCAAGCACAGCCATACCCCCAAGCGATCTGCTTCAGATTCAGCTGGATTAGTACTACTTTCTTTTATGAATTGAGTTTATTTCGTACCTTCTCTTAAATGGAGGCAACCAGGTCTACTGGGTCAATATGGTGGCTCTCTCTTAGAATGCAGTCACCTTATATCTTTTATATATATTAATATATATATTTAAATGGAGCAGTTTAGTATAAATAAAAGCAAAAGATGCTGCAGTTAGTTAAAAGAATTAATTTTCATGCTGGAATGCTGAAGACTGGAAGGAATTCTTTTAGAAAGTCTCCCACACCACATGGCTTACTCTACACCCTCTTCATCCAAGCGTGTATGTACTATGTTCTTATGCCACAGTTATAGGAGTGCATGGTTCCTTTTTCTCACTTTCCTAATAGATCATAACCTGAAGGGCAGGACCTGATTCTATTTCCTTTCTAGCACTGATTCATTCGTTCTTTCATTCATGCCATGCTGTGCAAAGCACCATGGGTTGGGAAGCCCAGCATAGCTCAGCAAGTGCGCCTGGGCCTCCATCCGCAGGAGGGGACAGTTCTCTCAGGGGCTAGCATGGGACTCTGGCTTGCTAACTGATCCAGTAGCTAAAGAAATGTGAAACAGATAAAATAACCTGAAAAATTTTTCCGTAAGAAACAAGATCACGTAGAAGGGCACACAGAACACCAGGATCTCCATGTTCCATTTTATAATCCTCTGTCACTTAAGGCTGTGGATTGAGATGGATGGGAATGCTTGCCCCTTGTCAGTGAGCTTCTTGCACGGGAATCAGGGTTGTGCTCTTAGCCATTTGTCTGTTCTGCAAGCTCCTATTTAGCAGGGCTGGCAGGACAACTGATATTCCTGCTCCCCACTGAACCTGAGCCACAGCCTCAAACACACCTTGGTGAAAAGAAGCAGGTACAAAGGAACATCAATAAATAAACCACTGAAACATCAACAGACTCCTAACTTCCTTTTGCACCTGGGCAGTCCTACATCTTTCCTCCCCTGGGGAGCTCCAATGCCCTGTCTGCATCCCAAGACCAATCAAACAAAGGTAAGGACCTAAACAGCAGCCAGAATGTCGAAACAAAACCCTGGTAATAAGAGGGAACCAACGCCAGCGCCAGTCTTAGGATAAGGAGGCTCCTCTCCTACTGACGGCTCCTTTAAGAAACTCAGCATTGCTCACCTAGTTGCCCTGAGGGCTGCCAAACACCAGGACAATTTACAAAATAAAGAAATAAAGACAATTTACACACACCTACAGTAGTTATTTTTCTGTGTTTCTTTGTCGATAGTGGCCATCAGACAGGTGTGAGGTGGTATCTCATTATTAATGATGGTTGAGCATCTTATCATATGCTTGCTGGCCGTTGTACATGTTTGTGGTCTAACCTTTTCACGACCAGTGGCTTCCAGCTAGAGCTCCTCCATGCCCGAGGGCTGGGGGTATACAAAGACGGGGACTCAGTTTTACTGTGTTTGACAACGGAAGGCATTCAACATCGACTTACATGCTGAGTAAGCAGTGACATTTTTTGTTTTTTTGTTTTTGGCTTGGGCATCGCCTGACGTTTCACTTTGAAAAACAAGCCAAAGATACTGATAGCTGTAGGCCCGGGGGGAATAAGCTATTGGTGGGAGTAATGGGAAAGGCCAACTGAACAGATGTATTTCTCTTAGAAAAGATAATTTTCTTCCTTCTGGCATTTTATATAAAAAAGAGAGAGACATCTTGAATATAAAAAGAGACATTAAGAATTCCTGCTACTGGCTTGCCCTGTGTTAGTGAATTTTTATAATGAATTACAAAATGACCCAACTTATTTTTTTAAAGACACTATCTTAACAAGAGACAATCTTTCTCCAGAAAAGCCCAGTGTGTGACAGCAACCTCAAGTGGTCATAGAAAAAATGATTGTGTCCATTCATTAAAGTTGGGGTTATTAGGGACAGTGGCCGCTGTGTCACTGCTCACCTGTCACAGGAGAGTGGGGAGAGACACGGAGCCGGGAGCAGGCACTGAGGGAAATCCATATTCTTCCTCCCATTTCCTGGCCTTCCTTTCTGTGCAGACCCAGCGGGGGGACCCCAACTGCCCGTTTGGTTTAACCCGCTGAAGGTTCACCACTTTGAGGTGAATTCACGCTTGCTGTGAGTCACTATTTGAAGGCCCCCCCCCCACACACATCTAAAATTCCACATGGCTTTTTACCTCCAGACAGGTTCAATCACATTACTTTCAATGCTAGTACTTTCAAGGAACGAAGTGTAGAGAAGGCAGAAACAAGAAAACTAATTGTGAATTTTGAGTTTAATTCTTAGAGAAATCGCAGGCCCAGAGAGGGGCTGAAAAATATCCTGTCCAGACCCTGAGAACACCCGCGGGGCTCAAGTCCCGCTAACCAAGAGATGGAAATCTTGCACCTGCGTCCTGTCCATATCCTTGGGGACATCCTTTTGGTAAAGCCTGATTACTATAAAACCCTAAAACTTTTTCCTTTCGCTGCTCTCGTCTCTGCGACTCAGCCCTTCACTACCTCTGTAGTGAAGCCTCCTATTAAATCTTGCTGTCACCAATCTGGACTCCTGCGTTTTTCTTGGCTTTCTTGACCTAACACTAAGATGGCATATAACTGAGCCATATCATTGTACAGATGAGAATCCTGACGTTCTCAGAAGTTCAGTAATTCTTGAAAGGTCTCCCAGCTTGCTAACAGCAAAACTTCTGAATTTTCCTGTATTTTTCCTAATAGTAGCTCTGCCATCTTCTCAAATACTTAGGGTGTTGTGTGACCTGGGAATACTTTTTGAGTCCTCGCTATTGTTATTCCCTTTACACCACCAGTGTCCAAGTCTTACAATTCTTTTTTCAAGATGCTTGGCATTGTTACCTCTGCTGTGTTTCACTCTATTGAATCAGCACCTCATTACCCCATCCCTGCATTTCCTAAGTTATGTAACGGCCTCCTTACCCGATTTAACTCCCTGTCTGATCTACCAGGGATTCTCAACCTTGACTGTTCTTTACATTGACCCTGGGGCATGTTTAAAAAAAAAAAACCCAACAGCATAACTTTGCTCTAATTTATCAGGTTTAATCAGTGTGGGGAGGAGCCTCTATGGGTATTTTTTAAATGCAAATTCCCCCAAGTGATTCTAATGGGCCCCCAGGATTGAAAACCCTTCCCCAAAAATGTGTTCCACCACCCTTAAAACACTTCTTTGGCCCTGTAAGTGTGATGCTCAAGAATCTTCTATGCTTTCTCTTGAGGTTGGTTTCCAGATGCTGGCTTCTTCCAAGCATTCCAAGTTCTTGCACTTCTCCTCTCTCTGCTGTTTGACAGGAACTCTATGGTCTAGTCACATCATTCGCTTCTTAGCATCAAAATCATCTCCCACAATATGCTATTTCTCTTATAGTAGATAGGTAGCCAGACATGAGCAGGGAGAGGAGGGGGACTTTGGCCAGTGTTTACATTTGGCTAGGTACTTGCTTATATTCTACACATTCCATACAAGCTGTTCTTGCTGGATGTGGGGAGCAAGGGTATAGCTAATACACCAGCCCAAACCGGCTAGTTCCAACACGGAGAAGTGGACCCAAACCTCACCCCAAAATACATTATATGCTCATTAACATAGTAAAAATTATTCCTCTCCATCATTAGCATAGTAAAATAATGCCCCATGCCCACCTCACCCCATAGCAGTTCTGAGGAAAACCAAGTATAGTCAAAACTCCCTCTGCTCCACATCAGGGTGGCAGAAGCCCAAGCTCTGAAAAAGCTCCACCCGTTCCCCTTGAAACCTAAGCCCCCTTACCCCACTTAGTGAATATTCATCTCCCTTTATATAAAAAAGGCTCCCCATGGTTCCCTCTGCAATACTCCCTCAGGGTCTGACTGCCCCCAACTCTCAGGCATGTACTCTTGCCTTTCTCTATAATCTATTTCCCAATAAACTCTAATGCTCAATCACTTTTTTGCATCTGTTCTTGATTTCTTTATTGCAGTGAGACCCAGGACCCCCAGTAACATTTCTATTTCGGAGTGTAGCGCTGTTTGCCTTCCTCTCTGCTCATCCTGAACCACTGGTTCCTTGACAGTTACCTCAAGACCACCTTCCTTAAGGATCCCTGTCTGACCATTCTGGTCATTATCAACCCCTCTTTTCTCAAGAGTCTGTTATCAGTTGGGTTTCTACTGTCATATTTTTGTTCCAAAAATATACTTTCAGCTTTTTTTTTTAGTGAGAAGGAGAGCACCTTGAGGGGAGGGACAGTGCCATATTTATCCCCAAGGTCCCTATAGCACCAAACAATGGCTGACACATAACCATATAATGGGTCAACCTGGTTGAACTTGGTAAGGACTCAGGAGGCTAGAAGGGAGCTTAGAGAGTTTTTCATGGTGGCCCCCTTTCCACTGCAGACAGGTATGCACACAGTCCTATTCAGACCCAGTGTTATTTCTTGTCTCACTGTTCCTGGTGGCCCGAAGTCTCCAGGAGACTATTATACATGACATTTTATAGCAAACTGTCAATCTGTGCTGCCAACCTAGGTCACAACAATGATTTGAGAAAAAACACATAACAGAAACAACAAAACTTAGATTAACCAGAAATAATTATCTAGAACATTCAACTAGCTAGTTTTCTCCCACTCAACTCTCAACAGAAAGAGATATAAGAAAATTAGCTGATAGGCAGGGATTTATTTTAAACACACACCCCCCTGGTTCTGGTTTAAGTTGAGATGGCAGGTGGAAATCTGGGCCATCATTTTATGCCTTCTGCAACAGTCACAACAAAAACCTACATTGAAATTTGCTGTCAGAATGATGACCTTGTGCTACTGTAGGACTTTTATTCATTCATTCACTTACTTCACTTTAGTCTGCAAAGCCTTGTATTAAGAACCTAGGGTGATAAGCAGCATTTGAATCCCATAAAGTGGAAGAAGTATGTGGACATTGATGACTATGTTGTAAAATAGGCACTGAGAGGGGACAGGGGAGATGTATAAAGGGCTGGGGGTCTTCAGAGGACTGAGATTACCTCCTGTTGGTGGACTTGGGGAAGGATTCATGGAGAAGGCAGCCTTTGACCTGATTCTTAAAGGAGGACATGATTTGGGGAAAGGGTTTTCTAAGCTAAGGGATCTGCATGTGACCAACCGTGAAGGTGGGATTATAGGACAATGGCAACTATTCCAGCATCTCTGAAGCACAGATATTAACAGAGTATTGTGTGAGATAAGAGAAGACTGATTTGGTGGGGGCCAAATCAGGGATGGTGTTGGGGACTCACTTAAGGTTTGTGTGTGTGTGTGTGTGTGTGTGTGTGTGTGTGTGTGTGTGTGTGAAAGGTCTTTGAGTGGAGCGGTCCTTTAGGACAATCCATTTCTCTGGCATCCATGAGCAGGGAAGATGGGCCATAGCAATAGAGAAAGCAGGGAGAAGTCTGTGTAATCCTGTGGAGTGGGCTGGAACTAGAGCAGAATGATGATAGGAATGTAGTAGATGGCCATTGTGAGAAATAAGAGAAGGAAAATCACTCTAATTTGGAAACTGGATGCATGAATGAGTGGGGAAGGCAGTCAAGATGGTTTTGAGTTGGGCAATGAGGAGGGTAGATGGTCCCTTAATTAACAGGCAATCCAAGAGGAAAAGTATTTCAGGAGAAAAGATCATGAATACAGCCTTGAATGCATAAACGTGGGCTGTGTGGGTAGAAGTGTCTGAGCAGGTGGTTGGAAGTCTTGATGTGGAGCTGTGGAATGAAGCCAGAAATGGTGGAACAGACATGAGTCATCTGCATGTGTGGAACCCCATGGGCAGACGATCCTGAGAGAGAGGTTGGGGGGTGCTGCTGGATGGGAAGAGAGTAGAAGACCCCAGAGGAGCAATCAGAGAGGGGAGAGAAATCCAGCTTGCACACTGACCAGTAGTGTGACTATCACAGGGAGTTCCAGGGGAATGAAAGACTGAATCAGTCACTGCATTTTGTTACCACAGTGAGACTGGTCGTCATTGAGGGGACACTTTCACTGGGGTCTTGATGGAATCCAGATTTCAAAGGGAAAATGTGTCAGCAAAAGGGAAATTTTAAGTAGAGCATGCCCTTTTTCAGAATACTTTGTACATCAGACTAGGAACGTAGCAATATTTTTGAGAAGGATTTCAGCAAGAGTGTGATTAAAGAGTAATTTTGTAAACAGTGAGCATCTTGTTTTCTTTCAACATTCCCTACATACAGAATTCCCTTAGGGTAGGAATGGTGTCATTTATCTTTATCCCCTGCCTTCCGCTGCTCTTAAAAAACCTCAGGAAAACCAGGCTTTAAGCCCATGCCTGAACCTAAGTAGGAGCTCCAGCTATCTGAGGTCACCCTGGGTGGATCCCCAGCATGGCCCAGAGTGGGGTCAGCATGTGGGGGAGGTCCGAGGGGATTAGGTGACGGCCATCTCCCATCTGCAATCCTCCCATCAGCTACTAGTTATGGCGTTGTGCTAAACCAGGCAGGAAAGTGGGGCTCTAGTCCTGCCCCTTCCCCCCATGTCCTTTTTATAAACCCCTCTCCAGCCCACCCTAGGCCAGAGCAACCATTTGCCCATTGAGAAAATGGACCACTGTCCCTGCAGCTTCCCAGAAGCCCTCCCTCTGGCTCCCGCCACTCTCTTCTCGCCTCTCCCGACCTTCTTCACCAGCTTCTCCTACTTGCTTCCTCCTCTTGTGTCTCTGACATGGACACAAAAGTGACTGTGCCCCAGGGACTCTCCTCTCTGAGCATGGTGGGATCTCTGGGAGAGTCCTCCTGCTCATGGCCCCAGCTGGCCTCTCAGGGCTGCCCAAAGGCCCCAGCTCCAGCCCTGCGTGCCTTATCTGGGTGCCCTGTGTGGGAGTTGGTTCACCTTAGTGTCCTCAGGCACCTACAACACAATATGTCCCAAACCAACCTCCAGTCTTTCCTCCTAACTTGCTCCTTCCCCTGTGTGGTGCCATCTTCCAGCCAGCCCTGAGCCTTCATGTTCATTTTTCACCAAGTTTCGTTACTTCTGCCAATGAAAAGTCTGAAATATCTCCAAAATCCGTTCCCACCATGCTATTTCCACCACCATGTCTCTTTGGTCCTCACATCATTTGTCCCAACTTTCACAATAACAACATTGTAAAAGTTTCCTGTAAAATCCACTTAGACACTATCAAAGTATGTTTCCAAATACAGATATTTTTACCCTCCCACCTAAATAATTTTTTGATGCCACCTGATGATATAAAATTTGCGTTTCTTTGTTCGGCACAGAAGGCCCTTGTGCACAGAGCCCACTTTTATATTCTGGCTTCATCCTGCCCCGTTCCCATCAGCCTAAGTGATAGCTTTTCTGAACATTCTGACTTTTTTTTTTTTTTTTGAGTTTCTCCACTTTATTTTGCCCTTTGACTGATTTTGGTTTCAAATGTATTTTGCTCCAGGCTAGGAACATATTCCCCCCCACCCCCACCCCTGGAGTTACACCAGCCATATCACCTTCTGCACCCGACTCAGAACCAGAGGAAGGCCACTTACTGGCGTATATTTGGAAATATAAAAGCACATGATGCATGGAGGAGGAAGGGGATTAAGTGGCAAAAAAATTCGTGATCATAATATAAGTTGGTCACAGGGACGGTAGTGAGACGGGGACCATGGGTTTAGGCAGAGTAGGGTGAGGGCCTCCGGAAAAAAGCAAAGCAAGATAATTACAGTCAGAACAATGTAACAATGTGCAAAGAAGTCCCTATCAAAACTCCGTGTTAAGCATTATGCAAAGTCAGAGTCACACTAATTCTCTAGGGTAAAGATACCAGACTAGGAATATAGACATTCTTCAGTGAGATCAGTTAAAGCTCAAAGGCCAGGGGCAACTTAGCCTGGAATGTTTGAATGTTCCTCAGATAAAGAAAAGTATCTCAGCATAACTGTGACTTCATTGTGTCAATTAGATCATGACACTAAAATTTACCTTATCCTGCTACAAGGCCCAGCTTATTTTTAACTTTACCCATATGCTGTGTTTCCTTCTCTAACCCTAATCAAGTAGTCTGCAACATGGGCAAAAGATTAATTTGGTAAGCAATCCCAACTATAAATAGCCCAAGAGGGCAAGAAGTAAGATTTTTAACACACTCTTTAGCAAACAGGCAAAAGCTCTGTCCACCTTGGGGGCAGGGCAGGCGGGTGGTCTTAACTGATATGCTCCCAGAGGGAAGCTGCTATCTGGAGAAAGAATCAGAGCAGCAGATTTCTTCGGTTTAGTCATCAAAAATGAGCATTTTTTTGCACTCAACAATTCTGCACCCCTAACCCTTTACCCCCATTCCTCAACCATGCTTAAAGCCCCTGGACAACGCACCACCATGTTATCTCTTGTCCCCTCCTGGCTTGAGCCAGGAGCTCTGTCCTCTCACTTTATCTCTAAATAAAAGCCTCTCCCTTGCTCTCCTACCTTGAGTGTTTGCCAAGTTCGTTCTTCAACTCTGAACAAGAACTCTGGCTGGTAGTACATCCCAGTAATGTGGAGAACACAGTTAATGATTCTGTAACATCTTACTGTGTTGATAGACAGTAACCGCACTAGAGCGGGTGAAGACTTGACAACATGGGCAACTGTTGAACCACTGTGTTGAACATTCTGACTTTTCACACTGTTTTCTCTGCTTGGAACAGCCTCAGCTCTTGCCCACATTGGTGAAATCACACTTGTCATTCAATGTTCAGCTAAAATGTCCCATCTTGGGTCATGCAGAATCTTCTGCAACTCTGGCACATGGCCTCCTTTGTGCTCTTATCGCCCCCTTGAGGACACTATTCACACTTGCTCCATTAGCTGATGTTCCCTGCACTCTTACTGCTTGTGAACATATACAGGCAAAGGCTCTTTTACTGATTTTCATATTCCCGAGCAAGGTGTCTCATAGGTGTTGGTGGGACTGAACTGAAGCCACAAAGAGCCCTCCTGGTTTTCTTTGCTTGTTTAGCTAGTGACTCTAGTGAACTGAATGATTTGGGTCCTCTCACCTCCATTAATTTACTGGTTAAAGTAAATTAAAAGACAAGCACATACCTTTGTCAGAAATGGAAATCTATGCCTCTTTACATGGTCAATGGATTAGATTTCCCCAATAATTACTTCATGGCTGTATTACTTTTTCTCTCAGGACCTTGCAGCTTTCTCTTTTATGTCCTATTGTAGGTTTCCCCTGATCAATAACTTATCCCTGAGACATTTCAGACAAATGATATTTAAAACTTCTAGACAGCTTCAAGGAATGGTTGCAATGATGTATGCATGTGTGTGCACAGATACTTATATCAGCACAAAAATATTTGAGAAGAAAATGTTTAGCAGTAGGCCATTTAAATAATTCACTCAGTAAATAATATTACCTTTCATGTTAAATTAAAACCAATCCTGATGGCAATCAGAAGGATTAACAATTGGAAAATATATTTTAGAAAAAATTTCAGAGAACTTGCTTAAAAGGCTTTGGTGGAAAGCTGCATAGGCATGGCTGTGACAGCGTGTACAGAGTAGAATCAAACCTGAATTAAGAAATGTGTCAGTCTGGTGCATGTTTCTATGGCTAACTGTGGGGACTGAGCATGAGTGTCGGTTTCTGCTGAAAAGTTAAATGGATATTTTAGAATCCCGTTCCCATTAAATCGTGGCAGTAGCCACCTTCTCACGGTAGGATCTGACAGCAGAAATGTGGGTTGCACTAGGGGTGTGTCTGAGAGATGAAAAAATGTTGCTTGAACCATATTTGCAAGGTTATCATCTGTATTCTGTTTTTTTAAATGTATAGAACACCTTTTCTTCCTCAAGATTTTTTTTTAATTTTTATCAAATGTTAGGCTAAAATACAGCCAGCACTTGGGAATGCTCATTTTGAAATAGTGATGCATACTGTTTAGATACAAAGTGACCACTTTCAAAGAGAGTCTCATCTAGGTTTTTTTTTTTTTCCTTAAACTTGGGCATCACTGAGTATGGAGGAAGGAATGAGAAGCTCCCATCCCGAGTGGGCAAGTCCACAAAGCAGGCTGGGGAAATACCACAATGCCAGGTGGAGTTCAGAGTTTCCAGGACTAGAGTGTCTGGTGACCGCGGCTCTCTTTCTGTCTGGTGCCAAAACGGTGCCTCTCACCCCAGCACTTGGGCTGAGAAGAAATAAATTTAGTTGTTTGCACTGTAGGCTGGGGAGGATTTTTTGAAGTGTGTGGAGTGGAACTTCTCTGACCAACTCCCTCACCACTTCCTCCTGGGCCCCTTCTAGGCTGGAATCCTGGAATCTGCCGCATCTCAAATTTTCATGAACCCACAAATCCTGTCCTTATCACTTAAAAGGTCTCAGCTATAGATATTTTCCAGAACTCTAGCAGTAATTAGACAAGCTACTATGGAAGAGAGAGCATTATACATCGGTTAAAAACATTTGCAAAAACAAAGCTCATTAGAGAAAGATAATATTCATGCAGATTTTACAAACCGTGTCTTTAGGGTGGCCCAATAAGTAGAAATATGGGGACCCATGCTTGTCACTTTTCATGCACATGGAGAGACTGGAAGGTACCATTCCTAAAGGAAGGGGAGGAACAGCCTAGGACCAATCATTAGAATTAACAGAACCAGTGACAAAGATATATTATTACTGTTAGAATCAAGATTGCTTAGTATGTTTAGAGCAGTTGAATACAAATTGTCTAGGCAGTAAGAATAAAGACTTTAAGTAAAGCTAACCCTATCAAGCATGCAGCAAGTGGAATTAGTGAAAGACTGAACTACATGTATATTCCAAAAGTAGATTTTTCTCAAAAAATGGAGGGCATCCTGAGGTGCTTTTAGGGAGGCACAAAATTCAAAAAGTTTTTAAAAAGGTGATATCAGAAAATTTGTAGAATTTTCTAATAAGGATGAGGCATTTTAGTGATGTCAGCTGTCATTTGAGACTCGGCCACAGTAATCATTTCCAAAGTTTGAACAATGAAAAAAAGAAAGACATGGTCTGTCCATGTTTATGTTTTCTCTAATAATCTCACAATTTCTTACAGTTCCCCTCACCTTTGACAGTTTGTTTATTTATAAAGTTCACAGTTGACTTGCTGAGCATAATCATTTTCTGGACAAAAGCAGAGCTGAAAAAACGCAGCAGTGTCTTGCCTCTTGACTAGCGCTTCTCAGCTGCATGAGGGCTGTGCTCTGACACCTCTTAGCAGCCGTCTTGGTTCGTGTCTGTCTCAGCTCGTGGGCTATAATTCTTTACCTACACAAAGATGGGTGCTAGAAATTCTGGAATACCCAAGTCAGTAATGTCTGAGAGTCAGGCCCCTAGAAGATGCAGCAAACACTCCCAGCAATGCCTGCTTCCGTGTTCTCTCAGCTCCACTCGGGTGAGGTAAAGGCAAGGGGGAGGCTTACGCGATCACAACAACTTAATCCATGCAGCTCAGACATTCTGAGGTGGGATTCCCTCTTCGCCAGTATATCCTGATGTTATTCCCCACCTGAGAGCCTAACTTGATCCACAGGTGCTGCTGTGTATGCATAGCTTTGATATGCAAAATGGAAAAGCAGGCCACATAAATTTCCCATTATGCGACATGGCGTTTTCCTTTGCGTGGTATGTGTCTGAGGGAAGAAAGGCTGACGGGTGAGAGCTATCACCCCAGGGTTAAATGGAAAGTGGAACCTCTCTGTGGTAAGGAAACTAATGCCTAACACTGAATGTCAGAAGTGGAAATTAAATTTCAAGATTTATTAATCGAGTTCACCATTTAGCTCTGCCAAGATGCAAGTAATTTTATACAAAAAGCATCAAGCTGTTCTAGTGTCCCACAGAGAAGGTGCTCATTTGATTTTAAACGTGGCCTTTATTGGGCTTGAAAGATACATGTACTAGGAAGCCTCATGGCCAGAGGTCGAATAAAGGCTCCAGAACATGGTAGGAATAAATTTCTTTGAAGTCTGGGTTACACATTGTAGTGAAATGTGAAAAATGGAGCATTGTATACTGTGCCTGGCATATTTAATACACATGCTGAGTATACATGGTCAGCCCTAAAACCCAGGGTTCTGATGCGGCCAGGGGTCACTATCTGTGACCTGAGAAGAACAGAGACTTTGCTATAGACATGTAAAAGCAGGGTGTTCTGCCAGCAAATATCTGAGCCACATTGCAGTTAGCAGTTATCTAGTCTGAACTGTGTGTTTGTCATTCTATTAAAATATTTTTGATCCCAAAGAGCACACTGAAGAATGTGTAGTTCTCAGAGTTAAGATATTTTGCTATAGTTAGAGCACTCATTCAAGCCTGAAGTAAGGCATTTCATAATCTCATTTTTGCTCCTGATTCAGGGAAGTCAGGTGAATAGAACTGGGAGGTCTTTATCAGAATGGGACATGGGGCAATCCTGTCTTTGACAAATTTCAAATGACAAAAATCTGGCCTTATGAACTCATTATTTCTTCCACCAGAAAGGAAAGATCTAGCGTACTTTGGTTTAAAAATGAAAGCCAGTAAGCTGTTCGTAGACTTGATGTTTGCTGGTTATGGCAGTTGGCTGGACATACCCAAGCATTTGTCTGAAGGTATCGGATGGACTCTGCTCTGAGTACCTGGGTAGCAGGGTTAGTTGGCAAACTCCTTCATAGGGATCATTGGGACAAAAGAAAATCAGACAGTGGGGACAATCATTTTGGCACTTAGCACCAGCCCACAACTGGTGTAGACCAGGGCTCGGGAGCTTGTCTTGAACCAGCACTCAGTGCTGTGAACCACAGGTCAGACTGTCCTCGAGGAGGCGGGGAGCTGAGCATAGGTTGTCAAAAGGCCTGAGATGGAAAAAAAGGGGGTGGGGAGCGGAATTCGAGTACAACCTAGCTAGTATCCTTTCTTCAAGTTGTGGTGGGTAAGTGTTCCAACGAACAGCGAGTGAGACTAGCCGGGCAGCAGAGGCCGGGCTGGGGGCTGTGCTCACTCGGCGGCGGCCGGCAAGAAGCACACCTCCTGGGGGCCCGGCCTTCACAGCAGAGCGAGAGGAGAGAGGCGGCAGTCTGCGGAGCTCGGAACCCCTGCTCGGCGCTTCCAACGTCCTGGGCCAACGCCGCTCAGCTGTGCGCGTGCGCAGTTTAAAACCATGCTGCCTGGTTTCCAGGCGGCCCCGTCCGGGCCACGCATTCTCTAAGGCTCCTTCTCCCCGGACTTCGGTGGGCGCCCTCTCGTGGCAGAGCGCAGCTTCGTGTTGGGGGAAGGGAGGGGATGTTCTCATCAGGGCCTAAAACATGACTCTCCATAATGGGTTACTGGAACCCCTGGTACAGAATTTGCGGTTTGATGATGTAGGTTGTTGCTGTTCTCAGGGGGTTTCATTAAGCTCACTGCCTCCAACAAGTATTTGGGAATTGCGGGAGGCTGGGCCTCAAGAGCTAAATGGATTTTTTTCTTAGTCATTTCCTGGTTACTATATATTTTAATATATTTACAATATATATTATATATCTGTATTTAATTATAATTATATTTCTATTGAGTGATGTATATTTATATATAATATGTATTTAATTACAATTATGTATTATAATATATATGTTTATATATTATTATATATATTATTATATCTAATATATTTTAGCAGAGTCTTCAATCCTATCAAGTGAGAACTTGGGAGGAAGGTCACTTAATATGTCCTTAAGAAGAAAAATGCATGTTGAAAATCATGTAAGAGCATCCCAAAACAGGGACTATCATTGTAGTTCACAGTTGCCAATAAACATTGTGAAGAAATGGGATTTTACCCTCATCCTAAAAACACTCAGAATAATATATATATGAGGTTTTGGCGGAGCAGGAGTGAAAGGAATTTCAGAGTTGTGTGTTCTTTAAGGAAGCCCCTGCCTCTGACTCCATGAAACAGGAACTTATTGGAAGTTTCACAGTCAGAGAATTTCCTGGGGTTGCCTAAAGGCTGCAGAGAGCAGCAGTCTTGAACCTCTTAGCCAGGAAGAGCCCTTTTCTCAGTATGATGTGGCCTGGAGTTCTGCCTGACAGCCCGTCCTCCTGCCTGGGTCTGACTCAGGAGAAGTGTATTGGAGTGATTTGTGGAACCTCTCCTGTTAAAGGGAGATACACTCAACCATGAATGTCAGAAGCTGAAATTAAATTTCAGGATTTATTATTGAAGCAAGCCGCCTGTTGCCCCATTAAAAATGCAGGTGAATTAGTGCAAAAGGCTATGTAACACTTAAAGCTCCCCTAAAGGTGGTCTCTGAGGAGGAGGCAAAGGCAGTGGAGATTATTCCCCCTTGTTTTTTATTGTGGGGGGCACAGCAGCGCACCCCAAAGCCTTAGGAGCTGAGGTCACAAAGCTCTTTGCTGCAGGGGAAGTGTGGTGATGATCGGCAAACTTGCTAGATGAAGTTTTGGCTCCCTAACTTGGAGTTTAGAATGATTCAGACATGGTCTAAGCAGAGATCTACCCATACGCAGAGAGTCCTTTCTTCAGAAAAAGCAGAAATTATTAGGGTAAATATTACAAAGGAAATGCTTAACAAGCCAAAGATGCCAAGCAGTTTTCAAGAGTCCTTAGGGCTCTAAAAGTACTAATTAAATTCCAAAAGTAATTAATAAAACCCATTTACAATTTTTCATTAGAGCAGATCTCTTGGGAGCCTTTAATCAGCCAGCCCTCTGTTGGAATCAGTCGTTAACACGTGTCTTCACTCTTAGGTTGTCAGCTCACTGCAGGCCAGGGCTGGACCTCACCTTCACTGACTGCAAAGTGCGCAGAGGCGGCGCTCAGAAAATCCTGGTCTTGTTGAGGAAAGCGTAATGATATTAACTAACGATATTAATTACAGAGTTTGTCTCACATGGACTGTTTGGTAGGGATATACTGCCTGGAGTGTATATGATTGGGAAGAAAAGACTTGTTGAGCAAATAACTGTAAACAAAATAACGAGGGCAAGCTCATAATGTTTACTTGTCAATGCATGTTCTTAAAGAAGAATAAACAATAAATGTTGCCTCTTGCTGTATAAATAGACCAGTACTGCTTAGTCCAGAGCTCTGACACAGTCATTGTAAATCATTTTTACCTACTGATTAAAGGGAGACCTTTAACTAAACAACTATGGGCTCATTCATTTCTTTAGCTGTAAATCACTGTCTCAGACAAATCTTTTCCCTACTTATTTAATACAGTTTTATTCTACTTATAAAACACAACCAATTTCATTTACCAGAGGCCTGTAACCAAGTCAAAACCTATAAATGACACATCTAACTTTGAAAATAGAAGTGTAAGCAAAAGTCTAACTCCCAGAGTGGTTATTCCTTCCCCTTTGTGTGGACATTGGTGTTCCTGGGCCATTGATATTAGCAGAATTCTGCTTCATCCTTGTCCCTGCCCAGCCTCCTAAGACCACCGAGACTCCCATTTAGAACTGGACTCAACTTCAGCATTCTAGCCATATGGAACTGTCCTGTTCCTTTTTTATTAATTTATTTTATTTTGCTATTATTAATATACAATTACATGAGCAACATTATGGTTACTAGACTCCCCCTATTATCAAGTCTCCACCACATACCCCATTGCAGTCACTGTCCATCACCATAGCAGGATGTTATAGAATCATTACTTGTCTTCTCTGTGTTATACTGCCTTCCCCGTATCCCCCTACCCCACGCCCAACCCCGCTACATTATGTGTGCTAATTGTAATAGTCCTTTTTCCCCCTTATCCCTCCCTTCCCACCCCTCATCCCTACTCCCTTTCCCTTTGGTAAGTGTTAGTTCCTTCTTGGGTTCTGTGAGTCTGCTGCTGTTTTGTTCCTTCAGTTTTTTCTTTGTTCTTATACTCCACAGATGAGTGAAATCATTTGATACTTGTCTTTCTCCACCTGGCTTATTTCACTGAGCGTAATACCCTCTAGCTCCATCCATGTTGTTGCAAATGGTAGGATTTGTTTTCTTCTTATGGTTGAATAATATTTCATTGTGTATATGTACCACATCTTCTTTATCCATTCATCTACTGATGGACACTTAGGTTGCTTCCATTTCTTGGCTATTGTAAATAGTGCTGTGATAAACATAGGGTGCATATGTCTTTTTCAAACTGGGCTGCTGCATTTTTAGGGTAAATTCCTAGGAGTGGAATTCCTGGGTCAAATGATATTTCTATTTTGAGTTTTTTGAGGAACCTCCATACTGCTTTCCACAATGGTTGAACTAATTTGCAGTCCCACCAGCAGTGTAGGAGGGTTCCCTTTTCTTCACATCCTCGCCAACATTTGTTGTTGTTTGTGTTTTGGATGTTGGCCATCCTCACTGGTGTGAGGTGATATCTCATTGTGGTTTTAATTTGCATTTCTCTGATGACTAGTGATGTGGAGCATCTTTTCATGTGCCTGTTGGCCATCTGAATTTCTTCTTTGGAGAAGTGTCTGTTCCGCTCCTCTGCCCATTTTTTAATTGGCCTATTTGCTTTTTGTTTGTTGAGGTGCGTGAGCTCTTTATATAATTTGGATGTCAACCCCTTATCAGATACGTCATTTATGAATATATTCGCCACACTGTAGGATGTCTTTTTGTTCTACTGATGGTACCCTTTGCGGTACAGAAGCTTTTTAGTTTGATATAGTCCCACTTGTTCATTTTTGCTTTTGTTTCCCTTGCCCAGGGAGATATGTTCATGAAGTAGTTGCTCATGTTTATGTCCAAGAGATTTTTGCCTATGTTTTTTCTAAGAGTTTTATGGTTTCATGACTTACATTCAGGTCTTTGATCCATTTTGAGTTTACTTTTGTGTATGGGGTTAGACAGTAATCCTGTTTCATTCTCTTGCATGTAGATGTCCAGTTTTGCCAACACCAGCTGCTGAACAAGCTGTCATTTCCCCATTGTATATCCATGGCTCCTTTATTGTATATTAATTGACCATATATGCTTGGGTTTATATCTGGGCTCCCTAGTCTGTTCCACTGGTCTATGGGTCTGTTCTTGTGCCAGTACCAAATTGTCTTGATTACTGTGGCTTTATAGTAGAGCTGGAAGTCAGGGAGTGTAATTCCCCTGTTTTATTCTTCCTTCTCAGGATTGCTTTGGCTATTCGGGGGTCTTTTGTGGTTCCATATGAATTTTAGAACAATTTGCTCTAGTTCATTGAAGAATGCTGTTGGTAGATAGGGATTGCATTGAATCTGTAGATTGCTTTAGGCAGGATGGCCATTTTGACAATATTAATTCTTCCTATCTGTGAGCATGGGATGTGTTTCCATTTCTTGGTATCTTCTTTAACTTCTCTCATGAGTGTCTTTTAGTTATCAGAGTATAGGTCTTTCACTTCCTTGGTTAGGTTTATTCCTAGGTATTTTATTTGTTTAGATGCAATTGTGAATGGAATTGTTTTCCTAATTTCCCGTTCTGCTAGTTCATCATTAGTGTATAGGAATGCAACAGATTTCTGTGTATTAATTTTGTATCCTGCAGCTTTGCTGAATTCAGAATTAGATCTAGTAGTTTTGGAGTAGATTCTTCAGGGTTTTTTATGTACAATACCTTGTCATCTGCAAACAAGGACAGTTTGACTTCTTCCTTGCCAATCTGGATGCCTTTTATTTCTTTGTGTTGTCTGATTGCTGTGGCTAGGACCTCCAGAACTATGTTGAATAAAAGTGGGGTGAGTGGGCATCCTTGTCTTGTTCCTGATCTTAAAGCAAAAGCTTTCAGCTTCTTGCTGTTAAGTGTAATGTTGGCTGTGGGTTTGTCATATATGGGCTTTATTATGTTGAGGTACTTGCCCTCTATACCCATTTTGATGAGAGTTTTTATCATGAATGAATGTTGAATTTTGTCAAATGCTTTTTCAGCATCCATGGAGATTATCATGTGGTTTTTGTCCTTCTTTTTGTTGATGTAGTGGATGATGCTGATGGATTTTTGAATGTTGTACCATCCTTGCATCCCTGGGATGAATCCCACTTGATCATGATGGATGATCTTTTTGATGTATTTTTGAATTTGGTTTGCTAATATTTTGTTGAGTATTTTTGCATCTATGTTCATCAGGGATATTGGTCTGTAATTTTTTTTTATGGCGTTTTTGCCTGATTTTGGTATTAGAGTGATGTTGGCCTCATAGAATGATTTTGGGAGTATTCCCTCCTCTTCTACTTTTTGGAAAACTTTAATGAGGATGGGTATTAGGTCTTCACTAAATGTTTGATAAAATTCAGCAGTTGAAACCATCTGGTCTAGGAGTTTTGTTCTTAGGTAGTTTTTTGATTACCAATTCAATTTCTTTGCTGGTAATGGTCTATTCAGATTGTCTGTTTCCTCCTGGGTCAGCCTTGGAAGGTTGTATTTTTTCTAGAAAGTTGTCCATTTCTTCTAGGTTATCCAGTTTATTACCATATAATTTTTCATAGTATTCTCTAATAATTCTTTGTATTTCTTTGATGTCCGTAGTGATTTTTCCTTTCTCATTTCTGATTGTGTTTATGTGAGTATACTCTTTTTTTCTTGATAAGTCTGGCTATGGGTTTATCTATTTTGTTTATTTTCCCCAAGAACCAGCTCCTGCTTTCACTGATTCTTTCTATTGTTTTATTCTTCTCAATTTTATTTATTTCTGCTTTAATCTTTATTATGTTCCTCCTTCTACTGACTTTGGGCCTCATTTGTTCTTCCTTTTCTAGTTTCATTAACTGTGAGTTTAGACTGCTCATATGGGATTGTTCTTCTTTCCTGAGGTAGGCCTGTATTGCACTATATTTCCCTCTTAGCACAGCCTTTGCTGCTTCCCACAGATTTTGTGGTGTTGAATTATTGTTGTCATTTGTCTCCATATATTGCTTGATCTCTGTTTTTATTTGGTCATTGATCCATTGATTATTTAGGAGCATGTTATTAAGTCTCCATGTGTTTGTGGGCTTTTTCATTTTCTTTGTGTAATTTATTTCTCGTTTCATACCTTTGTGATCTGAGAAGCTGGTTGGTGCAATTTCAATCTTTTTGCATTTACTGATGTTCTTTCTGTGGCCTAATGTATGATCAATTCTTGAAAATGTTCTATGTGCACTTGAGAAGAATGTGTATCCTGTTGCTTTTGGATGGAGTATTCTGTAGATGTCTGTTCTAATATGTTGTTCAGTGTCTCTGTCTCTTTACTTATTTTCTGTCCGGTTGACGTGTCCTTTGGAGTGAGTGGTGTGTTGAAGTCTCCTAAAATGAAGGCACTGCATTCTATTTCCCCCTTTAATTCTGTTAGTATTTGTTTCACATAGGTAGGTGATCCTGTGTTGGGTGCATAGATATTTATAACAGTTATATCCTCTTCTTGGACTGACCCTTTTATCATTATGTAATGTCCTTCTTTGTCTCTTGTGACTTTCTTTGTTTTGAAGTCTTTTTGTCTGATACAAGTACTGCAACTCCTGCTTTTTTCTCACTATTAGTTACATGAAATATCTTTTTCCATCCCTTTACTTTCAGTCTGTGTATGTCTTTGGGTTTGAATTGAGTCTCTTGTAGGCAGCATATAGATGGATCTTGTTTTTTTATCCATTCAGTAACTCTATGTCTTTTGATTGGTGCATTCAGACCATTTACATTTAGGGTGATTATCGATTGGTACATACTTATTGCCATTGCAGGCTTTAGATTCATGGTTACCAAAGGTTCAAGGGACATTCCCTTACTATCTAACAGTCTAATTTAACTTACTTTGTATAAACACAAACTAAAGGTTCTTTTTTTTTTTTCTCCTTTTTCTCCTCCTCCATTCTTTGTATGTTATGAATCATATTCCGTACTCTTTGTCCTCCCTTGGGTGCCATATTTTTAGCCTTAGGAATACTTCCATCTATAGGAGTCCCTCCAAAATGCACTGTAGAGGTGGTTTGTGGGAAGCAAATTCTCTCAGCTTTTGCTTATCTGAAAATTGTTTAATCCCTCCTTCAAATTTAAATGATAACCTTGCTGGGTAAAGTATTCTTGGTTCAAGGCCCTTCTGTTTCATTACGTTAAATATATCATGCCATTCTCTTCTGACCTGTAAGGTTTCTGTTGAGAAGTCTGATGATAGCCTGATGGATTTTCCTTTGTATGTGATATTTTTTCTCTCTCTAGCTGCTTTTAAAAGTCTGTCTTTATCCTTGATCTTTGCCATTTTATTATACTTTGTCTTGATGTTGTCTTCCTTGGGTCCCTTGTGTTGGGGGATCTGTGCACCTCCATGGCTTGAGAGACTATCTCCTTCCCCAGATTGGGGAAGTTTTCAGCAATTACCTTGTCAATGACACTTTCTATCCCTTTTTCTCCCTCTTCTTCTTCTGGTACCCCTATAATGCGAATATTATTGCGTTTGGATTGGTCACACAGTTCTCTCAATATTCTTTCATTCTTAGAGATCCTTTTTTCTCTCTGTGCTTCAGTTTCTTTGTATTCCTGTTCTCTAATTTCTATTCCATTTACTGTCTCTTCTACTACATCTAATGTGCTTTTAAATCCCTCCATTGTATGTTGCATTTCAGATATGGAATTTCTTAATGATTGAATCTGTTAAGTCTCCATTATCACACAGCTGCGTCTGCCAACAGCAGCAAACCCCTTATCACTTGCAGCAGCTGCATCTGGGTGTAGCAAAGTCCCTTATTACCTGCAGCAGCTCTTAGTTTCTGTTTCTCAGAAATCATGAGACCGACTTTAGCTCATCAAGGCCCCACCCCCTATATAAGCACCACCCTCCCTGCTCCCGCTGCTGCTCTCTTCTTTTCAAAGTAGTCATTTTATCTTGCAGGCAATAAACTCACGCTGACAGAGGTCTCGTGTCTTTCCCTGTGAGCGAGCTGGGTAGCTAAAAAACCCTTTCAGAATCTCCAACTTAAATTTGTTCCTGAGTTCTTGAATATTTTTCTATACCTCCATAAGCATGTTTACAATTTTTATTTTGAACTCTCTTTCATGAAGATTGGTGAGTTCGGTTTCATTTGGCCCTCTTTCTGGGGTTTGTGAGATTTTGGTCTGAACCATATTCTTTTGTCATTTCATATTTCTGTGTGGTGCCCACTAGTGCGCAGAAACTCCAGTCTCTGGAGCTGCTCAGCCCCTAGAGTGAGGTTGGGGGATGTAGGGGAGCAGAGCTGGTTCCTGGGGGAGGAAAGATCTGTTTCCTGATTCCCGTGTATGGTGTAAAACTGTGTGCTTGCGTCTCTAGCTGTTGTAGGCGGGGCCTCTCTCTGGCTGGCCTGACACCTGCACAGTGACTGCTGCTTGGCGAGCAGGTGCCTGCAGGCCAGTAGGAAGGTTTGGCAGGCTGTATGTCACCGGGGGCGGCTCAGAGCTGAGTAGGCAGCCAGGGGGATGGAGCACCTGAAGCTCCCCAAAGTTCCCAACCAGCTGGGCAGAGCGTGCCCAGGCAGCCTTGTCCAGCTCTCCCTTCTCCCACACAGCAAGCTCTGTGCAAACCCCGCCCCTTCAGCAGCCCTCTCACTGCTAGGAAGCCTCTCAGACTCCCTGGCTTTCCTCCGATACAGAGCAGCCTGGTGTGGATCCCCTACTCCATAAATGGCTGGAATGTCAATTTCGCAAGCACTCCACCTGTCCAAGCTCCCCAACGCCCAGGGCACCACGGCAATATAGGATTCTGCTCACAAAGCAGATGTCCAGTGCTAGGTGTTCAGCAGTCCCAGGCTTTCACCCCCTCCCCCGGCCCCGTTTCTCTTCCTCCTACTGGCGAGCTGGGGTGGGGGAAGGGCTTGGGTCCCGCCAGATTAAGGCTTTCATACGTTACCCTGTTTCGTGAGGTCTGCTCTGTTTGTGAGGTGTGTATACAGTCTGGTTCAGCCTTCTTTCTTGTTGCTGTTTTAAGGTTAGTTGTATTAATTAACTATATTTTTGTACAATTTGTGGTTTTGGGAGGAGCTCTCCGTCTCACCTCTCACACTGCCATCTTGCAAGTCCTCTGCCCTGTTCCTTTTTAAAAGAATCAACAGGCCAGACCACTGATCCAAACTGGAAAGCATGTTTCTGTTTTGCTTTATTTTGATTAGATTCGAATGACACATATTGCCAGGGAAAGGCTCCTTGTTGGTTTGAACTGCTTGCGGAGGGAATTTTTTCATCCACTGGCACCTCTATTTGCCCTGACCTGGCTCTGTGGCTCGGTGCATATAGGAAGGGAGTGTTCAAATTGTAGCCCTTGAATGCTAATGACGGACACCTGCACTTCAAGGCTGGGAGCTAATTTGTAGAACCTATTCCTGATGTAGCTTTTGAACAATGAAACATGCTTCCTTTTCTCTTAACCTTTTTGGATCTAATTCAGAGAGCAACAGCCAGTATTAAGGAAGGCACTACTTTTGATGCATCATCTTTGATTCTTTTCCCGCATGGCAAAGTGGAGTTTATCCTGCCAGCTGTTGAGTTGTGTGTCAGGGGAGGATGGCTGACACTTTCCACTGAGTTTACAATCAACAAATTCTCTTCCTGAGGACTAGAGTTGAAGTATCATATCTCCTGAGCTTCTCTTTCAAGGACTCAACTATAAAGGCAACTTCTCCAAAGCCCTGAACACTTTCCGGCTCCCCGTGTAGCTGCTCGACAGCCTGTGTGTGCAGCCTCTACTTCCGTGGCTCCGCTTGCTGATTTATGCCTCTGAATTGGCAGAGGTGTGGCCTGACAAGTAGTGTGAGGGTAATTACAGAGGGTGTATTTGCAGCGTATTTATGCCTTTCCTCAGCTCACTTGGATTTGCACTGATTTTGTTTAGTCAACAATCTGACAGATTACCCTGGGTAGTTTTTTCCTTTAATTGTACCTGTGCTCATCTCTCTAGTCACAGATCACCTTAAGAACTCAGAGTGAGAGTTTGGTATTTCTCTGGACTGCAATTAGCTTTCCCTTGACTTGGCCAAAGCTCCAGATAAGGGTCTCACTTCAAAGCTGTTCTGAATTCTGCAGGTATCAGAGGGACATGATATCTGTGGATATCACCCCAAACCCTAGCATACTGCTGTTTCTCAGTCTCCTCATCTTCAAAGTTCACTCTCACAGGCTGGATTAAGTCTGAACAGCTCCCTAACAGGGTCTGTCCCCTCTGGATTCTGATGACCCCCTTCAGGAATCTTTTAAGGATCAATTTTTATGCCTAGAAGGCAAACAAAGGAAACAAACACAGGATTAAACTCAGAGTTGACAAAAAAGTGAGTTTTCCTGGATGAGGGGGGATTTGGATAAAGTGTATTATATTCTTGGTTGTATCCACTGGTAAACGAAACCATTTTCTTTTATTGCTCTTGTTGCTGTTATTTTCTCTTGTTACCCCACCTCCTTGCCAATTTTTAAAAAATAAACTGTGATTGATCTTGGACAAAAACATTCTGCTTCATGGCATAGGCTGTTTAACTGATGCTGGAGAAACTATGATGTTCCTTAGCTGTGGGCACTCCTTTTGGTTGGGGTCATTTGGCTATTCCACCGATGTGGTTGGCTTGCTCCTGGCTCAGGAAAGAGTTCACACAGTGGGCTTGAGATGGCTCACTTTGGAAAGGCCTGCTTGGAAGGGTGGCCGTTGGCTGGCACCTGGGACCGGGACTGGTGAAGGGTCCCCTACACTAACACAAGCCTTCCCCTAAGTGGTAAGTGTCTCACTGAATTCCAGCTGCTCGTACAAACACTGTGCTTTATGCTGAACACCTGCTTTCCTCACGGGAGGCTGGCATCATGGTGCATGCTAGTCAGAGGGCCCTGCATGAGCAGCCCCTCATTCACCGAGTCTTTAACGGACGTCACTGGACGACAATAGCACATACATGTTGCTGCATTTTTGTTGCTGGGGGAATAGTGCTTTCTGGGTGACCACCATGG
Organism: Smutsia gigantea; assembly: GCA_032199065.1. Classification (NCBI taxonomy): domain Eukaryota; kingdom Metazoa; phylum Chordata; class Mammalia; order Pholidota; family Manidae; genus Smutsia; species Smutsia gigantea. Next base: position 99,056 of record JAVSCE010012854.1, read on the forward strand.
GGGAAAAAGAGCATAAGGAAGACTGCGTGGGATTCTTCCAGACTCTGCCTGTGTTTCTTCCCCTTATCATCCCACTGGGAATCCTTACTACATCACTGTGATAAATCTTAGCTGTGAGTACAGCTACATTCTGTGCCCCGGGTGTCCTTCTAGCAAATCTGAATGTAGGGTGGTCTTGAGGACCCCTGAAACACCCCCCTCATTAGTGGCCATGAGATTCCAGGAATATCCCTTGAGGCAATGTCATCAAAGATGCTGATCTGATCCCTTCTTGGTCTCTCACGCATGACCGTGCATCTTTCAGCTTAGGTCTTCCTGAAGAACTAATGGGTATGTAGCTTATGATTATTCTTTTACTTCTCTAAAGAAGAGAAGGACTAGAGTAGAGCTGAAGTATCATATCTCCTGAGTGGAGTGGCTCTATTCTTAAATTTGTTCTTTTGTGACATAATCTCCAAAGTTATTTTACAGTTAGAACCTATGTCAATCTAACATCAAAAATAGCTGACAAGCGCTAACATTACCAGCAAGTATGATTTAATGTTACATTTTAGAAGAATATGTAGAAGAAATTCTGCAATACTGCTAGAGTTAACAATACTGACAATTAGTCCCTCCGAAGTGTGCCCAGATATTCAACAAACTCTTAGAATGTAACCTTCACTGGATACTTTTGGATGATGTTAAGAATTAATGAATGATGTTGATGCGATCTTGAATTTTCATCATTTCAAAATATGTTTTTATTTTTTCCTTAACGATGCTTTGAAGTAACTTCTTACTTATGCTCGGGTTCATCAATAGTACTGTTCTGCTAACTATAGATAAGCAGCTGGCATAGAGGATGCTGAAAATATGGACTGATCAGTGAATCTGCAAAAGAATAGAGAGCTCAGGGTGGCTGTGCTGTTCAGATGAACTTTTTGAAGATAAATTTGTTAGAACAATAAAGATCAATATTAACTCTATGAAAACCCCTTGGTATAGGTAATAGGTCTTGCCATGGAGTAAAACATACCTTTTGGATGAGGTATTTTTTATAAGTGATAGAATCACACAGGAAAAAAAAAAAAAAAAAGAATCTCACAGGTCAGTTTGGTATTACTGAATCATTTAATGCTCTAGGGTACAAATAATTTTTCTATTCTAAGCATTCAGATTCTTTATGAAGGGATTCATGCAGGACCAGGCCTGTGCTTATTGCTAATATTAATATTTTAAACTATTTTATTAGATGCAAGCACTAAGGGTGGGAAGTGGGGATGAAATATTTCCTTGGGAGTAGAGCCAGCCCTACTGAAACTTCTGAATGCTTCCCAACTCTTAATGTGAGAGCTTGACAGCCATTTTTGGGGTGTGTTCAAGATCCTGGAAGCAAAATATTTAACTTCAGATATTTCAGCTGAACTCAGGACTATACTGTTCCGCTAAATAAGGAAGTGTTCAGTCAGTTATTAGGTAACTTAAGCAACAAGCATAATCTGAGAGGGAAAAGTATTACTTAGAATTTTTTATGGGCTGGGGGAGTTTGAGGATGAAGGGGTAAAAGTGAGAATCATGGTATCCAGATTAAGAATCTGAGCTGATTACTCAGACAGCAGTTAGATTCCAGTTTTCTCATCTGGACAGGTATGTTCTGCACTGCTCTTCACAGATATCTGTCTGTCTGTCTGTCACTCTTTGAAATTAATCAAAGACCAGCTCAGGTTTCTATGTTTTTCATGTAATGACCACGTAGCAGTTTCTTGGTAATGCTGTCAGTGGTGACTTAATGGGCTGCTGGGACAGACACCATTAAAGACTTCTTTAATGTCTTCCTCAAAAGCACACAGGGGCACAACATAGGAGTGAATTTTTGCGATATCCCTAAAGGCCAAGGAAATGCAACCACTGCATGAGCTGAAGTTTCTGTTTCAGCATAAACTTCATGCCCTGAAGATTCGTTCTTGCTGTCCCCTGGCCCCAGTTACCTATCCTATGGGACAGTGTGATCGTGTGTGATTTTAGGAAGTAATCGATACATGACTGTGGGCTCAAATGAACAGACGAGTTATCAGTCAAATTACAAAAGTTCTAATGTATAAGTGGCGGCTGGATCTCCCTGCACACTCAGAGATGCCCTGAAAGTTCCTCTATTTGCTATTTTAAACACTACCTAACAGAGCAAAACACAGCTCACACACATATTTATTTTGTGCTTAAATGCACATGTGTGCGCATATATTTACTGACAGCTGAATAGATATTTCAGCAGAATTAGAGAACTGCTGGTGGTCTATAAATAATCACAGGCATTTACAGTTCACAAAAGAAACAGGAAAAAGTGAACGAGAACGTGAAACGCACCGTACTCTGGGACCTGCCCCGTCCCGCGCTTGAGCAGGAGCCTCGCTCTTCTTCCTCCCGATTTAATGAGTTCTATCGCTCTGGCGTGCGTCATGTCCCGTGTGCTCTCCCCGTTGATTTCAATGATTTGATCTCCTACCTGTTAATTAAAGAAACATTCAGTCAGCCAAAGACGGTCTGCCTCAATTCGCATTTCCAGCAGGTTAGAAAAGCACCCGTGATTACCTGTGGCCAGGGAGCATCAGAACAATTTAGCTGCAGCCGCCTGTTTCTTAGGAGAGGCAAATCCCCAGCTGCTTCCGGACTGTGGCCCCAAAATTCATTTACCTTCTTTATAGAAATTAGGATACACAGCACAGAGGTTGTAGTGGCTTACATTAGCTGTGCTTAGCCAGTATGGCAGAAGCTATAGTTAAGCTATTTAGCATTTGTTTTTTAGTTGGGAATGTGTTTGTTACAATTCCAAATAACCAGGCACCCTTGCACTGAAACAAGAAGTAAACATTTTAAGGCCTTGTCATTGAACACAGGGCCAGCATCTAATTCACCTTGTTGGAGGGAGTGATTGGTTCTGGGGCTTCTCTGAGAATTGACATTATGCACCCTTTAAATTTCCCTGGTTGCTATTGTGATGCTGCCTCCTTTGTAAAGAGTGGTTGATTGATATTCAGGTTTGATGAGTTTTTCTGTGCAGGGCTTTGAATTAAAAATGAGACCCTCCATTCTCTGCACATGACTAATGATCTTGCTGAATCTTTGCCATGCTCACACCTGTTGGGTTAAATACCAATCCCTCTTGAATTGCCAGAAATGCCTGGGTTCCCTAAGCAATTCCCATTTAGCCTTTGTGAATGGATACTTGGAATAAAAGAGGTTAGACCATAGCACATCAGGTAACTTCCACAGTACCATTACTGTCAGGAAGCTTCAGATTAAAATATGTTTCATTTCAGTTCAAGTCACTTAAATTGGTCAGTAAAAGCACAATGGTTGCTTTGTAAAAATGCTATTTTAGTTGGGTGCCTTAAAGAAAGCAGATCTCAGCCCAAGTAATGCAGACAGAATCGCAAATAAACTCTGTAGGAGAAAATGATCAAGGTGGGTGCTGCACGCTGGGCACAAACAAGAGCAGAAGCTTGCCATCACAATGTAAGAGGGCTCTAAAGTAAGGCCACCGCCCACACCCAAAGTGGCGGGGGAAGAGCAGAGACATTTGTCGTAGCAAGGAAGTACCATCTGTACCTAAAGAGGATTCTCTGGGCCAAAGATTTTAATGTGCTGAAGGTAAAGACTCCCCATTGGTGTTCTTGGTGGGCTTTTCAAGTATGGTTTTTGGTCAGTGGGGTTGTCTCAGGGGCATGACCTCCATATTCCATAGGAGAATCATGAAAGGCCTAAATTAATTTGTTTAGAGCCAATATTTGCAACATTTTTCTCCAGGTTTCCTTAATTGTCTCCTTTCCCATAAGGCAAGAGCCACAACCTGACATTGACTAGCTTGCCAGAGGCCACATATCCAAGCCAGAGCCAGAAGTAGGACCAATTATCCCTCTGCCAGCGGTCCCCACCCGTGGCTGAAACGTCATGGCCCAGTATCAAATTACAGAAGTAAAACAGAAGTTATAATTCAGCCTTCTTTCCTTGCTAGACTCTCTTCTGAGCTTCATACTCACATACCCAATGGATTACAAACATTTCCCCTTAGTCATCCAACAGGCAACTCCAATCCGGCACCAGCATCCTGGGCTTGCCTTCTCTCTCCCAAAGCAGTCTTTCCTCTTAATTCCTAATCCCAGTTAATGGCACCATCAGTCGCCCAAGCCAGAAACTTGGGGATCATGCTGGGCTCCTCACCTCAACTTCTCTGCATCTATCTCTGTCCTCATTTGTATCCCATTGCTCACTAGCTCAGTTCAGGCCTCCACTTGGATTATTCCAATACCCTCCTGCCACCCTCACACCAGTATCTTCTTCTCATTGCCACCAGAGCCATTCTTCTAAGGGAAATCCCACATGTGCCATGCTGACTGAGGCATCTAGGGCCTTTCCTGTGTCACTGTTTTCTTTGCCTTCTCCTCCCCATAGGCCTGGTGATCTCTGGGTCTTCCTCAATGGCAGCCCAAGCTTCTCCTCCTCTGGGATACCTTCCTAGACTCTGATTTCTTCTCCAGCAGGAAGGTCCAATCTCTGCATTCCCTCATCACAGCCTTTCACTCTGTTATTTATTACACCTCATTACAGAGTTGTGCTTCTCTGTCTTTGAGCTTCTTTACTCATCAAACCATTACTGAGCACCTATTACATGCTAGAAAGTCTACAGGGGAGGTTAGATAAAGATAGAGTTAATGGTATAGCTTCTATCTACAAGTTCTCAGGCTAATTGGAGAGAAGGTGGTCAATAACATAATTATTATTCATATCTTTGCTATGACGTAGGTATTAATGAAGTATAAGGGAACAGAAAAGAGGGACATCCAACTCAGAAGGGGTAGAGCAGGTAGTCAGGGAGAGCTTCCTGGAGGTGGTGACATCTCAACTGAGTTTTGAAATATTATAGGAGTTCCGCAGGTGCAGGAAGAGGTGCCAGGCATTCTAGGCAGAGGGAGCAGCATCTGCAAATAACTCAGTATTTGTGAACAAAATGGTCTATTTGGGGAGCTGGCAATAGTTTTTCTGCTAGTCAGGAGTTTGGCCTTTATTTTAAAGGCAACAGCAAGGCATTGAAAATTTTAAACAGGGGGTGACCTGACCAGGGAAGCAGAGTGGTGTTTAGGAATCCCTGAGGCATCGGTATAGACTGGAGAGAAAGTGGGAGGCTGAGGAAGGGAGCAGGGGCTGTGAGGCTATGGCACTGTCTGTCCGAGTGAGGGCTTGGGAGGCGGTGGGGAAGGAGAAGATGAGGCAAACGAGGGCAGGGACTGGGTCCCCTCTAACTATATATCTTGTATGCGAGGTGCCACTTGTATTTGTGAATGAATGAAGTGTTCACATGGCTCATCTTGAGAACTGGAATTATAAGCGCTCCTGACCCCCAAATCAAACATTGACAGCCACCACTGCCTGAGGACACTTCTGTCTCAAGACAGACGTTTCAACAAGAACCATGTGGAGGGCGAAAGGAAACTCATGGTGTGACAGAAATAGTCATATCATTTGCACTCTAGTTACATACTTCAGTATAACAAGACTTAGAAAGTTTGATTATTTCATTCTCTCGTGTGTCTGTTATTTTCCCTTCTCCCTACAAAGAGCCCATGAGAGTTAAGGGAGAGCACATTAGCAAGGGGGAGAGGAGTGGTGGACTGGAAGACGGCCCACCTCACTTGGACCCAACATCAGTGGTAATAAATTCTGCCAGCCCAGACTCAAGGCCCCTATTTCTCCTGGTGAAATGACATAAATTGTAAAAAGATTTAATTTTCACTTTTGCTCCAATATCTGTATTATGCATAGTCATTTTAAGTGGAACTCCCTACATAAATTTGGGATGTGAGTTCTCCCATTCACTCTCTGTTTCTAAATGTATTAGAAGATGGTTCATTAGGGGGAGAAGAGGTTCTCTGTTACTGTCCAACCTCGTCTGACTTCAGGGCAGCTGCTGGGGTGCAGCCAGTTGAAGGGCTTCGTTTTCCTAAGTGACATGTACATCGGTTGGGGGAATTAATTTGATAAGACCAATGGAACATTTGGAGCCCTTTCGGGAATGACCAAAAAGACCAGCTGTGACTCAGATACTGTCTTCTCTTTGAGCTATGTCACTAAAATGAAACTTTATAGACCTCCTCCACTGGTTCCTGGAAAATTTTAAAAAATAACAAGTTCTAGTTGTAATCAGGAGAGATATGGGGGGAAAAGTGGCAGACAGCGGGGAGAAGAGAGGGAGACCCTAAGTTCTGGAGCACCTGTGTGCTGCTTCGGGTGGGTCAAGGAGAGGTTGCATTAGGAAACTACCCCAGGGATGTAAGATTAATTCCAGGCATTCATTTTTGTCCTATGGAAGAAATACTTTTATCTGAGGTCCCCGTGGGCCAACTGTGAACCTTACAGCAATGTCTTAGGGGCCAGGTGGGGTGGGATGAGCCTGCCCCCTCCTCCCACAGCCTAACAAGTTCTGCGTTGTTTCTCATACATTTGCGTTCACACATCATGGCAGAATTTGCTTTAACAAAACTATTACCAAATCCTTGGACTTGCTTGCAGCTCTGCAGGCAAAACTTATTCTCTTTTTATTGGAAGGCTAAGGTAAAGGTAAAAGTTTCAATATTTCTTAAATGGTTAATAGTTCAAGTTGTAAGAAGAATAAGTAAACTCTGTAGTGTATGCATTTTTGGCTGCTGTGTGTAGCCAAGTCATAAAAGTATTTGGTTTTGTGCAATGAAATCCTTGTAAGAACTAGATTAATCCTGGATTTAACTTCAGCCCTGAGTCATGGTAGTTCTTGCTCAAGGTGTGCTCAGACATCTCACAGAATGCTCCAGGGACTGTAACCAGTTAATAGCCCCCACACTACTACTGTACGACACCATCTATTTGCATGATTATACACGACTGACATGATCCCAGATTATAATTAGGTGCGAGGAACTGGGCTCCTGCAGAATTTTATGCCAACAAACAATGGCTACCTCTGTTCTTTATTTCATGGAAGACTTAGCTATGGACAATTTTTGTGTCTAATGATCTGAGGTAACAGGTTGGCTCCATCAATTCTTCCCTTGCAAGCTGGTTTCTCCCACTGACTCTAGACCCCTCACGGGCAGGGAACATACCTGGGCTTTGTGTCAGTTATACAGTCCCTGACAAATAGGCCCTTGGTTAAGCCTGGTTGAGTAAACGAAGGCCACGTCTGCTTTTCAGGTATGGGAGCTGTCTTTATACTCCAAAGAGTAAGCCCAGCCTCAGTGCTCCTTGGCATGCCTGAATGCCTCCTGAAACACTGCCTTAAGCATGTCCGGTCAAACCACACCAATTTCACTGGTCCTCACAGGAGACTTAATGAGGCTTCAGTATGGTGACCTACAGAGATTGCTGGACACAGGTAAAGTCATGGGAAACAAGTGCTGAAAGATTGAGAGAAAGGAGAATGGAGGCTGCGTCTGACTGAAATCACTAAAGTTCCAGGAACAAAAATCAGAAGCAGGGGCTTGGCTGCTGCCTCTCACATAGCATGCTGGGTAGTCTGACAACAGGAGACCTGGGCCCTGATGGCCTTGCTGGAGCACAGGACAGGCTGACTTTCAACTTGATGGTGACCTTTAATATGGAATAACTCTTTCACATTTAACCTTTGTTAGATATTATTAAATAACTATTACAGTAAAAATATTTTCCAAGGGGTCACACTGAGTGCTCGGCCAACCTTCCCGCTTCTTCCATTAGTCTTGTGACTGAATTCAGTGGGATCCAAGACACAGTCATGCCCCATTGCCTCAGCAAGGCCCAGGAGCCCCTCAGGGCAGCAGGTTTTTCTGGACAGAAAACCTCTAAATTGGGAACCGAAACACATGTTTGAGAGCGCCTAAACTCTTGAGTTTTATTTGCCTCAATTAACATATATGTTGAAAACAGTCTAAGACTCTTTTTATACTATGTTCTAGACATTCTAGACAATAATTTCTTTTAAAAAAATCCTAACATCTCTCAAGACACTTCATCTAAATAGAAATGTGAAATAGCCCTTACAGATTTGCAGAAGAGTCCTTAATCAAGGTTATACCTGAGCACACACCTGCTTAAAGAGGCATGAAGGTGAGAACAAGTGGGGAACGAGAAGTTCTAGGCTGCTACAGAATTCTGGGCATCTCACTTGATGCAGGGGGCAGATATTAATGCATGTTTTTATTACTTGTGCATTCACCCTTTAGAAAACATTTAGTCATAGCTCAAAAAATGTTCAGTCTTTGACTTGGGCATATTACTCTGTGGCAGAGCAGGTGTGGTGACTGGTCATTCAAATCAGGGCGCTGGCTCTGGTGGAGATTCACGGGGAACTCTCCATTCAGGAGCCTCCATTTCTCAGTCTTAAAATCATCTAAATTAAAACAGGGAAATATTGGTGAAATTTAAAGATGAAGCAGAACCCAGCTGTGGAAGACAAATCTAAATTACAATTTGGCATCTTTCTCACCAAATTTCTTTCTTTCTTCCTTACCAAATGTTACCAACACTAATCTCATATGGAGAATTTTATTAGATTTCTTCCTGCTAAATCTCCTCACCCTTCTAGGGCTTTTAATTGGTACCCATGTTCCAGTCTTCACGTCCTCCTTGCGCCTGTTCTATGCATGCTCCTATGAGTCTAAAGTATTTCTCTTTCTGAGCCTTTGTGCTCTGAACCTCTGAGCTGTTCCCTTTGTCTAAAATCCACACCTCAATAGCTGAACCCTATTTGTTCCTTAGGACAAACTTTGGATATGACCATTTGGGGCCAGGAAACCTTCTGTGATCCCACCAGTCCGGGTTGGGGGGTCTTTCCTCAGCTTCTCTTTAAAAGCATTGACCTTTGCTTATCACTCCATTGTAAGCTCGCTGAGGGCAGGGACTCAGCCACATGAGAAATGCCCATACAGATTTGCTCAATGGATGGGTGAATGATTGAAGGAAGGAATTTTTCAAAAGCTGTTTTTTGACTCTATGCTCCTTATTGTTTGAACTAAATTTAAAACAAGATCTATACAAATTTTTAATTTGGTTTCATGATATATGCCAACCAGGCTTGACCATGAGCAAATGATATAAAGTGTATGTAAGTGCCTTGGACACTCTAAACTATACAGATTTAGCCTTTTAATATTAATTGTAATAGTTATTATCCTGGTCATCATCAAATGGTAGAGGAGAGAAAAAAATGAAGCACAGTGGTAAGTTTTTCATAACGACTCTACGAGGGAAGGAGCTGAGCTACTTAGGATAGTTGGTGGGGCAAAGGATACAGATGGTTTCCTGAAAATATCTCTCAGAGGTTAAAAACTCACAAAATCTTCTGTTCGTTTGGTAAGTACTAGTACTGCATCTTTGGAATTCTTACAGGATGTCAATGCTATTTTTTTTCTGTAGGTTTAGATAACTAGTTCTTAGAAAAAAAAATCTTGTCGAATGCTGGGCAGATAATCTAAACCCTACACGAAGAAAGAGCGTAACTGCCAGTGGGGTGACAGACACGAATGCAAAGGGAGATTTCAAGACAAGCCTGTTGAAGCAAAATGTTTTCTATAAAGGGAAAAAATAACCACAACCATTCCACTTTCATATGCCCCACTGACTGCTCAGACAAGAAGAAGAGACGGGAAATATCTTAAAATTATCGGCCTGAGCAGGAATAGAAAGCTATCACTGGCAGCTCAGCCAGGGCCTCATTCATTTGCTCAGAAATCACTTACGTGAGGTCATGAAGTCAGTTTCCCTAGTTGATTGAAAAACAAACAAAAGGAAATCAAAGAGGAAACTTTCCATGACGGACTCTTCCTAGGCTGTTATTTCCTGTCCCTGGATGTAATTGAGAGGAAGTCAGGGATTATTGTTTTGCACACTTTAATCAGATGTACTTATTTTCCAGATGCAAGCATGAGGCTTTGCGTGGTGACTGAGAGCAGCACAGGATGACAGGTCCTTGTCTTCCTGAAGCCAACTGGCCTGCACATTGCGTGTATGTACGCTTTTCGTGGGTGCACCGGTTCCATACCCGTTAGCATTGTGAATCAGACTATGAAAAGCTTCCCAAGATGGGTGGGTTGGTCAGCTGGAATTCAGAGGATGATTTACTGATGGAACTATGTCAGAGGTGAGGGCAGGGTCCAAGGCGGGCTGTTGAGGAACAGCAGGGAAAGATGGGCAGGGCTGTTCCTACTCTATTTGGAAGACCCTGGGGGAAGACAGAGAGCCACAGGGGCCTCGGGTGTGAGAGCAGGAAGCATGGAAGAGAGGCTGCTTGACTGGAGCTGGAGCTGAGGAGGGAGAAACAGGGCCAAGGAATGCCTCATGCTCTCCGTGGCAGACAGAATAACATCTCCCGGAAAGAGGTTCACATCTATCCTTGGAATCCAGGAATTATGTTACCATCCTTGGCAAATGAGACTTGGAAGATGGGGATTAGGTTAAAGATCTTGAGATGGGAAGATTTTCCTGCATTATCTGGTAGGGGCCCAATGTGGTCACAAGGGTCAAAGTCAGGGAGATTTGAGTCAGAAGATTTAAGGAAGGAAGCAGAGGTCAGACATGAGGGATGTTCTCTTGCTGCCGCTGAAGATGAGCGAGGGGCCACGAGCCAATGAGCACAGGTGGCTCCAGAGGCTGAAGAAGGCAAGGAAGTGGGTTCCCTTCTGTAGGCTGTGGGAAGGGCCAGCTGTGCTGGTGACGCAACTTCTTTTTAATCCACTGGAACTGACCTGGAATTCTGACATCCAGAATTGTAAGATAATAAATTTGTGTTGTTTTAAGCACTTAAATTTGTGGTAATTTGATACAGCAGGAATAGAAAACTTCTGCCCTTTCTCCCTTCCTACCTTCCGATCTCCTGCTGGTGTTTCTCATCTGTCGAATCCAAGAGTAAACCACAGGGCAAGAGAGTTTACATGATGCAGACATAGCAGTTGGTCCCCCAGATACAGGACAGGGACAGAGGGACCGAGAATGGACCTGGGAGGAGGTGGAACAAAAGAAGCCCCAGCGCTGGGATGGGGGGTGTGGGGTGGGAATGGATTTTAAAACAGTGAATGAATATGTCAAAGGGAGCTGCTGCGGTCTGCGAGTTTGTGTCCTTCCCGAATTTGTATGTTGAGATCCTAACCCCCAAGTTATGGTGTTAGGAGGTGGCGCCTTTGGGATTAGCACCTGTGTAAAAGACCCCCAGAGAGAGTCCCTAGTGCCCGCCATCAAGTGAGGACACAGGATTGGGAAGTGTACTCTCACCAGACAGTGAATCTGCTGGCCCCTTGGTCTTGGACTTCTAACCTCCAGGACTGTGAGATATTTCTGCTGTTTATAAACTAGCCAGTCTGTGGTATTTGTTATAGCAGCCTGAACAGACTAAGTCAAAGGCTTTAAGAAATAATTCAAGAACAAGGCATGCAAAGCAGATGGTGGTAGCCTTACCCATGTTGGAGAAGGTGGTTTGGAAAGCTTTATTTGTTAAGATATTTCATTTTTACCTAAGTAGTCTCTTAAGATAGCATTATAAAAGGACAAGTGGCATCAGGGTTTCTGAACTGAATGTGCTTTTTAAAACTGCTGAAGATTTCAGAGTCACCTTTTCATCGAGGCAGCTTCTGAGCGCATCAGCTGTGATCCGCTCAACAGGAGACATCCTGCAGCTGCCTGTCGCTCTCCGTTTCCCTTGCCTCCCTTCGCCGCTCACTGCTCCTCTCTTCTCCCTCTTCTTTTGGTCCGTATGGTTGCCACAATCACCTCTGCTTTGGTCTCTCTCCTCTTCAAACTCCTACCCTCTCCACCCGCCACATACACACAAATGCTTCTTGAATAGAATCCAGTTTCCCTGACCCGGTGTGAAGGTGGTCCAGGACCTGGTGCCCCACCTCCCAGCTTCCTCCACCATTCTCCGGGGGTTAGTCCGGACTGCTTGTCATCCCCACTCTTCCCTGGCGTTCCCACCCCTGCACTGTTTCTCTTGCCCTCCCTCTGCTGGCTGTCCTGCCCTTCTCCCCCACTCTTCCTGTGCCATCAAATTATGCCCATTCCTCAGGGCTCCACTCAGATCCTCCACAGAGCTGTCTCTGGGCACTGCCGGGGGAAGCCGGCCTCCTTTCTCTCAGTGTCCACGGCACTGTAGCTACTCCTCTCTTATAGCACTTACAGCAGCCCTGCCTCCTATACTGGTTGTGTGTATTTATTCTGCTCATCACCATTACTGCCCCTCCTGAATTATAAACTTCTGAAAAGAGGGGCTGGGTCTCTGTATTTTCTAGTAGTTAACACATTGCCTTAAAAATGACAGATAATACAAATTTACATGTAGTGGGGACAAAAATTATTACTCTGCAAGATATAGAATGGTCAATGGGAGAGGGAGAGTCTTTGGCTGGAGTTGAGGACAAGTGGGAATGTGAGGGGGGCTTTGAGGTCAGGATGCGTTGAGCGAAATTCCATGCATCTTGTTCACTGTTGTCTTTCCATGTAGACTGAGGTGCCAGTGCAAGGTAAGAGTTCCATAAACATTTCTTAAATGAATGAATAAATGCTCTCTACATGATTTTGGCAAAGTCTCACCTTGAATTCTGTGAGAACAAGGGCTTAACAGAAGTTCCTAACCCACGTTACAATATGAAGAAGGCATAAAAGTAAAAACAGTGCAGGGTGCTTCTACTTGCAATAAGAAGGTAGCTTAGAAATAGCAGGGCTGTGCCAGGAAGCAGCTGAGGAAGACCCAGCCACAAGGTGGAGGCATCTTTTTCCTTTTTGGGGTAAGCAGGCCTGTGGCGGCATAACTGGCTAAGAGCAGATATATTACGGGACTTGTAATCATACTTCCCAGTGGACAGCCTGAGGGGAAAGATCACCTTTTATACTTATACAGTATCCTTTGTAGCAGCTAGTACAGTGCTGACCGGTTTGTGTGAGTGTGTGTGTGTGCACGTGTGTGCACGAGTGCCAGTGAGCACAAACTGGACTGGGAACGCTTGGTTGGTTTACTGATTTGGAGGTAAAGTAAACAAAGGAAGCAGTTGCTGATAATACCCCCGATAAACCATACACAGGGGCACTGAGTGCAAGGGGCCTATCTTATTAATCTTTTTCTCTCTGGTTGCTATTACCTTTCCTTTAAGGTGAGGATTCTGAGCTTCAGGGAGGAATAGGGATTTGTGAGAGGCCCCAGAGTGTTTAGGGGGAGGTAACCAGACAAGACACAGGTCCTCCAATTCCAAACCCTGAACTCCTTACTTTTATGAGGTGGTGTCAGCATTGCTGAGGAGGGGAGAAAGGGGCAAGAGGAGGTTTTCACTCAGATTGGAGTTAAAGGTGTCTTCTACATGAATAAGAAACAACTTGGGATGTTTGTGGCTTATTACTAACCTGTGGGATATTGTTTAAAAATACACACATAATCATGTGTCACAAGCCGCTCTGAAGCCCAGGTTCATGCAGGCACGAGCAGGATGAAAAAGATGGCTGATTAACAGTAATATGAGAATACCTACCAAGGAGAAAAAGTCTAGTTAGTACTTTAGGGGTCTGAACTTCCCTAATCACTTCTCCTACTTTCTCCTTGAATGAATGTTATTTTTGTAGAGTCAACATTTCAGATCAACAGAAAAATGGATGTCCTTGTGGCCAATTTTTAACATGCAGAAGGAGTACCTGTACAGGCAGAGAAAGTCAAGTCTCTGGGGATGACTGTCTTTGGTTATAATGAAAATACAGTCTTTTTTTAATAGCTTAATTTTAAGACAGCTCTCTGGAGGATCTTTACTCACTACTACAATATTCAATTATTCTGGCAGTGACTGTGTGGATTACAATAATTTTTCTATTGATATGCTAACACTGAGTAAACGGAAAGTTAGAGTAGCATTGTATCACTATCATTTTGATGCACAAAATAAACATTACCCACTTTATTTTCTTTCACTATTGAAAGTCACATTTTAATTACTTAAATTTTACAACTAGGAATGTAGCAGAGTGTCTAAAAATCTTGCTTCTGTTCAAGTTAATTCAGATTGCCCATCCATGCATGAGAGCAGCTGAGCTATGAAATTGGGCAGGCATGTTTTCTGGCACTAATGAGGAGATAATATTCCTTAGGGGTATTTAAGTGACATCACTATTGATAGGTTAATTGGAAATAAAAATGTAAAGCTTTCTTAAATCACTAGAATAAAAAGCCTCTGGTTTATCGTAGCTTCACAATGCACTTTTTGAACTCTCCCCACTTTGCAGTTTAGGTTAATAACTGTCTGATTAATGTAACTTCGGCTCTTCTCAGAATTTCACATACATCCTGGGGCAAAAGGAGACTTTCCCACTTCTATCCTGATTCAGTCGCAGCGCTCCCTCTGCTCCCTTACCAAATATGGAAAATGGCCCTTACATCCAAAGAAATGCATGGAATAATGGTAGAGACAAGAAATGCAATTTGATGTGAGGTCAGGAGAGTTGATTGCAGTTGGGAACCTGATATGCAAGACACGGTCTATGTGCAGTGCCCAGATTACTACTTGCTGTTATTTAAGTAGTTTCATAATTAATTATTTTGAAAAAAGCAGCTAAAGGGATATTACTCTACTCTGCAGCCTGACTGGACTCAAATTATTTTTGGCTCTCGGTGTGAAAATTTACACTTACGCTACCACATACATGCATTTAGATTTCTATCTTTGAACTCTCACTTAATTACCCAAGAGCTTATTATGCAGTCGTGAGCCACCCAGATGAAAAAACTGACCCTTAACACTAATTAGCTCTTATTGAACAGAGTTTTAGGCTGTGTACTTTCCAGGCATGTTAGAAGCATTATCTCATCAAACTCTCCAAGAAGCGAACACACAAGCAAGCCGACTCTCCATCGGTTAGAGAAAACAAGGAAAAATTCAAATTAGCTTTGGGAAGTGAACCTCTAATTCATTTTTTTTTTTACATTGGGAGCTGATTAACTGATGAATAATGCAGAGTGAGTGCCATTGGTACCAAGGTGTCAGGTTAATCTGTGCGTGGTTGGTTCACTGGGGCTGTCCCACACCAAAATAGCCCTTAATTTGGGTTGGACAGGTGTCTTTGGTCCTTCATGGGGTGGGAATTCAAGAATGATGTGGAGCCAGCTCTTGATGCTTCCTCTACCCTGTTTTCTACTTCTTTGCATGTATTTTATGGTTTCCTGTCCTGGGTTTCTGCTTTGGACTATGGCCCTTGTAGTCCAAGGCAGGAAGGCTATGGCTTCTTCCTCTTCCATTCACTTTCTTGCACATCCTAGAGGTCTCTGGATCTCTCTCAGCATGGCCCCTCATCCCGGCCTGAGCTCCCCACTGTATTACTACCTGTGGAGGAGGCCCCCGGACACTCCTACATCCTCTCTGCACAGTCTACCATTGTTTTGGCACGATACTGCCTAGTCATTGTGCAAATATGGGCCACTTGTATTGCCTTATTAATGTAACTTGTTTGAAATGTTTCTAGTTATTGAGGTATAAACGTGAGATAGATTTATTTTTCCAGTAACTGTTACCCAGCTCTGCTCCAGTGACT
>JAVSCE010012855.1:0-32461 GCA_032199065.1 Smutsia gigantea
CAGATACAAAAGATCACATATTGTATGATTCCATTTATATAAAATATCTAGGATAGATAAAACCATAAATAATGAAAAAAGCTTAATGTTTGCCAGGGGATTAACTGCTCAGAGGGTATGGTAAAATATCAGACCCTTCACAGTGCTTGACATTAAGGGCCTTAAAAGTTATTTGTAACGATGTATTTCTTAAACTGTGTTGTGAGTATGCAGATGTTCATTTAATGTTTATCCTTTATATTTTACATATATATTATATATTACTTTTGTATGATATATTTAATAGTAAACATAAAATTACTAAAATGATTTGGAAAAACTCAGTAAATTCATGTCACTAAAAATTTTGCTGTCAAACCAAATGGGGTTATGACAACTATAAGTAATTAGGAATAAGATCATACAGTCTAGAAGAATTCTTCACTTGATATGCTTTACAAATATCTGTAGGTTTACTCCATGTTAAAAGAACTGAAACTAGAAATTATTGATGACATTTATGAGTGCATTTTACACAATAAAAATGATAATATAGGCCTTGGTTCCACATCAAAATATTGGGAAATGAATGTACATTTATCTTTTAAGTTAAAATATCTAAGGTATATATCTTTTTTAAAATTATTTTCTGCCTTAAAGGAGATTTTAGATCAGTCAACCATCTATTTGTCTCTATTGCATTTTGGTAAGTCTACCATATTTTAAGTAAGTAATGTAGCAAACAAGTCCTTGGGGTAAATATTGTTTGGGTTTTTGGCATTTCATTTAAGTAAAAGCTCAAGAGCTTGGGGAGAACTTCAAATCTCCATGGCACCCAGGGACTTATTTTCAGCTCTGAGAGCAGCAGGAAATCTGACATTAATTTTGGCCAAGATTGAGCCATTCAGAGGACAGGGTAACTTTAGAGGCAGTTGCATATTTATATACAAGGTTTCAGGTGAAAATGCAGAATTTCAATAATGAGATCTAGTACTTGAAATGTGACTTAACAACTTCCTTTCCTTTTTCCTTGACTATTTGTTTCTTAGAATCTTTTAAGTTGCTTCATATTTCCCTCCTTCCTGACAGGTAGGTTGGCAGATAACACAGACTGAGAATGAGAGAAAGAGACATTAAAGAGAGGAAGGTAGGAAGAAATTAGAAAAGAAACAAGGGGAAGTAAGGAGGAGAGAAGGAAGGGGCCAACCAGGAAAATAAATAGATTAAGGACAGAGAGAAACAAGTAGACATAATTAAAAAAACAAGAGTAGGAAGACTGTGTCTGTGGTGATAATAGTGAATTCTAATAATCTTACTATTTATCATGCCCATTCTATTTATCAGGCATCTTAACTTATCCCATTTAATCTGTACACCAAATTATGAAGTAGCTGCTATTATTCTCATTTCATAAATGAGGAAACAGAGAGCCAAAGAAATTAAGTAATTTGCCCTGGAGTGGTGGAGTTTGAATTTGAATCCAGGTATTTTTGTCTCTACAGCCAATACATTTTCCACTGTATCAGGCTACCTCTAGATGATACTAAAGCAACAAGTTAAAAGGCAAAAACATACGCTAGCCAGGTTATCTGGCCTCATATAAATATAACACGCAGCACAAAATAACCTAGCTTTTGTTTCTCTTCATTACCTCTCCTCATGCTGCCCACAAGAGAGAGAAGCAGGCAGGTAAGCAGACAGAAAAATAAAGACTTTGACTCAGTTTTTACTTTTATTGAAGCTTTCAGATCAAGCTTACCTTCTGATTAATGCCCAGTTCACTCAAAGAAACTTAGTCCAAGCTAGTGATTCCTAACCCTTTGGTGAACTTCTCTGAGATTCTGAAGAAAGCTAGAGACTCACTCTCTAGAAATATATGCAAATACATACAAAATTTTTCATAACAATTCAGGAACTTCATAGGCCTCCTCAGAGTTCTGAGGTTTGCATCTTAGATGAAAGTCTTAGGGCCTGGAACTGCAAAGAAAGTGTCTGAAATCTGAGGCAGAGGTTGAGCACCAAGCCTGCACCCTGGCTGTGCCAGAACTTTGATGAGTCCTTTTCAAATGCAAGGTTGAAATCAAATGCAAAATATGGTCGCTTTCTATTTTAAGGCATATCCCTATGAAAAGTCTGATGCAAGTAGCTTAAGCTTAAATTTCTATCCAGACCCCTAATGATTTGCACTAAGAAAGATAAGTCCCATCATAGAATTAAGTTCTCTGTACACTTCAGTGCCCACTGGTGGTCAAGGAGAAATCTTTTACCTCTAGTGTTTGGATGTTAGAGATGGCTGCTTACTTCCTGGAGGAGGGAGAATAGCTCACTCTGAATTTCAGAATAGGGTCTTTTCTCTAGACATTGTTTACTTTCAGTTTTGATTTTTCATATATTCCATGAAAATTTTGATGAGATTTTGTTGGGGTTCATGATGAAATAGTGGCATATAGGAAAGAATGCTGGACAAAGAATTGGGACCTGCCACCAACTTGCTGTTATTGCTACTGAAGTTAAAACACATTTCCTTTGTCTTCAGTATTTTCATCTACATGCTTTTCAAACTTCTTTAAAAATTTTTTAGTAGTGAAAACTGTTTTCACATGGAAATCTTATGCAGAGTATAATATATAAACAAATAAAAATAGAGTGGCTCTGATTAAAAAAAGTGATGATTGTGATGGTCAGGGGTCAGATTCCCTCCCACCTTCTCACCCTCCCTCCACACCACCAATGCCTCAGTTTCCATGTCTGATAAGTGAGGATGATAAATAGCTCTTAAGCCATAAGGTGGTTGTGAAGATTTAATGAGTTAATACATATAAAGTGATTAGTCCAGTGCCTGGCACATGGTAAGTGCTTAATAAATACTTGGTGTTGTTATTATTTTTGTTGATCTATATCATTTTAATGAAAACTTGGCTCATGATAAATTAGGTCATTCAGCTTTCCCATTCTGCTCTCTTGCTCAATAACTCATCGCTTCCTATTCCATGCTAGAGCTGATGTAACTAGAATAGTAAGCAGGACCTCCCAATCTCTCTAATGTTTTAGCTATACTATAATAAATGGATAGAGTGAAAATTTAGTCACATAGCAGTCTGTTTCAGTTACACGTGTGATTTTCCATTTTTTTCTTTATAGTTGTGGAGTGCTTTTATTTTTTCAAATAAAATATTACTCTGAAATGCAGAATACAAAACATGTAAGAGTGGAGCTATTCTAATTGAAGCAGGATGGAAGAGGGAGAATTACCTCCTATGTCTTTCCAGCCCCTACAACACTACCGCCTCATATACGCATACACTCTGGCAAACTCAGAGGAATTGGAGTACTCCATGGGGTAGTGTTTGAAAGCCACTGAATCACTAAGACTCATCCAAATCTTAGGTTCTAGGGAACTAATTCATATAAAACTTGGACATACAATTTGAGATTTTCTATACTCCCTTCATTCAAGGAAAATATAGATTCTGGAAAAGCATATCTCACCCCTACTGATCTTTCTTATACCCATAGGATTGGGAAGGTTAGACCTCATGTCCTACTACTGTGATCTGTCTTGAGTCTATCTGCTCTGAACTCCCATAGTACTTAAAAAAAACAGCTTTATGGAGGTATAATTGGCATACAATAAACTGTACTTATTTAGAGTGCACAACTTAATGTTTTCATATATGTCTACATGCATGAAACCAATACTACCATAAAGATTGTGAATATATCCATCATTACCGAAAGTTTCAACAGGCTCCCCCTTGCATTCCCCTTTCAGCCCTAGGAAACTGCCTTTAGTCATTATATATTAGTTACCATTTCCTGGATTTTTATATAAATGGAATCATACAGTATATACTCTTTTTTTTCTGGTTTCTTTAACTCAGTGCAATTATTTTGAGATTCATCTAAACATCATAGTGTTTAGAATAGTTATTAGTGTTTAGAGTTTAAAATGGTTTTAGTGTTTAGAATAAATACCTAGGAATAGAATGGCTAAATCATATCATTCTTGTGTATTTAACTTTTAACATTTTGAGAAATTGCCAAACTATCTTCAAAAGAGGTTGTACCACTTTAAATTTCCAACGACATTGTATGAGAGTTCCAGTTTTTTTTTTTTTACTGAAGTATTGTTGATATACAATCTTATAGTGGTTTCAAATATACAGTAACACAGTGGTTCAACAGTTACCCATATTATTATATCATCACCCCCACTAGTGCAGTCACTGTCCATCAATGTAGTAAGATGTTATAAAGTCATTAACTATATTCTCCATGCTGTACTACTATCCCTGTGGCCAACTTACATAACTAAGTATTTTTGTGTCCCTTTATCCACCTCACCTTCCCCATCCACCCACCCAACCCCTCCCCCATGATAACTACAAGGCACTTTCAGTATCTATGAGTCTACTATTTTGTTCATTTTGCTGTGTTTTTGTATTCCACAAATAAGTGAAATCATATGGTATATGTCTTTTTCTGCCTGGCTTATTTCACTAAACATAATACCCTCTAGATCCATCCATACTGTTGCAAATGGCAGGATTTATTTTTATGGCTGAGTAATATTTTATTGTGTATATGCACCACAACTTCTTTATCCATTCATCTATTGATGGACACTTAGGTTCCTTCCATATTTTGGTTATTGTAAATAATGTGATGAACATAGGGGTGCATATATCTTTTTGAATCAGGGATTTTGTTTTCTTCAGGCAAATTCCTAGAAGTGGAATTACTGGGTCAAATGTTATTTCTATTTTTAGTATATTGAGGAAACTTCATACTGCTTTCCATAGCCATTGTACCAATTTACATTCCCCAAAACAGTGTAAAAGTGTTCCCATTTCTCTACATCCTTTCCAACACTAGTTATTTCTTGTCTTTTGGATAGTGGCCATTCTAACGGGTGTGAGGTGATATCTCATTGTGGTTTTGATTTGCATTTACCTGATGATTAGCAATGTGGAATATCTTTTCATGTGCCTGTTGGCCATCTGTATTTCTTTGTAGAAATGTCTGTTCAGATCCTCTGCCCATTTTTTAATTGGGTTATTTGTTTTTTAGGTGTTGAGGCATATGAGTTGTTTATATATTTTGGATGTTAACCCCTTATCAGCTAAATTGTTTACAAATTTATTCATCCATACTGTAAGTTGCCTTTTTTCTGCTGATGGTGCCCTTTGCTGTACAGAAGATTTTTAGTTTGATGTAGTCCCATTTATTCATTTTTGATTTTGTTTCCCTTGCCCAAGGAGATGTGTCCAGGAAAAAATTGCCCATACATATGTTCAAGAGATATTTGCCTGTGTTTTATTCTAAGAGTTTTATGGTTTCATGTCTCACGTTCAGGTCTTTGATCCATTTCAAGTTTACTTTGTGTGTGGATTTAGGCAGTAATCCAGTTTCATTCTCTTGCATGTAGCTGTCCAGTTTTCTAGACACCAGTTATTGAAGAAGCTTTCTTTCCCCCATTGTATATTCATGGCTCCTTTATCATATATTAATTGACCATATATGTATGGGTTTATATCTGGGCTCCCTATTCTGTTCCACTGGTCTATGGGTCTGTTCTTGTGCCAGTACCATACTGTTTCGATAGCTTTGTAGTAAACCTTGAAGTAAGAGAGTGTAATACCCCAGCTTTGTTCTTCTTTATCAGGATGGCTTTGGCTATTTGGAGTCTTTTGTAGTTCTATATGGATTTTAGAACTATTTGTGCTAGTTCATTGAAAAATGCTGTGGTGTTTTGATAGGGATTGCATTGAATCTGTAAATTTCTCTAGGTAGGATGGCCACTTTGACAATATTAATTCTTCCTATCATGAGCATGGGATAGATTTCTATTTATTGTTGTCTTCTTTAATTTCTTTCATGAATGTCTCATAGTTTTCAGATTACAGGTCTTTCACCTCCTTGGTTAGGTTTATTCCTAGGTATTTTATTCTTTTGGATGTAATGTAAATGGAATTGTTTTCCTGATTTCACTTTCTGCTAGTTCATTGTTCGCATATAGGAATGCAACAGAGTTCTACGTATAAATTTTGTGTCCTTCAAATTTGCTGTATCCAGTTATTAGTTTTAATAGTCTTTTTGGTGGAGTTATTAGTGTTTTCTATGTATAATATCATGTCATCTGAAAATAGTGACAGTTTTACTTCTTCCTCACCAATTTGGATACCTTTTATATCTCTGTATCTTGTCTGACAGCTATGGCTAGGACCTCCATTATTATGTTGAATAAAATCAGTGAGAGTGGACATCCTTGTCTTGTTCCTGATCTTAGAGGAAAAGCTTTCAGCTTTTTACCATTAAGTATTATGATAACTGTGTGTTTGTCATATATGGCCTTTACTATGTTGAGGTATGTACCCATTTTGTTGAGAGTTTTTATCATGAATGGATGTTGAATTTTGTCAAATGCTCTTTCAGCATCTGTTGAGATGATCATGTGGTTTTAATCCTTCTTTTTGTTAATTTGGTGTATGATATTGATTAATTTATGAATATTATATCATCTTTGCATCCCTGGAATAAATCCCACTTGGTTATGAAGGATGATCCCTTTGAAGTGTTTTTGAATTCAGTTTGCTAATATTTTGTTGAGCATTTTTGTATGTATGTTCATCAGGGATATTGATCTATAATTTTTTTTTGTAGTGTCTTTGTCTGGTTTTGGTATTAGAGTGATGCTGGCCTCATAGAATGAATTTGGAAGTAATCCCTCCTCTTCTAATTTTTAGAGTATTTTAAGAAGGATGGGTATTAGCTCTTCTTTAAATTTTGGTAGAATTCAGCTGAAGCCATCTGGTCCTGGACTTTTTTTGTTGTGAGTTTTTTGGCCAGTTCAAATTTTCTGTTTATCCCTGGCTCAATCTTGCAAGGTTGTACTTTTCTAGGCATTTGTCCATTTGTTTTGGACGTCCAATTTATTGGCATATAATTTTTTGTAGAATTCTCTAATAATTGTTTGTATTCCTGTGGTATATGTTGTGACTATTCCTTTTTTATTTCTGATTTTATATGTGTACTCTTTTTTTCTTGATATTCTGGCTAAGGGTTTATCTGTTTTCTTTTTTTTTTTCTCAAAGAACCAGTTCTTGGTTTTATTGATTTTTTCTGTTATTTTATTCTCCTCTATTTTATTTGTTTCTGATCTTTATTATGTCCCTCTTTCGACTAACTTTGGATTTCATTTGTTCTTCTTTTTCTAGTTTCTTTTATTGTGAGTTTTGACTTTTACTTGGGATTGTTCTTTTCACTTGAGGTAGGCCTGTATTACTGTGTACTTCCCTCTTAGAACCACTTTTGCAGCATCTCACAAATTTTGGACTGTTGAATTTTTGTTTTCATTTGTCTCCATGTATAGCTTGATTTCTGTGCTAATTTTTTCATTGATGCATTGGTTATTTAGAAGCATGTTGTTGAGCCTCCATGTATTTGTAGGTTTTTTTGTTTTCTTTGTGTAATTTATTTCCAGTTTCATACCACTGTGGTCTGAGAAGGTGATTGATGTAATTTCAATCCTTTTAAATTTATTGAGGCTCTTTCTGTGGCTCAGTGTGTAATCTATTCTAGATAACATTCCATGCACACTTGAGAACAATGTATATCCTGCTGCTTTTGGGTGGAATGTTCTGTAGATACCTGTTAACCCCATCCGATCTAATGTATTCTTCAGTGCCTCTGTCTACTTATAAATTTTCTGTCTTGCTATCTGTCTATTGATGTGCGTGATCTGTTAAAGTTTCCAAAAATGAATGTGTTCCAATCTATTTCCCCCTTTAATTCTGTTAGTATTTGCTTTACATATTTAGATGATCCTATGTTGGGTGCATAGATATTTATAATGGTTAAATCCTTTTGTTAGACTGACCCTTTTATCATTATGTAATGTCCTTCTTCATCTCTTTACTTTCTTTGTTTTGAAGTCTATTTTATAAGTACTGCTACTCTTGTTTTTTTCCCCCATTATTTGAATAAAATATCTTTTTCCATCCCTTCACTTTTAGTCTGTGTATGTCTTTGGGTCTGAAATGAGTCTCTTGTAGGCAGCATATAGATGGGTCTTATTTCTTTTCCCATTTTGCCATTATATATATATATTTTTAAGTTTCAAATATTGTATTTTCTTATTCATACAGTATGAAGTTTTCTAGAGATCTCACAAGATGTTTCATGCAGAAGAAAAACTAAACATTCAACATAAACCATCCCTCCCCCACCCACACTAAAAAAAAAGACAGAAAAACCCTTACTCCCCAGTAAGGAAATAATGTTTACACTATTTTTCTGTAATGCCAGCCAAGATATGCACAAGGAATAGAAATAGAGAGCATTTTCTAAAATATTTGTAACAAATACTTATGTACAAAAAATTCACAAAAGACTAGTTTCCCCTTGAAGCAGAGCACATGGCATTTGACACTGGAACAGATTAAACCACTGGCTGGGATTATAAACCACGTACTGATACAGAGGAAGAAAGTTACATGTAGTGGAGATTTTCAGTTTGAACATTAACATTTCTAAAGTTTGGCAACATTATCTTTTAAAATTATGCAAATTATGTAAACAAGAGGTACATTTTAAATTGATCTACATGTCATGCAAAGACACCAAGCACCGGGATTTTTCTCTCACAGACAGCCCCTGATGTGCAGCACTCAGCTGAAGGAACCGCCATGGCAGGCAGGTGTGCCTGATTTAAGATTCATTCACCTTGATTCAACCTGATCTTTTCTATGATTATAAAACCAGTTTTTACAGAAAAACCATACAGGGAAAGACTACTGTCCTAGAAAGGTAACCAAAATGTTTTCTTCCAGCCAACAGTACCTTTGCAGAAAAGGGAAGGGATAATATCAAATGATGGAACATGATACACTACTTTAAATCACACAAATATTCTGTTATCATCCATTACAGATATGGGCAAATAAAAAAAAACCTATCATGCACTCTCTATGCCTTGTGGTAAAGAAATTTAAGAGATATTAAGTTCAGATAAAATTTTGCTCTTCTGTGGCATACAGATTAGTATCATTTATCCCATTTAAATCACATATATATGTGGATATTCAGATACATATGTGCACATTAAGCATCACCAGATTTTTAGATTAGCTGCTAGTCTTTTAAAACAGAAGGGAAATTTATGGTTCAAAGATAAGTTTCATGACAAATTTATTTACCCATGTAATGAATCAAACATTCAGTTCATGATTACTTCAGGTGCTCTTCATTACTCTAAGATAAACCATGACTGCCTTGATAGCTTCTGGCCTTTATGTGTAAAACCACAACTGGTAATTTACATCTACTCAGGGACATTAATAAACGCAATGGCTCTAGCTCTGAAGTAAGAGAATGAGGTAGCCAAGGGCTTTGTGCAGTTACTGTGTGAACAAGAACAAGCTCTCAGCAGTAGCACTGCACTGTACTTTCTCCTCAAGCAGAGATGTAGTCAAAGCTGCTCAACATTGAGACTAGTCCCTGGAAATATATTCATAGGTATAAATAAAGTTACAAAGTTCTTCGTTACAAAAATGTAATTAAGGGAAATAATAGGAGGTTAACAAATGCTTTGTCAATCTCTCAAAGGAGAAAGAACAGGAAAAGGAAAACAGCTGGCCTAACACCCTGCTCACATTGTACAATCTCTATATAAAACTCTGTGAAATAAAAGTAAAGATGTCTTATGTTCTGCTTGGCACTTTTGTACTCTATCATTTTGTTTCTGAATCATGTATATTAAATTAAAGGCAACCTACTACACATATAGAAAGCTACATATATCTATATATAAATATTTGCATATGTATATATAGATACTTTCTTGTTATAAAAGATGAAGAAAAATAAATTAAAAAGCCAACCCCTTCCCTTTCTTCACTACATTGATATGCTCTTGTCATGTTGCTGTACTTCAGACTTTAAAACGCTACACTTAGTTATTGAGAGAATAAAGAGTTCAATAACACTTAGTTGGCTTCATGAGGCTCATGCTGGAAAATGTGGTTTCACAGAGAAAGATACTTCCATTTAAATACACAGAGAGCACTGCTGGATGTCTTGAGCAGATCTTCAGAGATGGAGAAGAAAGCGAAAGTGTTGGGTGGTACTCTGAAAAAGAGTCACACATCTACCACCATCTTTTTGTGGATATCTAGGTCACCTACAACAGCACAGAATTCTTCAAAGGATATTCTTCCATCTCCATCTTTATCTGCATTTATTATGGTTTTGTCTACAATTTGCTGTAACTGTGTATCTTTCAGATTGTTCCCCACCATCATCTTCAGCACCTGGAAGAGTTCCCCATTGGAAATATAGCCATCTTTATCCATGTCATAGATACGGAAAGCAAACCTCAACTTCTGCTCCTTATCTCCTTTGACACTGAACTGAGAGACTCCCTCAACGAATTCTTTACAGCCTACTTTTCCTTTCCCATCTGTGTTGAATTTGTCTATTACGCACTGTACTAAAGGATTCTGTTGTAACTCAGGCAGAGACATGAACTCTTCCACACTCAAAGAGCCAGAATTGTCCAAATCAAGCTTTTGAAATCTCTCTCGTAGCTTTTTAATTTCATCAGCATCAAAGTGTGAGCACATTTCCAAAGGATAACTTACCTAATTTCCGATTTTTTTGGGCAGTTGGCGGCTCGTTCAGGCGGAGGAGAGTGTCGGCACTGAAACAGAAGTGTCCCGCAGGAAGCAATAGCAGCCCAGCTGCGCACTGCTTGGGCTGTTGCAGCCCTCAGGATGCCCGTGAGGGAGGGGGTGCAGGCTGGGCGAGGGTAGGTGGCACCGCGGGGCCTGCACATGCCGGATGACTGGGCATGTGGGAGCTGGCTGGCAGAAGAGAAATTAAGGTCAAGATTCAGAGACAGAGCGGGAGAAGACACAGCAAGAAAGGTGAGAGGCAGAGAAGCACAAGAAGGGGAGAAGGGGGAAAGTGGGCTAGGCGGCTTGGGGGCTGCAGCGTAGTGCTTGCACCAGAGCCGTGACTGATTCACTGCGGTGGCTCATGCTGACCCGCAACCTCCACTATATGTCTTTAGATTGGTGCATTCAGTCCATTTACATTTAAGGTAATTATTGATAGGTATGTACTTATTGCCATTTTATTAATTGTTTTCTGGTTGTCTTTATATCTCTCCTCTGTTCCCTCCTTCCTCTCTTAAAGTTCTTCTCTTGTCATTTGATGGTTTTCTTCAGTGTTGTGATTGGATTTCTCTTTTTTAATATTTTGTGTATCTATTATAGGTTTTAGGTTTGTGGTTACCATAAGGTTCAAGGATAGCTTTCTGACTATATCACAGTCTATATTAAGTTGATGATTGCTGTATTTCAAACACAACCTAAAAGTACATTTTTTCTTCTTCCTCCAGCACACATTATGTATTAGATGTCATAATCTGCACTTTTTGTGTATCCCTTGACTGATTTTGTTTATAGTGGGTTTTACTGCTTTTGTTTTGTTTTAATTTCATCCTTGCTTGATAAGTAATTGGTCTACTACCTTTACTGTACACTTATTTTCACTGGTGAAAACTATTTAGCTTTAGGACTATTTTGATCTACAGCAGTCTCTTTAACATATAATGTAATGTTGATTTAGTGGTTATAAATTCCTCAAGCCTTTGTTTCTCTGGGAAATGCTTAATCTCTCCTTTGAATTTGAATGACAATCTTGCTGGGTAGAGGATTCTTTGTTGAGGGCCCTTTTGTTTCAATACATTAAATATTTCATGCTAGTCCCTTCTGGCCTGTAAAGTTTCTGCTGAGAAGTCTGCTGTTAGCCTGATTGGGTTTCCATTATAAGTAATCTCTTTTCTCTCTCTGGCTGCTTTCAATACTCTTTCCTTATCCTTAATCTCTTACATTTTAACTATTACATGTCTTGGTGTGTCTTCCTGGGGTTCCTTTTGTTAGGGGCTCCCTGTGCTTCCATGACCTGAGTGTCTATTTCCTTCCCCAGATTGGAGAAGTTTTCAACAATTATTTCCTCAAAGAGACTTTCTATCCCTTTCTCTCTCTCTTCTCTTTCTGGTACCCCTATTATTTGAATATTTTCTTGTTTGGAGTTGTCACACAGTTCTCTTATCATCCTCTCCCTTCTAGAGATTATTTTTTCTCTCTGTTCCTCAGCTCTGTTGTTTTCCTGTTCTCTAATTTCCATCTCATTCATTATCTCCTCTACCTGCAGCAATCTATTGTTCATTCTCTCCATTGTATATTTCATCTAAGTTACTGTTTTCTTCAGCTCTGAGTGGCTCTTTTTCAACTCTTCTGTCTCTTTGTTGAAGTTCTTCCTGAGATCATCAGTACTTTTCCACAGATCAGTGAGCATATATATGACTTTTACTTTGAAATCTTTACAAGAAGATTGGTGATCTCCATTTCATTTAACCTGTCTTTCTTGTGTCTTATCCTGTAGTTTTGTCTGGAAATATTCCTCTGCCTCCTCATTTTGTCAGGGTTTCTGTGTTTCTTCCTTTATATTAGACGGATCTGTTATGCTTCCTGGTCTAGATAGTAATGGCTTTATGAAGAAGGTGCCCTGTGGTGTCTAGAAGCTCAAGACTTTCCTCTCCAGTGCCTGTTTCTCCTTTGTGGTGGAGCCCCAGTTGCTGTTGGGGGGCAATGTGGGGGGGGCTATTTTATGTCTACCAGCATTGGTCTATCTCAGGCCACTGTGGCTGGCAGTTTGCCTCAGCTGGCCATTTGTGATAAGGTCAGTGGTTTCTGCAATGGTTGGACAGCTGAGTTAACTGGGTGGGTGGGGCAGTCACCCACTTCTGGGGCAATTGCATAGCACAGCAATTTGTACAGTGGCAGGGTGCCTGGACACCCAGCTGCAGCAGTGAGTCACATGGGCACTCCTTGGCAGTGGTGAAGGGCATAGCACCAGGCTTTTTTTACCACCTGCGGGGAGGAAGAAGCTCTTGGAGCTGGATCTTGCAGGCATCTCTGTAATTGGGCTGAGACAGGGCTGAGAAAGCTGTGAAAGCCTCCCTCTGCCTGCCAAGCAGCAAAGTCAAATGCTGCTCAGCTGAGTAGGCTGGTGCAATGGCAGTGGGGCTGAGCTGCCAGCAAAGGGAATGGAGCGTCTGGGGAGTCCAAGAATGTATGACCTGTTGGGCCTAGAGAGGGCTAGGAAGGTATCTCCCACCTGCCCTTTCTCCTGTGGCAAGGGCTCTGTCTAACCCTTTGACCCTCTGGCACCCCTCCTGCTGCTGACCAATCTTTCAAATTGCCACCTCTGCTTTGGGTCTCAATGGGACTGGTAGAGCATGCCTGTCCTCCACAAGTGGCTGGAGTCTCTGCCTCCCAGAGTGTTCCACCTGTCCCTATTGTCCAGCCCTGCTAATCAGCAGAACCCAATGCAATGTGGACTTGTTCTCCCTGAGCAGATCTTTAGGGCCAGGTGTGCAGTGTTTCTGAGCACCTCTCCCCTCCCTGTTCTGTTCCTCTTCCTTCTGCCTGTAGACTGGGATTGGGGAAGGATTGGGTCCTGCTTGACCATGGCTCTGCCACTTTACCTTTTTCTGTGCGGTCTTTTCTTCACCAGATGTGGGTGGTCTGTTCTGTAGTCTTCAGTTTGTTTTCAGTTTTAGTTGTTTTTGCTGTAGCAGCTTCCTTGGTGTGTGTGTGTGTGGGAGAAGAGTTTTCCACATTGCTTTCCTACTCTGCTATCTTTTCTCACCCTCTCGAATTCCAGTTGTTTTATATTCACCAATACTTAGGTCATCCTTTTTAATTTTGAGCCTTCTGGAGATGTGTATTAGTATATGATTATCATTTTAATCTGAATTCCCCAAGTGATTAATGTTGTTGAGTATCTTTTCATGTGCTTATTGGTCATATGTATGTTTGCTGAAGTGCCTGTTCAAATTTTTTGTCCGTTTAAAAAATTGATTCAATGTTTTCCTTATTATTGAGATTTGAGCATCATTTATTAAATATCCTTTGCAATGATTTTCTGCCAGTCTGTAGCTTGTCTTTTTATTATCTTGCCAGTGTCTTTTAAAGAGAAGTTATGATTTTTATGAAGTCCAACTTATTAATTGTTTTGTATAGATTGTTCTTCTGGATTGTACCCAAGATCGTTGCCTAACTCATGGTCACAAAAATATTTTCCCATGTTTTCTTCTAGGAGTTTAAAAATTTAAAGTTTTAAATTTAAATCTATGATTCATTTGAGTCATTGTATGTGGTGTGAGATAGGGATTGATGTTTCTTTTTTGCATATGGACATCCAATTTTTTTAGCACCATTTACTGAAACTGTTATCATTTCTCCATTGAATTGTTTTTGAACTCTTGTCAAAAATCATTTGAACATATTTGTGTGCATCTATTTCTTGGTTCTGTATTTTGCTCCATTGATCCATTTATGCATTCTTACCTGAATAGCACACTGTCTTGATTTTTTAACTCTATGAAAAGTCTTAAAATTACATAGTGCTTGTCTTCCAATTTTGTTTTTTTCCCCCAAAGTTGTTTTGCTACTCTAGGCCATTTTCATTTGTAAACTTAAGTATCAGCTTGTCAAATTTTAGAATCAACTCTACCACAACAAATATTACAAGGATTTTTCAACTATTTAAAAAAATCATTCTAGACTTATTGAAGAGTTGCAAAAATAGCTTATAACATGCCCATCTACACTTTGCCCAAGTTCCCATAGTGTTAGCTTCTTACATGACCATGCATGGTACAGTGATCAAAACAAAGAAATTAACATTGGTGCACTACTACTAACTATACACTTTATTCAGATTTCTCCTGTTTTCTACTGATGTCTACTTATTGTTCAAAATTCAAACCAGGATATCATATCACATTTAGTTGTCATTCCAATCTTTGAGAGTTCCTCAGTATTTCCTGTCTCTCATGACCTTAACACTTTTGAAAAGTACTTGTCAAGTATTTTGTTGATTGCCTCTCTCTTTGGGTTTGTGTGATAGCTTCTCATTATTAGATCGAGGTTATGGATTTTGGGAAATAATACCGCAGAGGTGTAGTGATTGTCTCCTCACATAATATTAGGGGTTGCATGATATCAAAATGATTTATCATTGGTGATGTTAACATTGGTCACTTGGTTAAGGTGGCATCTGCGAGATTTCTCCACTGTAAAGTACAATTTTTGTGTTTCCACGCTTCTCATTAAAAGAAAGTCATTAAGCCCAGCCAACACTCAAAGGGTGAGGAATAAACTCCCTCCATCTCTAGGAGGGAGGAGTATCAAAAAATTGTGGACATATGTTAAAACCAACACAGTAATTAATAACTATTTTGGAATATATACTTGGAGGCTATGTAAATATTCTGATTCTCCTTAAAGTTTTACTCACTAATTTTAGCATTTATCTATGGATTTTGCGTGCAGCAATTATTACTGTGGTGGTAAAATAGTTTCTGTTTCCCCATTTCTTCTTCATTTATTAATTTGAATTATTCACTAAGGAGTAGCTGTTACTTCTCTACCATTTATTTATTCAGTCATGTATTTTAGTCTGGACTCATAGACATTTATTTTATTCTTTGGGTTATAACCCAATACTATTATTGCTTAGCTTGTTGCTCAAATTGTTCAAGTTTGGCTATTTGAAGCTCTTTCATGTCAGCTCATATGTCCCTTTGACATGCCCCTCTTTTGTTTTTCTAAGCAATTCTTTACTTTTTGGTGCTACAAGATCCTCCAGCTATTGTAATTCAGCCCAGTTTGGAGTTAAAGAACCTCTGGTATCTCCTTGTAGCTCCAGCTGTTTATTGCAGACAGAGGGGGTATATTCTGTTTGCTTAACCTGTTGCTGCTGGTTAAGGCAGTGGTTCTCCCACTTAAGGGTACCTCATTATCACCTGGAGGGCTTGTTAAACTGAAAATCACTGGGCCCTAACCCCAGAATTTTGATTCAATATATCAGAGGTAGGGCCCCATAATTTGCATTTCTAACAGGTTCCTGAGTGATGCTTTCTGAAGGTCTGGGGACCATAATCTGAGAACCACTGTGTCTTGCCAATGGGTTTCAGCCCTGGACAAGTTCACTATGGATTCAATGTGACCAAAGAAATGACAGTAGAATGTTCTTGGGGTGAAAGGGTTATACCCAACTTTATTCCCACAGTGGCAGGTCAATCACTAGAAGCCCGTCCACTCAGAGTGACTGCATGCAGCAAGCTGGTTTCTGCCTCTGGGCCTCTCTATCCCCACAGCCATCTCAGTCTCTGTCCTCATCTCTGCTCTCCTGCAACCTTGCAGCCATGCCACCATGTCACCCAGAGCACTTGGCGGAGCTCTTTATATAGAGTCAGTAATGATGTATTGCCCACGCCTGTGTAGTGAGCTACGAACCAGGAACAGGTGAGAATCCTGGCCATAGGAACCTTCACTTTATCCACACTCCACCCCTCCAAGATTCTTGCCTCACAATCTATGTTCCCTCAGTACTCTACAGTGGTCCCTGTGTAAGGAAGCTGGAACATTGTAAAAAAACCATGGGTGGGCCTTACAATACCCAACTTCTCCAGCCTCTCCAGCAGAAAGTCTTGCAGATACACAGGCCAATCTTGTTGTTTTATCTCTGCCTTCTGCTTCGCCCTCAGTGGCCGGGACTGCTGCTCTGGTCTCAGTTGTTGCCACCACTCCAGTCACCCAATTTCTTTCTGTTTGCTCCTGCCTTTTCAAACCAACGCACATCTGCATCCTCATGACCTTCATGGGGCCCTTTAAACTCTTCCTTTGAGAACAGATCATATTATTTTTGTGCTTGAGTCTGAGGATAGAAGCAGAGCATAGAGTGCTCTACAACCTGGGGCGGGGGCTGCACCGCTCCTTGAAGAACCCACAGCTGTGGAGTCTTTATTTTCTTTTGGGCTTTCCACCGGCTTTCAACCAGGTGGGCTTTCAACTGAGGAGGGGCTGATGCCTCCAGCACGAAACAGGGCCTCCACCCCCACCTGTTCGTCTAACTTCCACTCCCCGATTTCTGGGGCTGACGGCTCCACTACATCCTTCACCTGCCCCATGGTACCTGGCAACCTGCACACCCATACTGCTGCTTCTTCTCATGCTCCTCCTTCTCGGGCTGCTGCCCCTTCTTGGCACACTGCCTCTCGGGCTGCCACAACATCGTTTACCATTTCCACAGCACTTCATAATGACGCCATTTCAATCAGCAACAAATTTTCTTTTTTTATATATATTATGTTTTTTATAAAGGTATTATTGACATACACTCTTATGAAGGTTTCACATGGAAAAATAATGTGGTTACTACATTCACCCATATTATCAAGTCCCCACCCATACCCCAATGCACTCACTGTCCTTCAGTGTAGTAAGATGCCACAGATTGACTATTTGCCTTCTCTGTGCTACACTGTGTTCCCCTTGATCCCACACACCATGTGTACTAAACAAAATACCCCTCAATCCCCTTCTCCCACCCTCCCCATCTGCCCACCCACACCCCTCCCCTTTGGTAACCACTAGTTTCTTCTTGGAGTCTCCGAGTCTGCTGCTATTTTGTTCCTTCAGTTTTGCTTCATTGTTATATTCCACAAATGAGGGAAATCATTTGGCACTTGTCTTTCTCTGCCTGGCTTATTTGACCAAGCATAATATCCTACAGCTCCATCCATGCTGTTGCAAATGGTGGGATTTGTTTCCTTCTTATGGCTGAATAGTATTCCATTGTATATATGTACCACCTCTTCTTTATCCATTCATCTACTGATGGACACTTAGGTTGCTTCCATTTCTTGGCTATTGTAAATAGTGCTGCCATAAACACAGGGGTGCGTATGTCTTTTTCAAACTGGGCTCCTGCATTCTTAGGGTAAATTCCTAGGAGTGGGATTCCTGGGTCAAATGGTATTTCTATTTTGAGTTCTTTGAGGAACCTCCATACTGCTTTCCACAGTGGTTGAACTAATTTGCATTCCCACCAGCAGTATAGGAGGGTTCCCCTTTCTCCGCATCCTCACCAGCATTTGTTGTTCTTAGTCTTTTCGATGCCGGCCATCTTTACTGGTGTGAGGTGATATCTCATTGTGGTTTTAATTTGCATTTGCCTGATGGTTAGTGATGAGGAGCATCTTTTCATGTGTTTCTTGGCCTTCTGAATTTCTTCTTTGGAGAATTGTCTCTTCATATCCTCTGCCCATTTTTATTTGCATTTGAGTGTTGAGGCGTGTAAGTTCTTCATGTATTTTGGATGTTAACCCCTTGTCAGATATATCATTTACAAATATATTCTCCCATACTGTAGGATGCCTTTTTGTTCTGTTGATGGTGTCCTTTGCTGTACAGAAACTTTAGTTTGATGTAGTCCCATGAGTTTATTTTTGCTTTTGTTTCCATTGCTTGAGGAGATGCATTCAGGAAGAAGTTGCTCATGCTTATACTCAGGATATTTTTGCCTATGTTGTCTTCTATGAGTTTTACGGCTTCATGACGTACATTCAGGTCCTTGATCCATTTCGAGTTTACTTTTGTGTATGGGGTTAAACAGTAATCCAGTTCATTCTCTTGCATGTAGCTGTCCAGTTTTGCCAGCACCGGCTGTTGAAGAGGCTGTCTTTCCCCATTGTATGTCCATGGCTCCTTTATCATATATTGACAGTATATGGCTGGGTTTATATCAGGGATCTCTAGACTGTTCCATTGGTCTGTGGGTCTGCTCTTGTGCCAGTACTAAATTATCTTGATTACTGTGGCTTTGTAGTAGAGCTTGAAGTTGTGGAGCCTAATACCCCCAGCTTTATTCTTCCTTCTCAGGATTACTTTGGCTATTTGGGGTCTTTTTTGGTTCCATATGAATTTTTTTAAATAATTTATTTTGGTATCATTAAACTACAATTACATGTGGAATATTATGGTTATTAAACTACCCCCTTCATCAGGTCCCCCCCACCAACCCCATTACACTCACTGTCCATCAGCGTAGTGAGATGCTATAGAATCACTACTTGTCTTCTCTGAGTTGTACAGCCCTCCCCATGCGCCCCCAACATTACATCTGCTAATTGGAATGCCCCCTTTTCCCTCTTATCCCTCCCTTCCCACCCATCTTCCCCAGTCCCTTTCCCTTTGGTAACTGTTAGTCCGTTCTTGGGTTCTGTGAGTCTGCGGCTGTTTTGTTCCTTCAGTTTTTTTCTTTGTTCTTATACTCCACATATGAGTGAAATCATTTGATACTTGTCTTTTTCGGCTTGGCTTATTTCACTGAGCATAATACCCTCTAGCTCCATCCATGTTGTTGCAAATGGTAGGATTTGATTTCTTCTTATGCCTGAATAATATTCCATTGTGTGTATGTACCACATCTTCTTTATCCATTTATCTACTGATGGACACTTAGGTTGCATCCATTTCTTGGCTATTGTAAATACTGCTGCAATAAACATAGGGGTACATATGTCTTTTTCAAACTGGGCTGCTGTAGTCTTAGGGTAAATTCCTAGGAGTGGAATTCCTGGGTCAAATGGTATTTCTATTTTGAGTTTTTTCAGGAACCTCGATACTGCTTTCCACAATTGTTGAACTAATTTGCATTCCCACCAGCAGTGTAGGAGGGTTCCCTTTTCTCCACATCCTCGCCAACATTTGTTGTTGTTTGTGTTTTGGATGTTGGCCATCCTCACTGGTGTGAGGTGATATCTCATTGTGGTTTTAATCTGCATTTCTCTGATGATTAGCATGTGGAGCATCTTTTCATGTGCCTGTTGGCCATCTGAATTTCTTCTTTGGAGAAGTGTCTATTCATGTCCTCTGCCCATTTCTTAATTGGATTATTTGCTTTTTGTTTGTTAAGGTGCATGAGTTCTTTATATATTTTCGATGTCAACCCCTTATCAGATACGTCATTTATGAATATATTCTCCCATACTGTAGGATGTCTTTTTGTTCTACTGATGGTGTCCTTTGCTGTACAGAAGCTTTTCAGCTTGATATAGTCCCACTTGTTCATTTTTGCTTTTGTTTCCCTTGCCCGGGGAGATATGTTCATGAAAAAGTCGCTCATGTTTATGTCTAAGAGATTTTTGCCTATGTTTTTTTCTAAGAGTTTTATGGTTTCATGACTTACATTCAGGTCTTTGATACACCTTGAGTTTCCTTTGTGTATGGGGCTAGACAGTAGTCCAGTTTCATTCTCTTACATGTAGCTGTCCAGTTTTTCCAACACGAGCTGCTGAAGAGGCTGTCATCTCCCCATTGTATATCCAAGGCTCCTTTATCAAATATTAAAGGACTGTATATGTTTGGGTTAATGTTTGGATTTTCTATTCTGTTCCACTGGTCTGTGGGTATGTTTTTGTGCCAATACCAAATTGTCTTTATTACTGTGGCTTTTTAGTAGAGCTTGAATTCAGGGAGCATAATTCCCCCTGTTTTATTTCTCTTTCTCAGGATTGCTTTGGCTATTTGGGGTCTTTTGTGGTTCCATATGAATTTTAGAATTATTTGTTCAAGTTCATTGAAGAAAGTTGTTAGTAGTTTGATAGGGATTGTGTTGAATCTGTAGACTGCTTTAGATAGTACAGCCATTTTGACAATATTTATTCTTCCTAGCCAAGAGCATGGGATGCATTTCCATTTGTTAGTGTCCTCTTAAATTTCTTTCTCTTAAGAGTGTCTTGTAGTTTTCAGAGTACAGGTCTTTCACTTCCTCCATTAGGTTTATTCCTAGGTATTTTATTCTTTTTGATGCAATTGTGAATGGAATTGTTTTTCTGATTTCTCTTTCTGTTAGTTCATCGTTAGTGTATAGGAAAGCAACAGATTTGTGTGTGTTAATTTTGTATCCTGCAACTTTGCTGAATTCAGATATTAGTTCTAGTAGTTTTGGAGTGGAGTCTTTAGCGTTTTTTATCTACAATATGATGTCATCTGCAAAGAGTGACAATTTGACTTCTTCTTTACCAGTCTGGATGCCTTGTATATCTTTGTTTTGTCTGATTGCCGTGGCTAGGACCTCCAATACTATGTTGAATAACAGTGGAGAAAGTGGGCATCCCTGTCTTGTTCCCGATCTTAGATGAAAAGCTTTCATCTTCTCGCTGTTAAGTATGATGTTAGCTGTGGGTTTGTCATATATGGCCTTTATGATGTTGAGGTACTTGCCATCTATACCCATTTTGTTGAGAATTTTAATCATGAATGGATGCTGAATTTTGTCAAATGCTTTTTCAGCATCTATAGGGATGACCATGTGGTTTTTGTTCTTTTTGTTGATGTGGTGGATGATGTTGATGGATTTTCGAATGTTGTACCATCCTTGCATCCCTGAGATGAATCCCAGTTCATCATGGTGTATGATCCTCTTGATGTATTTTTGAATTCGGTTTGCTAATATTTTGTTGAGTATTTTTGCATCTACATTCGTCAGGCACACTGGTCTGTAATTTTCTTTTTTGGTGAGGTCTTTGCCCAATTGTGGTATTAGAGTGATGCTGGCTTCATAGAATGAGTTTGGAAGTATTCCCTCGTCTCCTATTTTTTGAAAAACTAAGGAGAATGGGTGTTATTTCTTCTCTATATGTCTGGTAGAATTCAGAGGTGAATCCATCTGGTCCGGGGGTTTTGTTATTGGGTAGTTTTTTAATTACCGATTCAATTTCATTGCTGGTGATTGGTCTGTTTAGTTTTTCTGTTTCTTCCTTGGTCAGTCTTGGAAGGTTGTATTTTTCTAAAAAGTTGCCCATTTCTTCTAGGTTTTCCAGCTTGTTAGCATACAGATTCTCATAATATTCTCTTATAATTCTTTGTATTTCTGTGGGGTCCGTCGTGACTTTTCCGTTCTCATTTCTGTTTCTGTTTATGTGTGTAGATTCTCTTTTTCTCTTAATAAGTCTGGCTTGGGGTTTATCTATTTTGTTTATTTTTTCAAAGAACCAGCTCTTGGTTTTATTGATTTTTTCTATTGTTTTATTCTTATCAATTTTATTTATTTCTTCTCTGATCTTTTTTATGTCCCTCCTTCTGGTGACTTTGGGCCTCATTTGTTCTTCTTTTTCCAATTTCAGTAATTGTGTCTTTAGACTATTCATTTGGAAATGTTCTTCCTTCTTTAAATAGGCCTGGATTGCAATATACTTTCCTCTTAGAACTACCTTTGCTGTGTCCCACAGAAGTTGTGGCTTTGTGTTGTTGTTGTCATTAGTCTCCATATATTCTTTGATTTCTGTTTTGATTTATCATTAACCCATTGATTAATTAGGAGAATGTTGTTATGTCTCCATGTATTTGTGAGCCTTTTGATTTCTTTCTAAAATTTATTTCTACTTTTATACCTTGGTGATCTGAGAAGTTGGTTGGTGGGATTTCAATATTTTTGAATTTACTGAGGTTCTTTTTGTGGCCTAGTATGTGGTCTATTCTGGAAAATGTTCCATTTGCACTTGAGAAGAATGTGTATCCTGTTGCTTTTGGGTGTAGAGTTCTGTAGATGTCTGTTAGGTCCATCTGTTCTAGTGTGTTTTTCAGTGCCTCTGTGTCTTTACTTATTTTCTGTCTGATTGATCTGTCCTTTGGAGTGAGTGGTGTGTTGAAGTCACCTACAATGAATGCATTGCTTTCTATTTCCTCCTTTAATTCTGTTAGTATTTGTTTCACATATGCTGGCGCTCCTGCGTTGGGTGCATATATATTTATAATGGTTATATCTTCTTGTTGGACTGACCCCTTTATCATTATGTAATGTCCTTCTTTATCTCTTGTTACTTTCTTCATTTTGAAGTCTATTTTGTCTGATACAAGTACTGCAACACCTGCTGTTTTCTCTGTTGTTTTGCATGAAATATCTGTTTCCATCCCTTCACTTTTAGTCTGTGTATATCTTTGGGTTTGAGGTGAGTCTCTTGTAAGCAGCATATAGATGGGTCTTGCTTTTTTATCCATTCTGTTACTCTGTGTCTTTTGATTGGTGCATTCAGTCCATTTACATTTAGGGTGATTATTGATATATATGTACTTATTGCCATTGCTGGCTTTAGATTTGTGGTTACCAAATGTTCAACGGTTGCTTCTTTACTATCTAACAATGTAACTTAACTTTCTTGTTAAGTTATTGTAAATACCATCTGATGTTTCTTTATTTCTCTCCCTTCTTATTATTCCTCCTCCATTCTTTATATACTAGGTGTTTTATTCTTTGCCTTTAGTTAGTATTTGGATGGCCTGCTTTCTTTGCTATGATTTTATTTTCTCTGGTGACATCTTTTTAGCCTTAGGGGTGCTTCCCTCTAGAGCAGTCCATTTAAGATATCCTGTAGTGGTGGTTTATGAGAGGCAAACTCACTCAACTTTTGTTTGTCTGGAAATTGTTTAATCCCTCTGTCATATTTAAATGATAATCATGCTGGATACAATATTCTTGGTTCGAGGCCCTTCTGTTTCATTATGTTAAATATATCATACCATTCTCTTCTGGCCTGTAAGGTTTCTGTTGAGAAGTCTGATGATAGTCTGATGGTTTTTCCTTTGTAGGTGATCTTTTTTCTCTCTCTAGCTGCCTTTAATACCCTGTCTTTATCTTTTATCTTTGCCATCTTAATTATTATGTGTCTTGGTGTTGTCTTCCTTTGGTCCCTTGTGTTAGGAGATCTGTGGGCTTTCATGGACTGCGCGACTATTTCCTTCCCCAACATGGGGAAGTTTTCAGCAATTATTTCTTCAAAGACACTTTCTATCCCTTTTTTTCTCTCTTCTTCCTCTGGCATTCCTATAATGCGAATATTGTTCCATTTGGATTGGTCACACAGTTCTCTTAATATTCTTTCATTCCTAGAAATCCTTATATCTCTCCCTGCCTCAGCTTCTCTGTATGCCTGTTCTCTGATTTCTATTCCATTAACAGTCTCTTGCATCTCATCCAGTCTGCTGTTAAGCCTGTCGATCGCTTGTCTGATTTCTGCATTGTCTTTCCTCACTTCCCTCACTTTCTCCCTCAGCTCTTGCAAATTTCTCTGTACATCCATGAGCATGGTTATGACTTTTATTCTGAATTCTTTTTCAGGAAGATTGCACATTTCCATCCCTTCATGCTCCCTCTCTGTGGTGTCTGGTTGATCTTAGTCTGGACCATATTCCTCTGTGTTTTCATGGCTATAGAAGTGGTCGCTGGTAGTTGCCACATATGTCAGCTGAGCTCTTTAAGACTTTAAAAAGAAAAAAAAAAGAAAGAAAAGAAAAGAAAAAAGAAAGAGAAGAAAAAAAGAAAAAAACAAAACAAAACAAACAAACAAAAAAAAAACGCCCACCGGGAGTAGATTCTCTGGGGATGCTGTAGGTGCCTCTGTTGCTCCAGTATTCCACAGCCATGTCCGTGCCGCTCTGCATGGCCCTTTATAGCTCTGGCTGTGGTTGGAACTAATGGGAGGCTGTTGATCTTTGTGGGAAGTCTAAGAGCGGCCACCCTTTCCTAGTCGCCAGCTAAGTGGTCCGAAACTCCCCAAGACTCCCAGCCTGCTGGGCTGAGTGTCCCGGGGCAATGCAGCTCCTCTGCTGGGCTCCTGTCTCTTTAAGACCACTGAGAAAAGCGCACCCTTTTCTTTTTCTTTCCTTCCCGGGAGCCGGCTGCAAGCACCCTGGCGCGTTCCCTGCTCAGATCCTGCACCCTCTCTCTCTCCAATCTCCACTACCCCACGTGATGTGTGTCAGCGCTCCCTGCGCAGATCACCGGGGCTGGTTATTTTGTGGGGTGTACTTCCACTTCCTCCCTGCTCTGAATCCTCTCCTCCCGCCAGTGCGCTGGGGTGGGTGAGTGCTCGGGTCTCGCTGGGTCACGGCTCTGTATCTTACCCGCCTTGTGGGGTGCCGTGTCCTCTCAGGTGTAGCTGCAGGGAATGTGCTGTCCTGTATCTTCTGGTCTCTTTTTTAGGAATAGTTGTACTTGTATTTTCATAGATACATATAGTTTTGGGTGATTTCTGCTGCCCTGCTCACGCCGCCATCTTCCCGGAAGTCCCATATGAATTTTAGAACGATTTTCGCTAGTTCGTTGAAGAATGCTGTTGGTATTGTGATACAAATAGCATTGAACCTGTAAATTGCTTCAGGCAAGATGCTACTTTGACAATATAATTCTTCCTATCCATGAGCAAGGGATGTGTTTCCATTTATTGGTATCTTCTTTAATTTCTCTTATGAGTGTCTTGTAGTTTTCAGAGTATAGGTCTTTCACTTCCTTGGTTAGGTTTATTCCTAGGTATTTTATTCTTTTTGATGCAACTGTGAATAGAATTGTTTCCCTGATTTCTCTCTCTGCTAGTTCATTGTTAGTGTATAGGAATGCCACAGATTTCTGTGTATTAATTTTCTATCCCACATCTTTGCTGAATTCAGATATTAGATCTAGTAGTTTTAGAGTGGATTCTTTAGGTTTTTTTATGGACAGTATCATGTCATCTACAAACAGAGACAGTTTAACTTCTTCCTTGCCAATCTGGATGCCTTTTATTTCTTTGTGTTGTCTGATTGCTGTGGCTAGGACCTCCAGTACTATGTTGAATAAAATTGGGGAGAGTGGGCATCCTTGTCTTGTTCCCAATCTTAAAGAAAAAGCTTTCAGCTTCTCGCTGTTAAGTATAATGTTGGCTGTGGGTTTGTCATATATGGCCTTTATTATGTTGAGGTACTTGCTCTCTGTACCTATTTTGTTGAGAGTTTTTATCATGAATGGATGTTGAATATGTCTAATGCTTTTTCAGCATCTTTGGAGATGATCATGTGGTTTTTTTCCTTCTTTTTGTTGATGTGATGGATGGATGATGTTGATGGATTTTTGAATGTTGTACCATCCTTGCATCCCTGGAATAAAACCCACTTGATCATGATGGATGATCTTTTTGATGTATTTTTGAATTCGGTTTGCTAATATTTTGTTGAGCATTTTTGCATCTACGTTCATCAGGGATATTTGTCTCTAGTTTTCTTTTTTGGTGAGGTCTTTGCCTGGTTTTTGTATTAGAGTGATGCTGACCTCATAGAATGAGTTTGGAAGTATTCCCTCTTCTTCTACTGTTTGGAAAACTTTAAGGAGGATGGGTATTAGGTCTTCACTAAATGTTTGATAAATTTCAGCAGTGAATCCATCTGGTCCAGGTGTTTTGTTCTTAGGTAGGTTTTTTATTACCAGTTCAATTTCATTGCTGGTAATTGTTCTGTGCAGATTTTCTGTTTCTTTCTGGGTCAGCCACGGAAGCTTCTATTTTTCTAGAAAGTTGTCCATTTCTTCTAGGTTATCCAGTTTGTTAGCATATAATTTTTCATAGCATTCTCTAATAGTTCTTCATATTTCTGTGGTGTCCATAGTGATTTTTCCTTTCTCATTTATGATTCTTTTTATGTGCGTAGAGTCTTTTTTTCTTGATAAGTGTGGCTAGGGGTTTATCTCTTTTGTTTATTTTATCGAAGAGCCAGCTCCTGCTTTCATTGATTCATTGTATTGTTTTATTCTTCTTGATTTTATTTATTTCTGCTCTAATCTTTATTATGTCCCTCCTTCTACTGACTTTGGGCCTCGTTTGTTCTTCTTTTTCTAGTTTCATTAATTGTACGTTTAGACTGCTCATATGGATTGTTCTTTCCTGA
Source organism: Smutsia gigantea (assembly GCA_032199065.1). Lineage (NCBI taxonomy): Eukaryota > Metazoa > Chordata > Mammalia > Pholidota > Manidae > Smutsia > Smutsia gigantea. Next base: position 26,595 of record JAVSCE010012855.1, read on the forward strand.
GGTAGGCCTGTATTGCCATATACTTCCCTCTTAACACAGATTTCGCTGCATCTCACAGATGTCATGGTGTTGACTTATTGTTTTCATTTGTCTCCATATATTGCTTGATCTCTGCTTTTATTTGGTCATTGATCCATTGGTTATTTAGGAGCATGTTGTGAAGCCTCCATGTGTTTGTGGGATTTTTCCTTTTCTTTGCATAATTTATTTCTAGTTTCATTCCTTTGTGGTCTGAGAAACTGGTTGGTACAATTTCAGTCTTTTTGAATTTACCAAGGCTCTTTTTGTGGCCTAGTATATGATCTATTCTTGAAAATGTTCCATGTGCATTTGAGAAGAATGTGTATCCTGTTGCTTTGGGGTGTAGAGTTCTGTAGTCTGTTAGGTCCATCTGTTCTATTGTTTTGTACAGTGTCTCTATCTCCTTACTCATTTTCTGTCTGGTTGATCTGTCCTTTAGAGTGAGTGAGGTGTGTTGGAGTCTGCTAGAATGAATGCATTGCATTCTATTTCCCCCTTTAATTCTGTTAGTATTTGTTTCACATATGTAGGTGCTCCTGTGTTGTGCACATAGATATTTATAATGGTTATATCTTCTTGTTGGATTGACCCTTTTATCATTATGTAATGTCCTTCTTTGTCTCTTGTGACTTTCTTTGTTTTGAAGTCTATTTTGTCTGATACAAGTACTGCAACTCCTGCTTTTTCTCCCTATTAGTTGCATGAAATATCTTTTTCCATCCCTTCACTTTTAGTCTGTGTATGTCTTTGGGTTTAAAGTGAGTCTCTTGAAGGCAGCATATAGATGGGTCTTGTTTTTTTATCCATTCACTGACTCTATGTCTTTTGACTGGTGCATTCAGTCCATTTAAATTTTGGGTGATTATGGATAGGTATGTACTTATTGGCATTACAGGCTTTAGATTTGTGGTTACCAAAGTTTCAAGGTTAACTTCCTTACTGTCTAAGAGTGTAACTTAACTCACTTAATATGCTATTACAAACACAATCTAAAGGTTCTTTTTTATTTATTCTTCCTCCATTCTTTATATATTAGGTATCATATTCTGTGCTCTTTGTCTATCCTTTGATTGACTATGGAGATAGTTATTTTAGTTTTTGTATTTGCTTAGTAATTAACTGTTGTACTTTCTTTACTGTGCTTTTATTATGTCTGGTGACAGCTATTAAACCTTAGGAACACTTCCATCTATAGCAATCCCTCCAAAATACACTGTAGAGACGGTTTGCTGGAGGTAAATTCTCTCAGCTTTTGCTTATCTGGAAATTGTTTAATGCCTCCTTCAAATTTAAATGCTAATCTTGCTGGATAAAGTATTCTTTGTTCAAAGTCCCTTCTCCTTCATTGCATTAAATACATCATGCCACTGCCTTCTGGTCTGTAAGGTTTCTGTTGGGAAGTCTGATGATAGTCTGATGGGCTTTCCTTTGTATGTGATCTTATTTCTCTCTCTGGCTGCTTTTAGTAGTCTGTCCTTATCCTTGATCTTTGCCATTTTAATTACTATATGTCTTGGTGTTGTCTTCCTTCGGTCCCTTGTGTTGGAAGATCTGTGCACCTCCATGGCCTGAGAGACTACCTCCTTCCCCAGATTGGGGAAGTTTTCAGCAGTTACCTCCTCAAAGACACTTTCTATCCCTTTTTCTGTCTCTTCTTCTTCTGGTACCCCAAAATGTGAATATTGTTCCGTTTGGATTGGTCACACAGTTCTCTCAATATCTTTCATTTTTAGAGAGCCTTTTTTCTCTCTGTGCCTCTGTTTCTTTGTATTCCTCTTCTCTAGTTTCTATTTCATTTATCGTCTACTCCACTGTATCCAATCTGCTTTTAATACCATCCATTGTGCTCTTCAACGATTGGATCTCTGACCGGAATTCATTCCTGAGTTCTTGAATATCTTTCCATACTTCCATTATCATGTTAATGATTTTTATTTTGAACTACCTTTCAGGAAGAGTCATTAGGTCGATGTCATTTAAATCTTTCTCAGGAGTTATATTAATAATTTTACTCTGGACCAGATTCCTTTGGCATTTCATATTTGTATATGGTGCCCTCTAGTGACCAAAAGCTATACTGCCTAGAGCTGCTCAGACCCTGAAACAATGTTGGGGGTTGCAGGGGATTGGTATTGGTGCCTGAGGGGAGGAAAGAGCTGTTTCCTGGTACCGGGCTCCTATGCCTGTCTCAACTGCCTGAACCAGTGGGCTGAGCACACAGGTATCAGCCTCTATGCTTTGCGTTTGTAGTTCCTGAAGACAGATCTTCCATCTGGCTGGGCTAATGCCAGGGTAGGGTTTGCCAGTTTGCGAGCCAGGTGGGGCTGGCCGGAAGAAAGGTGCAGTAGGCTGCATATAACGGACGGGGTCCTTGGAGCTGTGTAGTCAGCCAGGGAGCTGCAGCACCTGAAGATCATCTAAGGAGGAAGATTTCTTTTTCCTCCTTAAATATGAGAGTCTATATGGCAAAGCTCCCAACCTGCTGGGCAGAGTGCACCCAGACAATTTTGTCTACCTGTCCTCTCTCCTGAGCAGTAAGCTCTGTGCAGTCCTTGCCCCTTTAGCAGCCCTATTGCTAAGGGCTTCCTTGTTAGGAAGTCTCTCATACTGCCCACCTTTCTTTTGTCCCAGAGCAGCCGGATACAGATCCCTGCTTTCCACAAGTGGCTGGAATCTCAGCCTTTCCAGGAATTCTGCCTGTCTTAGCTTTCCAACCCCATAATCACGAGAGTATCATGCAAGCACCATGAATTGTAGGTTTGTGCTCCCAGAGCAGATCTCCAGAGTTAGGTATTCAGCAGTCCCGTGTCTCCACTCCCTCCCTGCTTGGTTTCATGAGCTGGGGTGGGGGAAGGGCTTGGGTCCCTCTGGGCCACAGCTTTGATATGTTACCCTGTTCTGTGACGTCTGCTCTTTTCTCCAGGTGTATGCAGTCTGGTGCAGTCCTCTCCTGTTGTTCTTTCAGGATTAGTTGTATTAATTATATTTTCATATTATATGCGGTTTTAGGAGGAAGCCTGTGTCTCCCTTCTCACGCCGCCACCTTTAATCTCCTATTCCAACAAATTTTCTTTCTCTTGGGGTGGACTCCAGTCCTCCTCCCCTTTCCAGTACCACATGTCCACTGGGGGACACTCAAATTTCTCCCCGTCCATAGATGCAACCCAGTGAAACACTCCTCCCATGAGGGCAGCCTGTTCTTTCCTTTGTCTTGCCAATGGGTTTCAGCCCCACCAAGTTTGCTATGGATTCAATGTGACCAAAGAAATTGACAGCAGAATGTTCTTTGGGGTGAAAGTGTTTATTACCCGGCTTGTTCTCCCAGTAGGTCGAGCACTAGCATCTCTGCCTCTGCCCAGATTGCTGGGCCGAGCTCTCTATATAGCACGGTAATAGCTTATTGCCTAAAGGTGTGGAAGCAGTAGCCTACCAACAGGCCAGTTAAATTATCAGGTGGTTAAGTTCAGTGAGGATCCTGGCCATAGGAACCCCAATTTCCCCACACCTTGGTCAACAATGAATCCTGTCAACTACTATCAGTTGTCTTGCCAATGGGTTTCAGCCCTGGACAAGTTCAGTATGGATTCAATGTGACCAAAGAAATGACAGTAGAATGTTCTTGGGGTGAAAGGGTTATACTCAACTTTATTTCAAGGTGGCAGGTCAGTCACTAAAATCCCATTCACTCAGAGTGAGTCTGCATGTAGGAAGCCAGTCTGTGCCTCTGGGCCCCTCTGCCTGCACAGCTATCTCAGTCTCTGTCCTTGGCACTGCCACCACTCCAGCCTCTACTCTCCTGAAGACTTTCAGCCATGCCACCATGTCACCCAGAGCACTGGATGGAGCTCTTTTTAGGGAGTCAGTAACAACCTATTGCCCACACCTGTGTAGTGAGCTAGCCAGCCATGGCCAGGTGAGAATCCTGGCCATAGGAACCTTCACTTTATCCACACACTGAATTAAAGAAACAAACATTGGCTGCCTTCCTAAGATTTAGACCAGAGAAAAATAGTTTTCAACCATTCAGACTCCATGTCATAGCGCATTGAAATCTCCTGGGAAGCTTAAAGAACATACTAGTGTCTGGGACTTGCTCCAGATTAATTAAATCAGAATCACTGGGAGTGAAGCCTAGGCATGAGTGTCTTTTAATATTCACAGGTGATTCTGATGTGAATTCAATGTTGCAACCCACTGTGCTACAAGCTTCAGGCCAAATTCCCTTTTATTTGTCCACTTATTCTCTCCCATGTACCTGAATAATGAATGGAAATGTTGAAAGTCCCCTGCACTTATTATTTCCTCCACTGGACAACTTCCCTCATTATTCAATGTTGTCTAGGGACAATCCTGATTTTTAATCCCAACTTTGACCTATTTTCAAGGCTCCTAATGCTGGCTTGGAGTGAACACATGTCAGCGTGCTCTTCCACTCCTTCTAAGTGTCTATGGTTCTAGAGTCAATTTATTTCTGTAGCAATAAGCCACTCATAAGCAGAACAATTTTCCTGAAGGGTTCTGTGCCAGAGCTCTTCTCCTGTACAATGTTTACAACAGATGATGTTTTTAACCTCTTTATTTATAGCCTCCTCCTTAAGTGGAATGTGCCAAGCAAGTTGACACTAGTCGAAATATCTTAATTATTTTACATTCATCATGACCATATGTCTTGCCTGAGGGTTTCAGCCTGGAGCAAGTTCACTGTGGATTTGGTGAGACTGAGAAATGACAATGGAACATTCTTGGGGTAAAAAGGTTTACACCTGGCTTTATTCTCACAGCAGTAGGTGTAGCACTAGAATCACATCTGCATCCAGCAGTCTGCAGGTCCATAATCCACCTTCATCTCTGCCTCTGCCCAGAGCCCTGAGCAGAGCTCTTTATATAGTGACTCAGTCAATAATAGCTCATTGCCTATGGGTGTGGAAGCAGTAGCCTAGCAGTAGGCCAATTATATCATCAAGTAGTTTAGGGTCATTTGAGGATCCTGGCCATAGGAACTTACACTTTCCCTACACCATAGTTAAGAACAGTACTTTTGATCATTATGGATTCTTATTCATTTAAATCTTTTGCAGACTGGAGAAATCACAGTTTTGCCATGAAAAGAATACTTTCAGAGAGCTGTATTGATGCTTAATTCACCTGCCAGTGTCAAGGTGGGGTGGAAAGCAATTTCTTCTCAAACTCTTTATGATCTTAACTAGAACATGGACTTCATTTGAGGAGGGGGCTTCATAGACACAGGCAGGGATATTGCGACCCAGTCAAATTGACTCTTTAGTAAGGTTTCTGTTTTTATTCTTGTACTCAACAGATATTTGCTGAAGTCCTACTGTACCAGCCACTAAGTTGTAACTGATGGGGACAGAGAATTGAATAAGGTAAAGTTCCTGCCTCCTGACAATGACATTCTGTTGGCTGGTGTGTGTGGAAGAGATTTAAAAATGTAAACAAGAAAAATATTATTTATATGCACATACCATTTCAAATAGTGATAAGTGTTATAAAGGAAAGAAACAGAATAGTGGAATAAAAAATGCCCTGGGAGTTGGGGCATAGCTATGCTGCTTTACCTAGGCATGTCCAATGAAAATCATTGCAGGAAGTTTTAAGCAGAGGAATCACATTATCTGAATGATTTAAAAATACTCATTCTAGCTGCTGCATAGAAGGATTGCAAGAATGAATGCAGGGAGATTACATTGGAGGATGTTGTAGTAATTTAGACCAAAGATAATATTGAATTTCAAGCCTAATATTTTAGCAATGCAGGGGTGAGAAGTGAGTGAATTTGTGAATTTCATGAATTTTAGAGGCATAGCCAACAGGACTTGCTAATGCAT
>JAVSCE010012856.1:0-71586 GCA_032199065.1 Smutsia gigantea
CATTTCTCTGTAGGTCCATCAGCATGGTTATGACTTTTATTCTAAATTCTTTTTCAGGGAGGCTGTGCATTTCCATCCCTTCAGACTCCCTCTCTGGGGTGTCTGGTTGATTTTGGTCTGAACCATATTCCTCTGTCTTTTCATGACTGTATAATTTGGTCACTGATAGTTGCCACGTATGTCAGCTGGGCTCTTTAAGACTTTAAAAAGAGAAGAAAAAAAAAAAGAAAGAGAAAAAAGAAAAAAAAGAAAGAAAAGAAAAAACAAAAACAAAACAAAAAACAAAACAAAACAAAAAAAACAAAAAAATGCCCACCGTACGTAGATTCTGTGGGAATGCTCTAGGTGGCGCTATTGCCCCACTATTCAACAGCTGTGACTGTGCCGCTCCGCAGGGCCCTTTATCGCTCTGGCAGGGTGGGAACGAATAGGAGGCTGCTGATCTCAGTGAGAAGTGTTAAGTATGGCTACGCTTCCTCAGTCGCCAGCTAAGGCGTCTGAAACTCCCCAGGACTCCCAGCCTGCTGGGCTGAGTGTGCTGGGGCGATCCGGCTCCTCCGCTGGGCTCCTGTCTCTTTAAGACCGCTGAAGAAAGCGTGCGCTTTTTTTTTTTTCCTTCCTGGGAGCCGGCTGCAAGCATTCTGGCGCGTTCCCCGCTCAGATCCTGCCCCTCTGTCTCTCCAATCTCCACTGCACTGCACAATGTGGGTCAGCGCTCCCCGCGCAGATCACCGGGGCTGGCTACTTCGCGGGGTGCACTTCCACTCCCTCCCGGCTCTGAATCCTCTCCTCCCGCCGGTGCGCTGGGGTGGGGGAGGGCTCGGGTCCCACCGGGTCGCAGCTCCGTATCTTACCCGCCTCTTGGGGTGCCAAGTGCTCTCGGGTGTAGCTGCACGCTGTGCGCTTTCCTGTGTATTCTCGTCTCTCTTTTAGGAATAGATGTATTTTCGGTGTTTTCGTAGATAAATATAGTGTTGGGAGGAGATTTCTGCCGCCCTGCTCACAGCGCCATCTTCCCGGAAGTCCAACAATACAGTATTGTACACCTAAAAATCTGTTAGTAGATCTCATGGTAAGTGTTCTTACAACAGTAAGTAAATAAATAAAAGTTTGAAGTTGTCAACACAAAAAGCGGGTAATAGGAATTTGAAGGGATCAAATGAGATACTGTATACAGGAAAGTGAGTGGTTAACTACTGTTCACACTGTTTTTATTCCTGTCTGGAAATGTAACAATGCTTACATTGCTGAGAAGAACTAGTTAACTAATATCTGGTACTAAATCTAAGGCCTTTTGACCAAATATCTCAAGTTTTCAATTATGTTCAGAGTTTCTCATTATGTTCAGAGTTTAAGAGGAAATGGATGTTTATGCAGTGTGGAGTCTCATATTTTTGCTGACTGAGAAAGCCACAAGAGGCCCTGGAGTCCATCCTTTACGCATGGGGAGGTCTGACCCCTGAGGACAATGGAAGTCTTAGACTGGGTGGTATCTGCACCGTGACAGTCCACAATTTAAAGGTGTATGATAACCACATAATCCTTGCAAATAAATTGCTGCTAACTCAACTACTCAAGAAAAAGAGACAACCCACATCCAGTAAGAAGAAAATGACAAGGATTTCACTAAGTCAGGGAAATCTTCCCTCCAAAGTCACTGGATATTGAACAATTTGGTTGGCACATGAGTTTTAGTGTGTTTTTCTAATTGTTCTTTGAGACTGTTCCCCCCACCTGACAGATACGCTAACAGGCTCGCAGCGTGGAAACTCATGGAGATTTCTGATTCAAGGGGAGAGTCTTGAATTTTATCCCAGATAGGAAAGGAGAAGATACTTTCTCCAGGATCATTTCTATTCTTATCTTGAATAGTTTGTGGACCACAGTTGCATCTCAAAGGCAGGAATCACTATCAAAGAAATGTCATGTTTAAAAAAAACAACTCATTTATAGATTCCCTGGTAGAAAATTTCCATTTTTGAAGACTATATTGTTTTATTTTTCTTTGCCCATAATGGGCTGTGTCACTCAAATCAGTCCACAAGAACCACATGTCCAGATCACCCGCACACCTCATTGTACCCCAGGACCTCAATGTTTTATTCATTAACTTATGCTTCTTTGAGTGTCACTGACACTTGTTTTGCTCAAAGTATCTCCCATTCAGCCTTTTATCAAATGATCTCCAATACCCCATAAATAATTCGATGAAAAGGGGCCAGAGATGGTCTTCTCTGCAGTGTGACAAATAATGTTGGTGATTTCATTTGAATTATAGCAATAGAGTGTTTACCTTTGCAATCAATTATTTTTCTTCCTTCCTTGGATGATAATCATTTTTTATCATAAGTAGTGTTCAACAAACTCAATAACATTCCCTGGTGATTTTCTGTAACAGCTGCCATATGGAACTGTAATTTCAAAGTCCCTCTGATCTCATTCGGTTTTATGCTGTCGGATTAAATGTCAAAGCTGTCTTTGCGCCATCTGCAAGACATCTTCTATTCTTAAAACTCTTAGTTTGCTTTCAGTTATCTGATGAATCATTTTGTACATTTATCACTAGTATTAAATTTCTAACTTAGAGGAAGCTATTCAACATAATTTATTTTGCTTCCTCTGGCTTTAATAATATGGTAGTAAAATTGATTCCCAAGTGTCAAGAATTATAGAGGTAGATCAACAGGGAAGAAAGCTTGATTTTAAAAAGCATCACACATATCCCTTAGGGTCCTGATTAATAAAAACATCTCATGTCTTAAAACACATTGATTTATGTTTTTCTTAATTCCATCAACAGAAAAGTGTTGAAAATAATGTGCTGAACAGGTTAGGATAAAGACCATTGTTGAAGATAGAAAATATACTTGAAAAAATTCAAGTATCTATCCATAGAGAATTGGTTAAACACAGCAACCCATGCTATGAATACTCAGTGACTAGAGAGAATGCAATGGGCCAAAACCATTAAAAGGGACAGAATTTTTTCATTAGCAAAAATTATAATACACAAAGAAAATAATAGACGTGAATTTTTATGCCACAAACAACTAAGGGAAATATGTATAATAGAAATACTTAGAAATGTATGAAGAATTTGTTTAGGATTGGAAGACTGATCCAGTTCTTTGGAATTTGATTGATCAACTTAAAAAACAGAAAAAGAGTATAAATGATATGAAAAACAAGCTTAAAATATATTTGGTATATAGACATACCTCATTTTGTTGCACTTTGCTTTATTGTATCTCACAGATACTGCGTTTTTTACAAAGTGAAGGTTTTTGGCAACCCTGTATCAAGCAAATCTATCAACACCATTTCTCCAACAGCGTGTGCTCACTTTGTATCTCTGTCACATTTTGATAATTCTCACCATATTTCAAACTTTTCCATGATAATTGTATTAGTTGTGGTGATCTGTGATCTGGGAATTTTGCTGTTACTATTGCAATTGTTTTGGGGTGCTACAAACCCCAGCCATGTAAGATGGAGCACTTAATCAATAATTATTGATAAACCTCCCTATTCTCCTTAAGCCTCCCTATTCTAGACAAACAATATTGAGATTAGGCCAGTTAATGATTTTACAATGGCTTCTAAGTGTTCAAGTGAAAGGAAGAGTCACATGTTTCACTTTAAATCAAAAGCTAGAAATGATTAAGCTTAGTGAGGAGGGCACGTCAAAAGCCAAAATAGGCTGAAAGCCGGGCTTTTGTGCCAAACAGCCAAGTTAAGAATTCAAAAGACAAGTTCTTAAAAGAAATTAAAAGTGCTACTCCAGTGAATACACAAATGAAAAGACAGTGAAACAGCCTTATTGCTGATATGGAGAAAGTTTGAGTGGCTTGGGTAGATCATACCAGCCACAAAATTCTCTTAAGATCAGGAGCAAGGGCCTAACTCTCTTCAATTCCATGAAGGCTGAGAAAGGTGAGGAAGCTGCAAAGGAGCCGGCTCAAAAAAAAAGGCAGAATATAAAAGTGCAGGAGAAGTAACAAGTGCTGATGAAGAAGCTGCAGCTTGTTATCCAGAAGACCTAGCTAAGAAAGTAAATGAAGGTGGGCTGCACTGCACAGCTGATTTTCAATGTAGATGAAATAGCCTTATATTGGAAGAAGATGCCAGATTGGATTTTCATGGCAAAGAGAAAAGTAAATGTTTGGCTTCAAAGGAGAGGCTGACTCTCTCATATGAGGGGCTATTGTGGCTGGTATCTAAGTTGAAGCCAATGCTCATTAACCATTCTGAAAATCCTAGGGCCCTGAAGAATTAAGCTAAATCTACTCTGCCTATCAATGGAACAACAAAACTTGAATGACAGCACATCTGTTTATAGCATGGTTCTGAATATTTTAAGCCCACTGTTGAGAACTACTGCTCATTAAAAAATGTTCCTTTCAAAGTATTACTGCTCATTGACAATGTGCCTGGTTACCCAAGAGTTCTGAGGGCCGTGTACAAGGTTAATGTCGTTTTCATGCCTGATAATACATCATCCATTCTGTAGCCCATGGATCAAGGAATAATTTCAACTTTCAAGTCTTATTATTTAAGAAATACATTTCATTCATAAAGCTATAGTTGCCAAGATAGCGATTCCTCGGATGGATCTGGCAAAGTAAACTGAAAACCTAGAAAGGATTCACCGTTCTAGATGCCATTAAGAACATTAGTGATTCATGGGAAGAGGCCAATAACCACATCCCAGGAGTTTGGACTAAGTTGATGCCGACCCTCATGGATGACTTTGAGGAGTTCAAGACTTCGGTGAAGCAAATAAGTGCTGATGGGGTGGAAATAGCGAGAGAACTAGAACTGGCAGTGGAGCCTGAAGTGGTTCTGAATTGCTGCAATCTCATGATAAAACCTGAACATGAGGAGGCTTCCTATGGATGAGCAAAGGAAGTGGTTTCTTAAGATGGAGTTTACTACTGTTGAAGATGCTGAAAGAATTTTTGAAATGACAACAAGTTGTTTAGAATATTACGTGAGCTTAGTTGATAAAGCATAGCAGGGTTTGAGAGGATTGGCTCCAATTTTGAAAGAAGTTCTACTATGTGTAAAATGCTATCAAATAGCATCACATGCTACAGAGAAGTCATTAGTGAAAGAGTCAGTTGATGCAGCAAACTTCACTGTTGTCTTATTTTAAGAAACTGCCACAGCCCCCCCAGTGTTAAGCAACCACCATCCAGATCAGTCAGCAGCCATCAACACGGAAGCAGGACCCTCCACCAGCAAAAAGATTCCAACTCACTGAAAGTGCAGATGATGGTTGGCATTTTGTAGCAATAAAGTATTTTTTAATTAAGGTATTTACTTTTTTTAGACATAATGCCATTGCACACTTAATAGACTACAGTATAGTGTAAACATAACTTACCTCTGCCTGGGAAACCAAGAAATTCATTTGACTTGTTTGCTGCAATATTTGCTTTATTGTGGTGGTCTGGAACCAAACCCACAATATCTCCAAGTTATGCCTGTACTATAGAAAACACACATTCCTACTTTTCTTAATTTTTTTGCTCCTAGCCACAAGCCATTTATAAAAACTGGCCCTTTACTTTGTTACGAACAAATAAAGCCTTAAGAAATTGTCCAACCATAAAAAGTTTAGGCTGTATTTTTGGACCACAATACAGTAAAAAGATAAATTAGTGAAATAACAATCTCCTCACCAAAAAAATCCCACTTTGCAATTAAAAGAACTATCTTTAAAATAATTTTTTGTTCAAAGATAAAAGCACAACTGAAATTAGAATTTATTTGAGATTAAGATACACCTTTTATCTCAAACCCTTCAGAATAATCATTCTAAAGTAGAATCAGAACATGACACCCCCCTGCTTGAAACATCTCAAAGGATCTCCATAGTAACTCGAATAAAAATTTAGACCTCTTTCCATGGCCTTCAAGTACCTATATAACCTGTTCCTGCCCGACTTTCCAAACTCACTGATTACCTCTCCCCCTTCCGTAAGTGCCCTTTAGCTACATTGCCTTTCTTTTTATCAGCAGAGTGCCCAGGCAATTCTCATCTTTTGCTTTCACTTCCCTTCTGCCTGAAAATTTCTTCAGACCAGAGCTACCCAGTAGTACTTTCTGTGATGATGGAAATGTTCTACATCTATGATGACCAATACAGTAGCCACCAGTCACATGTGGTTATTGAGCACCTGAAGTGTCCCAGGCAACTGAGGAACTGGATTTTAAATGTAATTTAAATTTTTAACATATTAAAATTTAACTGATTAAATTTGCTTAGCTAGTGGCTTTGGACAGTACAGATTCTTTTCATTCATATTTCAACATAAATATTGCCTCCTTAAAGAACCTTTTAGCAGATGATTGAATAAACCTTCATGATTCAGTCTTGGTAAGTTGTTTCTAAGAATCTATCCATTTCTTCTGGGTTATCCAACTTGTTGGCATGCAATTATTCATAGTATTCTCTTATAATACTTTTTATTTCTGTAGCATCAGTTGTAATGTCCCATCTTTCATATCTAATTTTAGGTATTTGAGTCTTCTTGTTTCTCTTAGTTAATTTAACTAAGGGTTTGTCAATTTTGTTAATCTTTTCAAAATACTTAGATTGGTTGATATTTTTTCTATTATTTTTCTGTTCTTTATTTCATTTATCTCTTCTATAATCTTTATTATTTCATACATTCTGCTAACTTTGGGTTTGGTTTCTCCTTCATTTTCTAGTTCCTAGAGGTGCAAAGTTAGGTTGTTGATTTGAGGTTTTTTTCTTTTTTTTCTTTTTTTCTTTTTTTCTTTTGGTATCATTAATCTACAGTTACATGTGCAACATTATTGTTACTAAACTCCCCACTTCATCAAGTCCCCCCTAGATACCCCATTATAGTCACTGTCCATCAGCATAATGAGATGCTATAGAATCACTACTTGTCCTCTCTGAGTTTTTTTCTTTTTTAATATATACATATACAGTTATAAAATTCCCTCTGCATCCTACTTTGGTATGTTGTATTTTCATTTTCACTTTTTTCCGTATTTTCTAATTTCCCTTGTTACTTCTTTGACTCTCATTGTTTATGAGTCTGTTGTATAATTTCCACATATTTGTGTCTTTTCATGTTTCCTTTCTGCTACAGATTTCTAATTTTATTCCATTGTGATCAGAAAAGAAACTTTGTATGATTTTAATCTTAAAATTTTTACTTGTTTTATGGTTTAACAGGTGGTCTATCCATGTGCCCTTGAGAAGAATGTATGTATATTCTACTACTGTTTGTGGAGTATTCTGTATATGCCGGGTAGGTCCAATTGGTCTATAGTGTTATTAACATCCTATTTTCCATATTGATATTCTGCCTAGTTTTCTATCCGTTATTGAAAGTGGGGTATTGAAGACTCCTACTATTAGTGTGATGATGTCTATTTCTCCCACCAATTCTGCCAAACTCCCTTTGCTTCCTATATTTAGGAGCCCTGAGGTTTAATGCATAATATTTATAATTGTTATATCTTCCTGCTGAATTGACCCTTTCATCATTATATAATATTCTTCTTTGTCTCTTGTAACAGTTTTTGACTTAAAGTCTATTTTGTCTGATGTTAGGATAGCTACCCTTGCTCTTTTCTTTGTTACTATTTGTATGGAATATCTTCCCCCATTCTTTGACTTTCAGCCTATATGTCCTTAGCTTTAAAGTGAGTCTCTTGCACAGAGCATATTTTTGGATACTGCTTTTTAATCCATTCAGCCAATCTAAGTCTTTCTTGGGGGGTTTAATCCATTTACATTTAATGCAAGTACTGATATTAAAGGACTTAGTGTTGCCAAATCTTAACTATTTTCTGTATCTTATAATATTTTTGTCCCTCTTTTCCTCTTTTACTCCCTTCCTTTATGTTTCATTGATTTTCTGTGGTGATATGCTTTGATTTTCTTCTCATTTCCTTTTGTGTATATTCTGTACACATTTTCATTGTGGTTACCACTGCAATCACATGAAACATCTTAAAATTATAGAATTCTATTTTAAACTGATTACAACTTAGCTTCAACTACATGCAAAATGTACCCTATTCTTTATAGCTCATTCCCTGCTCCCCTACTTTATGTGATTGATATCACAAATTGCATCTTTATATGTTAATACACCTATTAACATGTATTTAAATTTTTGTTATGTTTTCATCTCTAATTCTATACACCAAAATTATGAGATGATTTATTTATTTGTCCATATATTTACCTTTACAGGAGAACCTTATATCTTTGTACAGCTTTGTGTAACTATCTAACGTATTTTGTTTCTACTTAAAGTACTCCCTTTAGCATTTCTTGTAGGCCAGGTCTAGTGGTAATGAACTCCTTTAGTTTTTGTTTATTTGAAAAAAATCTTAATTTCTTCTTGATTTTGAAGGGCAGTTTCACCAGATACAGCATTCTTGGTTGATGTGTTTTTTTCTTTCAGCACTCTGAATATATTATCCCACTGACTTCTGGCCTGTAAGGTTTCTGCTGATTAATTTGCTGATAATCCTACCAGATTTTCTTATATGCAATGGATCCATATTCCCTTGCTGCTTTCAAAATCCTCTGTTTTTGACTTTTGATGATTTGATTATAATGTGATTCATTAAATAAATCTTTTTGAGTTTATACTAGTTGGAGTTCTTTGAGCTTCTTGAATATGTATGTCCATTTCTTTCCCCAGATTTGGGGAGTTCTCAGCCATTATTTCTTCAAATAAGCTCTCTGTCCTATCTCTTCTTCTGATTCCCATAGTGCATAGTTTAATCTATTTTCCAGTATCCTATGAGTCTTTTAGGCTCTCTTTACTTTCTTCATTCCTTTTTCTTTCTGCTTATCTAACTAGATGATTTCCAATGACCTATCTTCAAGTTCATTGATTCTTTCTTTCATCTGATCAGGTCTGCTGTTGAATCCCACTAGAAATGTTTCAGCTCAATTATAATTTTCTGTTGGGGACAGAGGGCTCAGAGCTTCCTATCCTTCCATCAGGCTCTAAATCTGGTATACTTTAAACAAAGGACCAGGGACCTAGAATGAGAAATATACTTTTGATTGTTTATTACTTTTACTATTTGAAACAGTTCAAATTATATTATCTTTTAAAAGCTAAAAAAAATTATTGAAATAAGCAATGTGTACAATGTCTGTTATGGGAAATCAGAGAAGAGAGGGATTAGAATGGTGGCCTTATGTTTTGGAAAAGGTCTAGTGAGGAAAAATGAGCCTAGCAGGTATCCAAATAAAGAGAATTTAATATGGAGGACACATTACAAAGGTATAAAGATATTTGGAAGATCTGAAAAGACAAGTACAGTTAGTGTGGCAGCCCATAGGTCAGTAACAGCAGAAGCCAGGGGTGACCATGCAATAGACTGGTCACACCAGAGAGTGCCATTCCTCAAAGATGTCCTCTGGCTTCTTGCCTCCAATTATTGGATGAAACTACGGGGAACCCATTTAGCAAGGGGCCCCGGGAAACAAGTTTTCAGGGTTCAGTTTCCTGCATTCATAGCAGAACAAGGGAAAGATGGTAATGAATTGAAGAACAAAAGGTAAATGCCTTCGCATTCTATGACACTTGGTAGTCCTTTACAAAAGTGTAAATCAAACCAAACTTTAAATAGAGAAGGTTTGGGATAGTTGAAAAAAGATGAGAATGTCCAAGGTGAAAATAAGCCTGAAGCTTTGGAGGATTGAGGAAGCAACCCTATATGGAATCGTTGGAGATGAGATTGGTTTAGAAGAATGGATCCCCACTGTGTGAAGCATTGAGCACTGCAAATGTATGGAGATTCATAACAAAGTAGCATTTTAGGTAAATTAGTCTGGTATCTGTGGAAAGGACAGGTTGAAAGGGGCTTAAATTGGAGTTGAGGATGCCTTTTTAAAGCCCACTTCAGCATTTCCTATCTTGCACAATTAACATTGCATACAGACAGCCTGGTCTATATCTGATCTATGTGCCTTATTTCTCTTTTAAAATGTGTAAACAGAAGAATCTTCATGCTCAGAGAACACTATATTTCCAAGTAGGAGATCCATATCTTCTTTTTGTTTTTTAAAATAATTTTCTCTTTGGTGGGGCATAGGAATATGGGCTGTGCTATGCATTCTTAGCTGGGTACTTTTGGTCAAAATTATATCCTTGAGCTATTTGGATAATTGAGCCAGAGCTGAGTGGTTCCCTGAATTATTCCTGTAGTATCCTCAGTTTTCCACTTTACTTTTTAGACACAGTGTTAAGCTCTAAGCCCAGTGTCTCACTGGGCTTTTGACTGATATCATCTTATTTTGTCTGGTCCATACCCTCCCTTATTCTGAGGATATTACCTTTTTCCCTTGGGTCGTAACGGCCACTCATCCCGGTTCTCTGCTTCTGTGGCCACAGGGGTGGATCCACAACCCATGGCCGGTTGGAGTCTTTCCCTAGGATATTTTTTAACTAGAGTTCACAACGTGAAATGAGACTCAGTGCCAACCATGTTGCTTACCATGGGTCAAAGAGAACAAAGCCAACACATAGAAAGAGGCAGAGGAAAACAAAAACAAAACACCAGAAGCCTTGTTCCTGGTTCCAGTAGTCCCTTGGGCCTGGCTGCATCCTTGCTCTTATCCATTTATGGGAACCATACTTACCCCTTTTTAACCAAGCTAATTCAAATTGGGTTTCTGTCCCTTGCAGTCAGAACCTTGCTAAATACAACACTTCAATGTATATGAACTTTGTAGGGGAATCAAATCCTTCAAAGGATCAGGGGCACAGAGCAGGTTAGAATCCCTGCTCCATGTTCCCTAATGGGCCACCTGCCTTATCTCGCTCCCGTGTTTGCAGTCCTTGTGTTCCAGGGATCAGCCCTACTACCCAAGGTATGCACTAAAGTCAGAGATCATCACTTCTGATAGATTTGGGAGAATATTCGGAAGGGGCCTCTTTCCAAAAGAAAGAACTATGCGGAGTGTAAAGAGTTAAGTGAGAGATTCAATTGATTGTATGAGAGACATCCTAGCAGAGGTGGATTCTAGAACCAGGCTGTCTGGATTTGAACTCCAGCTCTTCCTCAAGCTGAGTCTACAACCTTAGATAAGTTACTTATTTTCTCTGTGCTCTAGTTCCCTCATCTGTAAAATGGGGAGGTACATATCCACCAGAAACTTCAGACCACAATTTTATCAGGTAAAGGACAAACAGAAAGACCAAGGCTCTCTCCCTATAATTCCAGTGTAAGTCCCAGAAATAAGTCTGATAGGCCAGACGTGGGTCATATGCCCCTTTATGAACCAATCACAGGATGGAATGGTCTGATTGATCGGCCCTGAGTCATGTGACCATCTCTGAAATTTAAGAAAAGAAGTGCTAAAAAGCCACACAACCTGAGAATGCAGTAGGAACATCCATCAAAGGAAATCAGGTTTCCCTGAGTAGCATAAAGGAAGAGGGACATAGCTTCCTTGTAGCAGACTATCAGCCTCCTGAGGGCAGAAATCATAGCACTTTTCTGAGCACAGTCTTAAGCATGGTGAGCACATAGTAGGTACTCAATAAACAATTTTTCCTTTTCCCTAGCTATCACTGAGTCTGATTCATATTGATACCTCCCTGATTCTAAATACTGTGATTCCATCTTTCTTTTTAGGCAGAAAAGCCTAGGGCAATACTTATGGCCATAAATATAGCATGAACACCTTAAAAAACCCTTTTTAACTTTATTCAATGTTGTGAACGGTGCTCAACAGCCTCAGACTGAGCAGCAGACCTCAAAAGTGTCTTTGGAAACTCATATTTTTTTAAATACATGAGGGACTGACAGACCTGTGTCACTTTAAATAGGCCTTCATTTGGAAACTATGCAGAGTCTTAGATCACCCTGAAGGGTCGGTGAGCACTGAGTTTCTCTGGGGATCCCTGCAGGGACACTGCCGCAGTGGACCTCGGGCCCGGGGTGGAGGCCTCCCAGGGTACAGCGGATTTTGTTCTTCAGCTAATATGCTGTAGAAGGAAATATTCACCTGCGTGTAAATCTGCTCAGCCCAAATGCCAAGACAATTCTTTAAAGGCAAGGATAATCTGGCTGCTATAAAAACGCAGATGGAAGCAATCTGGTTAAATGTCACAAAACAATGGGATTATGGTAATAATAAGAATGAAGAGGAAACCTCTCTGTCTTCTTGTAAGCAGCCACCAGGCTATTCCAACTAGGGAGAGCCACTGGGTGGGTTCAGTGATGGGAGGGTGGGGACCGGATGCCTTAGATCCCACTACAAGGAGTGAATTTGGGACAATAGGCCTTTATAAGATTTTAGGCTTTTGTCTCTTTCTTAAAGCATGATATCATTGGGAAGAATCATATTTTAAGATCCTAACAGATAATCCTTTGTTGGAAAGAGAGAGAGAGAGACAAAGACAGTGAGATAACATACTGTGCACATGTGCCGTCACCATGCAGATGCGTACCTCACTTTCTCTTTTTACTCGTAAGAATGGGAGACCTAGAGAAGGGGCACTTCCTGGGAGAGGCTTGTCGCAATGAGCAGGTGGGAGCAAAACAGTGCACGAGTGGCTCTGAAATACATGGACACCCAGTGGAAGAAGAGGGGGACAGGGCATGGTAACTAATACCCTCTGCTGTATCTGCCCCACACCACTGCCACTGTCTGCTGGGAATGCCTTCAGCCCCTCCCTGTACCCATGGGATCTGTCGGGATCATACATTCCCCTTCCCTAGACATAGTTGACCGGTCAGAGGTGGGGGTACCTGACCTAAGCTGGGCCAAATAGTAACCCCATCATCCTGGCCATGGCTAATTGGTCCAGGAATGGTCCTCTGATCCATCAGATTCAATAGCCTCTTAAATTGGAACCACAGAGCTTTCTAATCCAATGTCTCTCTAGCGGATGACATTAATGTGAAACTGCTGGTAACCACGTTGTCTGCCATGGAGAAAGCCCTTCTGCAGAGATGGGAGATGCAGCTGATGTGTAGAAGGAAGCAGGGATGCAGGACTTTGGTAACACTGTAGACTTGAACTACTTCTGCGCCTGAAGCCCATCCCTGCCTTTCTTTGGCTGACCGCCCAACTCTTCATGGATTCTCTTGAACCTATAAATTTCCTTTATTTTCTTTCTTAGCAATTTCCAGTGGCTTCTGCTACTTAGGGCTAAATGAGCCCTAACAGCACAGGCACTTAAAACTGAGAAAACAGAAAGTAGAAGGTAGTTGCCAGGGGCTAGAGGAGGGGAAAAGGGGAGTTGTTTAATGGGTAAAGAGTTTCAGTTTTGCAGGATGAAAACGTTCTGGAGACTGGTTGCACAGCAGTGGGAACGTGCTTAACACTCCTGAACTCTAGACTTAAAAATGGTTAGAAAGTAAATTTTGTTGTTTGCATTTTACCAGTTTTGTAAAGGGTCCAGAGAAGAACAAAAACACACTTCCCAAAAAACTTGCTGTGAATTCAGACCACCATCATTTTTTTGATACTGGCTTTGCAACTGTGCTTGAAACACTTTTGACCCCAGGCTGACCCTTCCAAGCCCCTTCTAGACCCCATCATTAGCCCCCCCTGCTTTGTGTGACCTCATTTTAATTACCCTGAGTCTATTAAGCAAAGCTATAACAATAATCTAGAACATACACTGGTGCCTTCAGAACAAAGGTCGTTTAATTCTTTCCGAAGCCTCGTAGAAATGATTTAGGGTCCTCAGCCCTGCTTCCGCCCTCCATCCACACAGAAAACCAACAGTTGCCTGTGCAGATGCACACATATTGGAGGGAGGTCTTCAGGTCGGATGTGGGTCTCATGACGAGCAAGGGAAGGAGGCTTTGATCACAGTTCAATTTTAAAATCCTTTTGTGTGGCTAAAATTGGGCAAAGTGGCTTTTAATGGACACAATCTGATCTCTGATCCATGCAACACACACTCTCTCAGCCGCAAGTGCACAAGCCGGCTGAATGAGGATGATAAGAGAGATGGGGTGCTGCATCTGTCCTCTTTGGGAAGCTTTTCACCAAGGGCTCGGCCAGAGGTAAAGCAGTCAGCAAAGACGGGACTTCAATGAACTCAAGAGCTGATTTCCCTTTGCTGTGTAGAAAAGACCTATCAAACACCAATGCATAGCTTTGTCCTCCAGATCCCAAAATATTTTGTATTTGTCTGTATAATATTCTTATCCACAAACTGAGAAAACCTATTTCTTTTCACAATATGCTATTAAAAATGTAAAAATCTTCAAAACACAATTAAAGGGAATTGACTTGTAGAGATGAAAATCTCCCCTCAAAAGGTGAAAATAGAAAAAGATTTTTATAAAATACTGTGGAAAAGGTGCATCTGAGTTTTGAAAGACATGGAAGAAGCAGTTGGGGGGAGAGATAATAGGTCTTCCTGCTGAAACACATTTCTTTTCCCGAGCTACATGGAGAAGCGGTTTTAAAGTGTGAAGTATAAATTTTATAAAATCTTTGGCTTTGAGCGCATGCATGTGTGCACCTGAGAGAACGCCCTGACAAACTGGCCTGTGGCCTAGGCTGCACATTAACATTCTGGGCAGCAGCAAAATGATTTGATTTTACCAAATATGAGAAGCTGTTAATAAAAGCAGAATTGAAATAAATCACCATCACATGGATGCTGGCTGCTGGACTTTGAGGGAAGACGAAATTCGTGCATGAGACTGTGCAGCGTGGAAAGAAATTAAACCTGTTCCCTCTGCGCATTCCAACTGGGCCTGCTGTGACTGCCACTGTCCTGCCGGGGTCAGCTGCACTCAGCACTCTTCTCATGGCTGTGCGGGTCTAGACACCCTTACCTGGCCTTGCTTTTCTTTCTTTTTTTTTCTCTATTTCACAGGACATACACATTCACTGTTCATCTGTAATTCTGGGAAAATGTGATCTACCTTTTCAGAGGGCCAATTGCTCTGGAAGATGTTTTTTAAGCTCAGAAATATTGATAGAAATACATATTCTGCTTTTTTACAAAATCCATAGAAATGGACTTTAACAAGGTTATGAAATAGTCAAGGTTTATCTCCATCGCATCAGCCCATCTGTGACCATCCTGGTACACTTCCCTACAGCCCCTCTGGTACTCTGTGACCTCCGGACCTTCTCCAAAACCTGTGTACCATTTCTCAGATCCTTCTGTTTTTTTAGAGAAAACAAGTGATATGGTTTAGTCACCAGAAAACAAAGCCTATTCAGTTACTTTTCAAGGGACAGAAATCTGTAATTTTGTTAAACATATATTTCTGGCAAGTCCTTGCAGTCCAATGGGTCATACTGGCTGGCATTTAAAACAGGAGACATCCTTTGAGATTGCGAGGCAGCTGGCGTCATGGCACTGTTTCTGTCCCTGGTCTGCCTCTAAGTTTAAGTCTTGATATTGGACGATCTTCCTTCTCTCCAGACCATGCTGGCTCACTGTCCTGCTCTCGGGTCTGCTGAAAAACAGAACCATCTGCCTGGTAGTTAAGCAGGGCAAACATCACCACCTCTAGCCAGAATGACAGCACTGCAGCAGGACCTCCATGCCCACCAACTGAGGTGGCCTCTGTTTGTGGGGGTCTCACTGTCGTCTTCCCACTTGACATCTCTAGGCTAGAGGTCATCTTTTGTGGGGCTACCTTTCCAGAAGAAAGCTGAGGAAAAGGAGCTCAGAACCTGTTGGTTTGATGCTGAGATGACACACAGATCTGTACGTTTGTATCGCTGACCCTGACTATTGCAGTCTTTACAGAGGGTGTGAATTTATGTGAGAAGTCATAAAGCCATCATTCACAATGACCTCGGGTCACTGGTCAAGTAAAGCATGTGCTGTGATGGTTCTTGCAATCACTAGTTCTAAGAAAGGGAACAATGGATCTAGCTCTTGTCTGGCTTTAGGGTAGCTGTGAAGTTCTGGGATTGGCAGCTGACATTACTTAATATAACAAAAAGATGTGGAGGAGAGCAGATTGTTAAATTTAACAACACACCACAGACCCAAAAGATAATTCAGGGAGTTATGTATCTGTTATATTTGTTGAGATGACTCCCGGTATTTCTCTGGACCCAGATCCAGGTCTATTTCCCTTGGTTATATAGGCAGAGTAGAGGTGCCGATTTAGGCAGAAGGGGCACATGCCAGGCTTGTGTGTGTGCACAAGTCTTAAGCCTCTGGAAACAGACCGCATGGACCACAAGAAGAGCACAAAGTGTATGCCAGGTCAGCGCCATCGAGTGCTTGTGTGTGTGTACATGTGAGTGTGTGTTCTTGATGCTATATCATGGCAAGACTGTAAATACTTGAGGAAAGCAGATTGAAGGCAGCATGGAATGGCCCTTTTCCCAGAAGAGCTCCAAGGCACCAGGCTGTTCCACACACCTCTGTTTTTGCCATGATGTCTCCACGAGCTGGAATGTCCTCCCTGCTCATCATTCAAGGCTCAGTTTGAGCGTCTCTTTCACAGTCTTCCTTGACTGTAAGCAGGAAGTTAACCATTTGTACTTGGTGCCCACTGTACCTGCTGGCCTCCTCTGACAGGACATCAAGCTTATGTCTGGTTACCAGTATTTACATGTTTCTCTCCCTCATTGGCTCAGTAAGGGCAGGAATTATGCCAGACAAGAGATGCTCCTGTGGCCACAAGTCTGCACTGTGCAGAGGCTGAAGGTACACAGATGCGAGGAAAACACCAACCCAGAATGGTCACTGATCCTAGGCATCCCCGTGGGTGCCACTTTTGTGCGAGTGTTTGACTGTAACATGACAGAAGTGACCAAGATCTTTCTGGCATCTTGTGAAGACCTTTAAGGGTTTCACAGTAAGATCTCAAACCAAAGGAGAGGGTCAGATTTTGTTTGAAGAATATTTCAATGTTACAGAAGAGCTTTAGAAGATGAGATTCCTTTCCAGGTATAATTGATTTTCTCAATGACTTTTACATACAGGACAGAAAATTTTAATTTTGCAGCTCATGTTAGTTTTTGTCATTCATTCATTTACTCATTTGTCTAAAATTTATTAGGCACCTGAACTTAATTCCAAAGTTACCTCAACTAACTGAACATGACACAAAAATCTTTATTCAAAGTGTTGTAATGTGGGATTTAGAAATTTTGGAAATAAAGCCACTGTATTATTCATCTGTGGTAGCCTCCCCTCGTCCCCAGCTTACTCTTTCTTTAAGAAGCCCAGACACCCCGCTCAAGGGGTTCACAGCGAGCTTAGCAGCTTCTTCGTTGTGCACCAGTGGAAATCCCCGCGTGCAGTGAGGAAGGCAGAACATAGTGGCCCTGACAAAGGGAAAAGATGCCAGTCAGTATTTACTGAACAGTTACTACATGCTTGACACAAAGAGACAAGTAGAAAACAAAGGACTGTCCTGGAGGGACCAAACTAATACATGAGAAATAGTCAGGTGCCTTCCATAGGACTGGTGCTGTGGGAATCCCAGGAAATGCAGGTGTACATATTCAGTCCCTATCTTCAAGGGGCTCATGGTGTGAGGGCAAAATACACAGAAAGAACCACAAAAAACTGTGGTAAGCTGTAACAGTGCAGATTCGTGGTTGCCCAATGGAGCCAATAATGAGCCCGCTGGAGGCCAGGGCAGCTGTTCAGAGAGGATGACGTGGGAGAGGCGAGGTCACTGGGAAGGAGCTGGGCAATGAACTGCCACTGAGATATTCTCATGAGGCATTCTCAGTATATTGATGTCTGATATCAAAACGGTACTAACAGTGAATTGGAAGGCAGGAGAAGAGTTTCACATTTTGCCAAGTCTACATGCACTTCTAAAATGCATCTTAAGCCAAAATGACTCTAAAGGACGTATGTATCCACGAAGGTTTTTCTATGTTGCTTCTTCTCCCATTCATTCACTTATTCTTTCACTCGACAAACTTCACTGACGTCCTAGGTGGGATTCTAAGGACTGAGCGACCCAGTGGCCACTGTGGAAAAGTCCCTGCCTTCAAGGAGCTTTTATTCTGGTGGGGAAGCAGATAAACAAGATTATACCAGCTTTAGGCATATGCTGTGAACGGTGAAGGTATGGAGTAACCGGGAGATGCCACTTAACTCACTCTGGTCAAGGAAGTTCCCCTGAAAAGGTGACATTTGAGCTGAGACCTGAAAGATAAAGACTGAGTTATATGAAGAGTCAGTGGGTGGAAAACAGAATCTTTTAGGCTAATGGAGTTGGCAAATACATTAAACAAATGTGACTTCCGGCCTTGATCCACTTATAGCCCCTTGTAAAAGGACAACAGTCAATCAGTATAGGCTGATGGGTTATGCTGCAATAACAAGCAGCTCCCAATCTTTGTGATTTATAATGACGTAGGTTTCCATGGTGCTCATGGCACGTGTCCGAGCAGATTGGAAGGGACAGGGGTCTGCTTCACGTCTGCTCACCCAGGACCCAGGCGGGTGGGGCAGCCTGCATCTTAATGCTGGTTTTTGTGGCACAGAGAGAGGAAAAGAGAATATGATCAACACACGTACTACATTCACCTGGGAGAGAACATACGCACATTGCTGGCCAAAGAGTGTCACATGTGCACCGCTAACTCCAAGGGGTTAGCGCTGCACGACTCCATTGCGTCAGGAGAGTGAGAAAAGTTTACTGAACAACACTAATAACTACCTTACGTGGGAAAATAGATGAATTTACATTTCTCCATTATTTGGTACATGAAATAAAGAATTTAAGCTCTGAAAGTCTGTCACTGAACTCCAAGAAATTTGGCCATCATCTATCTGAGCTCTCTGAACAAAGAAGTCAGACCAACTTCGGCTGATGACGTCATCCCTGTCTTGGGCTGCTTAGGCTGCTGCACAGACCAGGCGGCTTACACAGAACTTTCTCCTTTCAGTTCTGGGGCCTAGGAAGTTCAAGATCTTGGCTTGTAAATGGCCACCTTCGCACTGTGTGTCACATGCTTGGCCTCCATGCATGCTCATGGAGAGAGGAGGAGCGCTTGTATCTCTTTGTCTTCTTGTAAGAGGAGCTGATCACATCATGAGAGCACCACCCCCAGGGACCTCATCTGACCCTGGCTGCCTCCCAAAGGCCCCAGGTCCAAATCGATCCCCCTGGGGGTGAGGACTTCAACATGAGGCTTGCAGAAGGGACACATTCAGTCCCTCATTGTCCACTCCTGTCACGTGGCCTTTCAGAGTCAGCTTTATTTCTGAATACTCTCTAATTATCCTGAAATAAAGGACACTATAGAAAATAAAATTCCCAAAGAGTCTGCAGCCAAAAACAAAATGTACCTTAATTTCCATTGCCTTAGGACCCTGGCAGCCACACAGAGAGATAGGTTCTGGGGCCAGAGAAACCATGAAAATACATGTAAATTTGGAGAAACAAGGAATCAGTGAGCAATGGAGTAAATACACACTGAAGGATGGCTTGGCTTGAGCCTAGTGGAAGTGCTTGGCATATGAGAGCAAAGAGGGAAACTTGGCCTCACAGACCTTTCAGCCATTGCCCACCCTCAGTAACAAAATCCCAGAGATGCTTCAGCTCCCTGAATTCCAATCCCTTGAAGTGCATGCATCAAAATGCTCAAACCCTTATGTGCCGAGGCTGGGGCCACAAGGTGGGCTCAGAAGGTAGTGGAGAAGCTGGGGCTTTGGTTTTTAAAGACAGTGTGAAAATGCCGGGAGAAGGCTGGGAAGAAAGGGGAAGAAGAAAGATCTTAAGCATTTCTGTGAAAGATCATGAGTAGGGTGGACATGAAAAGAGGTGGATGAGAAATCCAGGAAGTGATGAAAATGGGGCGCTGCAAGTGCAGGTGGAACAGGTACCAAAGAGTAGGTGCCTATCAGGTGCAAAGGGGAATGCCTGGCAGAGACCAGTTTGGCCAGGCTGCCACTGACTGGCCACTCCCTCCTTGCAGAGGGATCAGTTCAGAACTGTGCCTTGTAAAGCTGGGCAGTCAGAGCGGGTAGAAGCAAAACATGCTTCTGGATTTGGATAATGAGTGTCTGGTTGCCATTTCTCTGTATATAACAGAACAGCTGCTATTTTTGCTTGTCCAGCATCCATCTCCTCTTCTTCCACTTACAAAACTCTGATTTTCACTTGGGGTCCCAGCTTACAAACATGCAGCTTCTTCCCACCATTACATTGTGCCAAAGTTGGACACATGAAACAATTGGACACATTTGACCAATGTGAGTACAGCATCAATCAAATGATTGATTTGGGATTGGCATGTGACCCAGACTGCGTCATGCCAACATTATCAATTCCAAGACTTGGATGGAATGATGAAAGTGTAGGTCCCATGTACAAAAGCTGGTAGGATTCAGTCTGAAGCTGCCTACAGCTCTCTTTGCTACCACCTGCGGTGAGTCAGAATGAAACAATGAAGAGAAACCTTGGCTGGGCTGGCCTGAGCAACTTAGTACTTGGACTCAGCTGTGCTCGAAGCTTGTGCACCCTTGGGCATCTCTGCACTGAGCCCCTAAGTTCCTTTTGTTCCTTAAGACCGTCTGAAGTGGATTTCTGTCTCTGAAAGGGCCCTACTATGGCTCCCACCTCCTCTGGCAGCAGCTTCCCTTTCTGCCCAGCTTTCTCTGAGCATACTAATTTGGCTTCTTCCCATGGCTACAATCCAAATCCAGGGTCCTAATGTGTCGTCTGATCCTAGCTCTGCTATTTACTAAGTGTGAGAGCTTGAGTAAGTTCCTCAAGCTCTCTGTGCTTATTTCCTCATCTGTAAGATGGGGATGATGATACTCTTTATCTCCTCAGGTTGTTGGAAGATTAAATGAGTCAATAGACGTCAATTGCTAAGAAAAATGGCTAACACATAGTAAGCTCTTAATGAGCATTAGCTGGCTTGTCCCATCTCTTATCCCATATGCTGACCCAGGAAGAGATGCAAAACAGTTGCCTCTGCCAAATGGTCTCTCCTTGCTGAGCGTGCTCTCAGAATACCAGGCTGACACAAACTTGGCTTTCCTCCCGCACCTCCTGTTACCTTGAAAGCATGCAGAGGACAAAGTGAGTGTTGATGTGTGCCTGGATCCCAGGGTGCAGCCGGCCATGGACCCAGGGAGAGGAGGGGAATGGCCCCAGCCCAGCTGACAGCAGGCAAGGTGTGGGCTCTGGAGGGGCACAGCAGCCTGCAGGGTGGAGGCTCTCAGTCAGTGGGAAGGATTTGCTGCAGCTGAGCATGGGAACAGCTTCAAACAGGGGAGAGCATTGGTCCTTTCAACCTTCAAAACTTCTCCAAAGGGTTTGGAACCATGCTTAAAAGTTTGTTTCTGGGTCTATTGCCTGCATGGTAATTGAAATATGCACCCCTGAGAATTCACTCTCAGCTGTGATTTTGTCCTCTTAGTCTTATTTTCTGAAGCCTTAGACTGTCTTTATAAAGACAAAAGATGAACTTGGAGGAAAGCACAAGCTAAGAAACCCTGGTATCTCTAATACTCCACTTGCTGGGACCCTTTCTGCAGTGGCAATACTGTTTGCCTTTGACATATGGCAGGCTAGCCCTCCAAATGCCTAGGATGCATTTTCAATTCCCCCTTATCAGAACACACGCAGTCCTTTCTTCATGGACCCTCCACTCAGCTTGTTGCCATAGAAACCGCTGCCTGTGTCAGAGCACCTCTGAAAGGGTAGGAAGGAGGCACGAGCTGCTGCCATAGCAACACGCATCTCCACAGCAGCAGCCCACGCCTGATGCCATCTTGACTCTGAAGACTGGGAATGGTTGTAGGGAATGCCTGGGTAGTGTCCCAGGCTGGAAAATAGCTGATCCTTGTCAGCAATTCAGGCAGATCTGCTTGGGATGGAAGAATCAGATTTCAAAGTCCTCTGATGACCACAAGGGCCAGACACATATGAAGCCATAGTACCAGTGAAGCTACTTACCTTTGTTGGAAAAGCTAAAGGATTAACCCTGGTACTTGTACTAACATGGTGCTTCCATGACTGATACACACAGTATTAGATACGAGTGTAAGTGCAGGAGCCAGACTCCGTGGCTTCATCACTTACTGGTTGTGTGACCTTGGATAAGTCAACTTGTCTGTGCTTTGATTTTACCTGTAAAATGACAATCATACCCTACTTCACAGTGTTGCTGTGAGAATGAAGTCACTAATTTTTGAAAAGCCCTAAGTCCCATGATACAATAATCTCCCAGTAAACATTAACTTTATGATCATCACCAGTAGAGTGAGACGGCGCTCATGACTGTCTACTGGCCTCTGAGCGCGGCGCTGAGCACTTCCCTTGCAGAGTGGCCCTCGTCCTCACAGTGACCCCGCAAGGAAGTGCACTCGTGCAGAGCGGTCCTCGTCCTCGCGGTGACCCCACAGGGAAGTGCAGTCATGCATAGCGGCCCTCGTCCTCACGGTGACCCCACAGGGAAGTGCAGTCGTGCAGAGCGGCCCTCGTCCTCGCGGTGACCCCACAGGGAAGTGCAGTCATGCATAGCGGCCCTCGTCCTCGCGGTGACCCCGCAGGGAAGTGCAGTCGTGCAGAGCGGCCCTCGTCCTCGCGGTGACCCCGCAGGGAAGTGCAGTCGTGCAGAGCGGCCCTCGTCCTCGCGGTGACCCCGCAGGGAAGTGCAGTCGTGCAGAGCGGCCCTCGTCCTCGCGGTGACGCCGCAGGGAAGTGCAGTCGTGCAGAGCGGCCCTCGTCCTCGCGGTGACCCCGCAGGGAAGTGCAGTCGTGCAGAGCGGCCCTCGTCCTCCCGGTGACCCCGCAGGGAAGTGCAGTCATTGCCCTTTACTGTGTACAGTCAAGACGCTGGGGTCTGGAGAAGCTAGGTCCTGTCAGCACTCTCTCTCTCTAGTACATTCTAGAGCACTCACTCCTGATGGGGCAAAATCCGCCCCACAAGGGGCACAGAGATACATACATACAGCATGTGAACAGACTACAGTATATCTGTGTTTTTAGTATGTCCTTTGTGGGGGAGAAGTGGAAGGCAAGTAGGGAAAAATGTTTAAAAAGGCTCTTTAAGGAGGTGATAATGGAAACAGAGCTGAGAAATCAGAAATCAGATGGGAAGTTTCAAGAGGCCAAACAAACTGCAGGCATCCCCAGCTCACATGCCCTACAGGTAATCAAGGCCAGGACTTCCACAGACTCATCTTTTCACCCACCCTGGTGTCAAGAACTGGTAGCGAAATCATTCCTTCCATAGGGACCTTGGAAGAAATGAACACAACATTCAAGGAATTACTTTGAACTTGTTAGAAGAAAGGCCCGCATGTCATATAACTGTGGGTTTGTACTGATTCTTAGCAGTGATGGTGAAGTCCGAGATTGCCATGGGAATCTAGTCCCAAAGCTCTTTGATCCGTCAAAGGTCCAGCGGCAGATTCCTGCCAAGCTATCTATCCTCTGGAAGCTGAGAGCTAGCATTGGGATGGATGAGGTTACGGCCTGACTAGCCCTCGATGTCCGAGAAAAGGCTGACAGGGATAATTCCTCCTGCAAATACTTCCTGAAGGACTGGAGGCTTTTCCATCCCTGTTGCCTAAGCAGCTAGCCTATGCACAGTGAGCTTCTAATCGGAAGAAATGGTACCCTGAGGGTTGGCAGCCGGCAGCAGCCACTGGGCAGCGAGTCAGAAGACACCCTGAGCCTGCAGTGGCAGCCTCAGATCACCTACCCCCTCTAGCCACCCCTGACATGTGAGCACCACCACTCAGCAAAAGTAAAATCAGTTATGTGCAACACTTTAGGATTTGCTAAGCAATTTCACATCCATCAGAGCCATGAGAAATCATTGCCATTGATATTATTATAATTAGGAAAGGTAGGAAAAAGAGAGGGCAGGACCTCAACCTGAAACATCCAGCATTTTCCCAGAGGTCTCCCATATATCAGAGACTGCAAACTGTTTTGGTTGTGACAAAATTTAGGAAATGCGCTCTATATTATAAGCAAGTATTGTAAACACACACATATATGCATCAAATTGAAATAAAAGTATCAAGAAATAATACTTGTCCTTATTATAGATGATGCCCAATATTCCCTATTATAACCCAGTGTAATCTATTGTTAAAGGTACATGATTCACTAACATGACTTCATGGGTCACGAGCCAAGATTTCAAGAATACCGTTAAAGAATACATGTTACCCTTTAAGATGGTGACCCAAGGAAGTTAAGAACCAGGGTTCTGGCATCAGACTCCCATAGCTCAAGTTCAAGATTACCAGTGACTGCCATGGAGATTTTGGCCAAGTTACTTCATATCTTTATGTTTCATTTCCTTAGTAGAAAGGTGGGAATGTTTGTAGTTCCTGGCCACCAACAACTGCTTTGAAATTAAGTGAAATAATGCTTATAAGGCACTTACCACAATGCTTGACAACACAGCAAGTGGTGCCTGAATCATGAGTGTCATCGTTACTGTTGTTAATGTGGTGGTTATTGCTTTTAAAGAATGTAGAAGGATGCATGTGTACCAAGCATGGTCATTTGGGAGTTCAAGACAGAGCAAAGCTGCTGTGGAAATAGAGCCAGGCCAAAGAAAGAGGATGCTCTGAGGAAGCCAGAAGGGGGGTACCTTAGTCAAAGAGAAACCGGGTAAGGAAACCCAAGTGTGGATCAGAAGGGGGCATTTTTCCCACAACAAGGCTGCATGGTGGGTGGGGGGACTTCAGAAATCCTCACATACAAAATATTTTCCCTTCCTTGCAGAAGTCCAGGGCTCATTTGTTTTTAGACTATAGCCAGTTACAAAACAAATTCCAAAAGAGATTGCTATGGCCTAGGCAAACCTGGACGCTTGCAATGTGCCAATCGAAAATTATATACTTGGTTTTCTGAATGCCAGCTACTGTCCAAGGATTATCTTAAATACAGGTCTGGGCACACAGTTTACCCAACTCCTGACTCCCAGCCTGTGTTACTGAGCAGCTGAAATTATTGGTGAACCTGCAGAAATGCCCCTTTGGCCTACAGATTATGGTATTCGGCCCAGGACCTGCGTGCACCTGTTTGCCCTTGCCCCACAGGCCAGCCAGCGCAGGTGCTCCTACAGCCATGTGGCCAAGGGAGGGAGGCATGTGTGTGTGTGTAAGTGTGCATGCGTGAATGTGGGTGTGCACATGTCCACGTGGACGGCAGCAAAAACAAATGGCTCCAAGGAGCAGGAACGGGGGAGGCTATTGTCCCAGACTGTTTGCTGCTTGTACCTGAGAACAAGACCTGGAAAGGAAGAGATGTTGATGACCGTGATGAGGGTCATAGTAATAGAAAAATGACTAATGTTTGTTGAGCCCTTATTTTGCACCAGGCATGGGACTAAGCTCTTCAACTGCAAAGGCACATTAAGTCCTCACAATAGCTGTGTGCGACAGCTGTTACTATTACCCCTACCCTGTAGAAGAGGAATCTGGTGCAGAGATGTGAAGCAGCCAGCCCAGGGTCAAGTAGCTGCTCAGCGACCACACAGCACTTGGACAGTTTGACTTAAAGCATCATCCTCAGGAAGCAGCCAGCAGGCGCATTTTCTACCTGGGAAAGGCAGTCTTCTGATCTGGGTTCAAAGCTGTCCCAGCTTTTCCATCTTGAGATGCAGGGAGGTTGCTGACATCATCAGACAAGTGCAGGTGTTGGGAACAAATGGGAGGAGCAGCGAGGAGAGCCGGAAGGCTGTGCCTGATGCCGTCTTGCCAAGACGTATAGACTGCAACATACATGAGTTGGAATGCCCTTTGGCTTGGGACGGTCCCAGAAAGGAGAAGTGACTTGCGGAAGGCCACACAGCAAGTGAGTGGCAGAGCCAAAGTGACACTCTGCATGGACAATCCCAGTCCAGAATGCTCTTTCCATTGTCCCAACAGCAATAAAAGTAATGATGACAAAATAAACATTTAGAGTACCTATTACCCCCAGAAACCAAGCTATGTCGTATGTCTTAACAGACAACATAGGTTGTTATGTCTCACAACAACCTGATGAGGCATGTACTATTATCCTCATGCCACAGCTGAGGAAACAGTGACACAGAGAGGTTAAGCAACTAGCTTAAGACCACACAGCCTGGAAAGGCTCTATGTTCTTCAAGGCCAGAAAAAGGAGTTATGGTCCTTGCCTGTTTCATTTGCTCAATTAATTGGCCCAGTTTCCTTCCAATTCCATTTGCCCATAGCTCCCTGCTCTCCTCTCTGCCCTACTACCCCCTTCCCAGAGAACCCAAGTGACCTTTTCCTGGCCCTGATCCCATGGAGTTTAGGCCTGGAGAGGGTGTGGAAGGAAGCCCGCAGGAGCAGGGCCCCGTCGCCTGGGTCTCACAGGCTCAATGTGCGGTCGGGCACAGCTCTAGGACGCATCTGTGAGTCATGACTAATAGCTTTGCACCCTTCCAAAAAAATTCCATTTTGAATCAGGTGTCACCTTAGATGGAAAAGGCTTTTGCTTAATTTGGGTTATCTGGGTGGCAGTTGTTTTTTTAACTTCACCTTACCCTTTTTATAGCTGTAGATAATCTTTCTTTCTCTAGACAGGCCCAGAAATGTAACTGTATTTATGGGTCAGGCTTCACAGACAGCCATCACTCACAGGGCGAAGATGGAGCAGTAACTCACCCAACAGCTGTGGAACCTTCACACGCTCGATTCTCTCTCCCAGAAGCTTGGTCCATGGAGGGTGGGGAAGGTGACCCATTCCGGAGTAGAACAGAAGATGAGATTTCAGCCTGGGGACAGGACAGCAAAAACAGAATGGGAAGCAGCAGTTCAGAGGCCGAGGGGAATGCGCATGGGGTGGTTAATGAGCAGTATCCGGCCCTGGCCTGCGACCTGCCCAGTGCAGGAGACAGAATGCTCTGCAGTCAGGTCCCAGAGCTCAAATACTGGCTGATCTGCTGACCAGCAAGGTACCTAACCTGTCTCAGCCTGTTTCCTCAGCTGCGAAATGGGGATAATCACACACCACAGGATTAGCACAAAGATGGAAAGATTATAAAGTACTGCACACAGTGCCTGGCACACTGGGAGGGCTCAAAAATGTTGAATGTTATCTGCAAGAATGTAGATGAACCCTGAATCAGTCTGTTGAGTGAAAGAAGCCAGACCCAAAATAACACATGCTGTATGCTTGCATTGAGGTAGAGTTCTGGAAAAGGCAAAACTAATCTATGGTGAAAGAAATCAGAAGAGTAGTTGCCCCTGAGGTGGGAGATGAGACAGTTGAACTAGAGAGGGGCACAAGGGATTGTCCAAGGTGGTGGATTGTTCTACGTCTTGACAGGGGTGTACATGCATTTGTCAAACTCATTAAACTAAATGCTTAAGATGTGAATTTCACTATATGTGAATTATAGTGAATATGTAAATTATACTCTCATTTGAAAATAACCAGTAATAATCATAACTCTTATTCTACTTGTTAGAATGCAGAAAGGTCTGGAAAGGGTGTGGAAGGAAGCCCACACAAAATGTGTCCTAGGATAAATCTTAATGAGGAGTCCTTCAGTGAGGGAGACTAAACTCGATAAAACAGAAAGGGAATTTATTGACTGTCTTGGCTAGGAAGTCCAGGAGTAGTTTGACTTCAGGAAGAGCTAGGTTCAGGCATTCTGTCTCTTCCTCTCTCATCCTGCTTCCTACCACATCAGCCTCATTCTCAGGGCAGCGGGCCCGTGAGATGGCCAGAGAGCTGCCGGCAGCTCCAGATCTACCAGCTAGCAGCTCAGATACGCAGAGAGGCCCTGGGGTTGACTCTGAGGAGCTCTCTTGGGTGCAGAAGGAGGGAGGGGCTCTCCAGAGACTTCTGTCAAAAACCATGTGCATTTCAGGCTATGTTTTGTTGTTGCTGTTGATCTTGTTATTAAACCCTCTGATGAGGACAATTAAGTGAACTGACTAAATTGAAGTGAGAACCAACCCTGACAAAATCAAATAATTTTTAAACTATCAGTGGCCTCTTTCTATGAGACGACACCTTAATTGCCCTAAGCGTCAAGCTGAGAAGACCCAAAGGACATTCATTTCTTGTTGGTATCTCTGCAGTCTTGTTAATTTTCCGAAGTCTCTTCTCCATTTCTATGGTCTGTTCAGGGAAGCTGCCTGGGAGACCCTCATCTGGAGGCCAAGAGAACTTGTTGCAGTTTATACACCAAATAAATTTCATGCTCTTTTCCTCCTAAGACACGATGCCTATAACATACCATGCATTGTCACCCTTACAAAGTTGGTCTAGGAAATCAACAGGTTCCGATTGTCCTGCTAGCTCTTGAGCACAGTTACTTTTACTCCTATCAGCAGGTGTGTGACCTTGCGCTGTCCTTCCCCTCTCCTGTAAAATGCTATGATGGTGGTTTTCCAGCCTGTGTTGTGGGGGTGGTTAGATCCAGAGAAGCTAATCAAGTGAAGATATTTAGAAAATCACAAGCACCTACAGTAAGACTTACAAGAAAGAATCCTGACCATCCAGCTAGAGACCCCTTGTCTGCCCTGGCTGCCACCTGCAGGCCACCAGAGTGTTTCATTGGCTAGGGCCCCAAAGGAGGTATTTGCACTTGCAAGCCCCTTAAGCCTGAGCAGAAAGATGCTGATTTAACCCACCAGGAAGCCCTGCGGCCTCACAAACCCTACAGCCCTCCTGGGCTCTGTGTCCAGTACCACAGGCTTCTTGAACATCTTTGGGACAGAATTTCAACTCCATACCCTTTGACTCAGCAATTCCACTACAGAGAATCTCACTTACTGAAGTACTCATTCATGCACACTGAAACACCAGTAAAAGAGGATTCATTGCACCATGTTTATAATAGAAATACTGCAAAATACCCAAGTGTTTATTAATAAGGAAATGGTTAAACACAGTAAGGTACATATGGATTGTGGAATGCTTGGCAGTCCCTAAGAAGAATGAAGAAGGTTGGTAGCACTGTTTGAGAAAAAAAATAAGTTGTGGAACAAATCATTCATTCATCCAGTATTCCGTGAATATGATAGGCCACCTACACAAAACCTCTCCTGGGAACACAACATTGAGCAAGACAGACATAGTCTTGGTTTTCCTGGGGCCTATTTTTGGCATAAAAACATTTGGTGCTATATCTTAGAAAATGCCTGCTCACAGCCACTATCCCCAAACTTGAGCTCCTGAAAATCACTGGGGATATAGACAGTGAGAAAGATGCATGGAAATAGATTCATCCCTCTCCCCTGTGTTAAACGACGTGTGGATGAAAAGGAGAGCTCTGAGGACGTGCTAACTTGATTTCTGCACGGACGCAGCCTTGCTGGGACAGTTGGATTTTAAGCACTATAGCCAGTAGGGTAAAAATGATGTTACTGAAACTTCCCTGTGATTCTCTTGTGGTTATGACTAAATGCAAATTTCTTGCTGTTACATGTATTTTCATCTTGGACCATTCTCACAGTTAATTTTATGTGCCAAGTTGAGTGGATTACAGGGTACCTGAAAGGGTTCTTTAGCTACACAGCTCACTCACTCACAAAGAAGGACACAAGAACTCCGTCAGTGTGGTTTTATTCCCTGCAAGACAGACAGAATGGCTGTCTCGAAAGAGAGAGAGCAGCAGCGGCAGCAAGGGGGGAGCTGCTTATATAGGAATTTAGGGCCTTGGTGAGCGGGATGGTGGCCTTGGGACTTCTGAGAAACAGAAACTGAACTTAGAAACCGCTGTAGACGATAAGGGATTTTGCTACGCTCGGTGCAGCTGCTGTTCAAGGTTGTGTGTTAAAGGGAATCTAACAGTCCCCAGATATTTGGCTAAACACTATTTCTGGATGTGTTGGCGAAAGTGTTTCTAGATGAGATTAATGCTGAAATCAGTGGACTCAGTAATGTACATTGCCTTCCCAGGGTGGGTGGCCTCATCCAACCCATCAAGGACCCTGAGCAGAACAAAAGGAGGAGGCAAGGAGAATTTGTCCCTTCTCCACTTAACTCCACTTAACCGCTTGAGCTAAGACATCAGTCTTCTGCCTTGGGACTGGGAATTACATCACCAGCTTTCCTGGTTCCTGGGCCTCTGGGCTCAGGCTGAATCACACCAATGGCTTTCCTTGGTCTCCAGCTTACAGACGGCAGACTGGGACCCCTCAGCTTCCATAATGTGCGAGCCGACTCCTCACTATACCTCTCTAGCTATAGATGTAGATATAAATATAGACACAGATATGGATATAGATATAAATGTAGATCTTACTGGTTCTGTTTCTCTAGAGAATGCTGACAACCATTTATTTTTCTTAATTTTTTATTTTGTAATAATTTTAGGCTTTCCTACAAAAGAGTTGCAAAGAGAGCAGACTTCCCATTTATCTTTCATCCAGCCTCCCCCAACACTAACATCTTACATGACCACAGTACAGTTATCAAAACAAAGAATGTAATATTGATGCAATAGTATTAACTAAACTGCAGACTTAATTCATGTTTTGTTTTTCCACTCCTGGATCCCACCAAGACACCACATGGCATTTAGTCATCATGTCATCTTTATCTCTTCTAATCTGTGACATTTCCTCAGTCCTTTCCTGCTCTGCATGACCTTGAAACTTTTCAAAGACACCAGTGAGGTATTCTGTAGGCTGCCCCTCAATCAATTTGGCAGATGATTTCTCATGATTAGACCGAGGTTATAGATTTGGAGAAGCACACCTCAGAGACAAGGAACTGTTCTCATCCCATCATATTGGAGGGTAGGTGAGGACAACGTGTCTAGCTGGTGACAATGCTAACTTGGGCACTTGGTTAAAGTGGCACCCACTGTAAAGAAATTCTTTCTCCCTTTCCATACTCTACACATTAGGAGTGAGTCATGGAATCAATCTACACGCAAGGGGATGGGAGTAAAGCTCTGCCTCCTGGGGGAAGGTATGTCAAAGGCCTTGGAGACATATTTTAAAGCCACTGCACTAATTAATACAAATCTGAAGGGAGATATTTTGAGGCTATGCAAATACCCTGTTTGTACTTAAACGTCCACTAACCTCGGCACTCACCGGCAGAGCCTGCCCTGAGCAACGCTCACTGTGATGCTCGGTGCTGATTTCCTATTTCCCTCATTCCTTCTCCGTTTATGCACGGCAGTTCTTCTGTAAGGAAGAGTTAACCACTCTCCTTTATTTATTTATGTATTCATTTATTTATTTAATCATGTGTTTATATGGACTCATGTATGTGTATTTTCCTTTTTGGGTTATAATCTGACACTATTGTTATTTATTTTGTTGCTCAAGTTGCTCCAGTTTGGCCACTGGCAACTCTTTCAGATTGGCTTCTGTGACTCTTCAATGGGTCCCCATCTTTTTAGGGGTTTGTTTTGATCTTTGTTTCTCTTTTGTGGCACAGGCCATGTCTTTTTTAATTAGATCATGTTACCTTTCAGCCAAGAACACTCAGCGGGTTCTCACTGTACTTGGAATAAGCCCCCTAGTCCTTCACACACGCCGTGAGCCCCTGAGCCCTCTGGCCCCGTTCGCCTATGACCTCACGTTTCCCTGCTCTCTTGTCTGCTGAGCTCCAGTCCCTCTGGCTTTCTTCCTGTTCCTGGGACACACGGGGTCTGTTCTTTGCAAGCCCTTTCTCCTGGTCCCGGGGGACCTCGTGCCCAGATACCACCTTGGCTGACTCCTTGCTTTTCACGCCAAAAGTCAAAGATGGCTTCCCAGACCGTGAGTGAGGGGCAGGAGCCCTTGGAAGGGCAACCGAGGAGAGTTCAGTGAGGGGCACTTCACACAGGTGCAGATGGGTTACAGGGATCAAGAGGAAAAGTGAAGCATCCAAGAGGAGCCAGACAGGGGCCATTACCATCCCCAGCTTGGAGGGGCAGGAGAAGGAGATGATACTAAGAGTGCTGGTGAGGTCTGGAGCCAAGGAACTCAACCACTGCCCAAATTATGCTCTTAGCTGTGACAGGGCTGGGTCCTGGGATCCAGTAACCACTTCCTCCCGCTCCTTCAACTCACGTCAGACCCAGCAGGAAGCCAGAGGACGAGCCTGCTGCTGCATTCCATGGAGGTCAGCCTCCTAGGAGCAGGGCAGAGATGGGTGGACAATGGGTCTGAAGGGCAAATGGAGAATGCCCAGCTCACCACCCCCCGCACTGCATCCAGCATCAGCCTGTCACTTCGGCCTGCCTTTTCCCCACATATGATGGTCGTGCATTTACCATCATAGGAAACTCTCTTATTTACTTAGTGCTTGTTTATTGTCTACCCCCACCCCAGTAAAATGTGATTTGCATGGGGAAGGGATCATCTTACTCACCATTATATTCATCGTTCCCGGCACATAATAGCTGTTCAACGAATATGTCTGTATAAACACACAGCGAGTCCGTGCCGAGGCCAAGCCGCATGTTCAGGGCCGTGGTGCTTCAGCCGGTCTCTCCCCCACGGAGTGCCGCTGTGGCTGGGATGGCTTGTGCCCTGCAGACTTGGAGCTCCTCCGGGGGAAGCGCCTCTGGTCCACTCTCTCCTCCATATGCTCCCAGCAGCGTGGCTGAGCGGCTCCCGGTGCAGCTGGGAGGTTTCACCCACTCTTGGCGTCTTCCTCGACCTCGCATCCCTGAGGCCCAGCTCCGCCTTCCTCCTTCAAAAGCCTCTCTGAGGTCTGACACCCTCACCAACCCTCTTCGCTGGCCTGTACCATCACCTCCCACACTCACAGATTTCTCTAGGCCCGTGCTGCCCTATGTAGTAGCCACTAGCCACACATGGCCATCCTACGCTTGGAATATGGCAGTCCTAACAGAGGTGTATTGTAAGTGTTAAGTACACACCAGATTTCAGAGGGTTCATATGACTAAAAGAATATAAAAATCTTGATTATGTGTTGAAGTGATAATATTTTGTGTATATTGGCTTAAATAAAATATATTACTAAAATTAATTTCATCTGTTCTTACTTTTAAAATAAAGCTACTAGAAAATTTAAAATCATACATGTGGCTCATATTGTATTTCTACTGGACAGAGCTTCTCCAGACTAAATGTCTCCAGGCGCATCGTTCTATTTTCCCCAGCATTCCCGGGACCTGGCGTGGAGTAGACGACCAGTAAGCACCTGATGAATAGATGAGCACTTCCTCCTGGAGGTCTTGTCCCAGGGCAATTGTGAGCTCCCAGAGGACAAGATGGGGACCTGTCTCTCTGCCTCACAGGCAGAACTGAAGAGATTTATGAAATGACAATTCATAAATTGCTGAGTGAAAGTGATCAGGAAGGTCCAAACCTGTCTGAGCCCCTAGGGGGCCTGATGTGTGAGACAACAAGTAGTCAAAAGACTAGATCAGAAAAGACGTGGCATTATTTTTTATTAAGAATAACTTACATGACGGTTTTAAAAGAAACCAGGACTTTTACAGAGGAAGCCCAGGACCCCGGTGACCTGTTTTGCTCAGCCACAGACGTTGTTGTGTGCCAGCTTTCTTGACAGCAAGATGCTAAGATCTGCTGGCTCTGCACATTTTTACCTGTTAAAGGGGGGAAATATGTAACCTTTTCTGCTGCAGGAGGTTGTAAAAGGAAGAGATATCTGCCTCTCTGCCTAGCTTGAGCCATACACTTTTGTGAGTACTTTAGAATTGTTATTTCATAAATCCCTTCAATGCTCCTGCAAGGCAAGTAGTATTGCTAACTCTGCTTTACTGATGGAGAAAATGAAACTCCATGAGAGGAAGTAACTGAGCCAAAGTCTCACAGAGAGAGTGGCAGAGCCATTGCGAGAACATAGTTTTCTTGACTATCCAGTTTACTGTCAGCTGTACCGCACTGCCTTCATTCCCAAATTGAAAGAGAGGGAGAGAAGGAAGAGGGAAAAAAGAGAGAAAGAGGTGGTGGTGATAGAGAGTTTTGGGGTCTGTAATCCATGGGTTTGTTTATGTAGCTCTTTGATGGATTTTTATTTGGACCCTCAGAGCACAGCCGTGTGACAGGAGCCCAGCTCCAGAATTCTAGAATCAACACCCATAGCTACCTCTCTCTCTGTCTGAGTTCTCAAAGAAAATATCTCCCAGTTCCCTGTGTCCTTCTCCCTCTGTAAGATAGAGAGCTGAGGTGCTGGGTATGTTCAGGTTCCATGGTGCACATACACAAAACACCATCCACTGGCCACCTGACCTTGGGCAGGTAGAGCACCTGTATCAGTCAGCTATTGCTGTGTTACCAAGTGCCCTCAGATGGACACTCACATGCATGCAGACCGCTGCGGTGTTTCTGCTTCCCAGATCTCAGCTCAGGGCTCAGACTAAAGGGCCATTGGCCTCCCGGGCATGCTTTTCCCACGTCACTGGTAGAAGCACAGTGGCCAATACCAAACACCCAAGCAAGCCTCAAGCATCTGCTTGTAGTCCCATCTTCTAATATCCCATTAGCCAAAGCAAGTTACTTGGCTCAGCTCCAAGTCAAGGGGCAGGGTAGTTCACTCTTGCCTTTGATATTGGATGAGGTGTATGGGAGAAAATATTTTTTAAAGAATAATCTACTGTGTCCGTTCATCTATGTCTGCCTCAATGACTAATTTGTTTCAATAGGTATTTGGTCAAAGAATAGAAACATACATCATGTTTCTAGGATAATACTGTGTATATTCTTAATTTGTGAAATAATGTTACAACAGATTTCTACTACATCCTAGTTCATTATTTCCTTGATTTGAGTATTCCACAGGTCAACTCTGAAATTGAACAACCAGCATCTGATTTGATGCAACTGACCAATATATAAATCCCAGTTCCCATTACCAAAGGTGGTAACACTTCCACTGCAAAACTACAGAAATTCACCCACACCTTTGCGAGTAAGTATTGTTCAACCCTTGTAGTTTTCTCCCTGCATGAATTGTTAATGACAACATCATCCTCATAAATCTACTCACATTTCCATGACCTCCCCAGGTTTAAGAGCTTGCTTTCATAAGAGGGTTGCATGAAGCTTTGTCGCATTTAATTGCAAATGCTTGGGTGTAGGGATTAGCAAAGTAATCAGATACATAGGCATCAGTTATGCACACGGCAACAATGGCAGGGAACTGCAGACAGGCTGCATGGTGAGAGACAGTCCCTGCCCTCAGAGAGCTTAGGGTCTGTTTGGAAAGTTGAGATGCTCACCCATATTGACATAGACCAGCCACGCCAGCTCTACAGTGCACATATGGCTTACATCAAACTGTTACTGAAAATGTCACCTTAAATTCCACAGCTGAAGCTATAAAACGACATGGTTTTAAACATGTGTCTCAAACCTGACCTCTGCAGCTTTGATCTAGGAAGCAAATTTGAAATTTTGAAAAAAAAACATTCAGTTTTCTGAAATGGTGGTTTCATATCTCTGATCAGCAATGTTTAGGCTTCTCTGGCATTCCTTTTTGCTTAATTTCTCATCTCATTAAGAGTATTTTTTGTCAATTTATAGGAGAAGATTAGTTTTGCTTAATATAAGAAAAATAGAAGCACTAGATGGTATGCATTCCTCTCGCCTTCAGTTTATATTTCATTATGAATTTCCATTGCAGCTGACACTCTTGCATTAACAAATCTTTGGACATATCATTTTGGAATTAAGACAATAATTTGCCTGCAAATTTGACAAAAAAATTCAGCAGTGCTGGAGATCCATCATACAGATATAATTTGCTACTGCTGTGATCATTTTCAGTAAAATGATCCAATTATACTCCACATAGCTTGTTATTAGGTTCCCTCCCTCAACCAGCTGGAAAAGGGAAAATAGTGTCATGTTATTAGTAAATGGCTAAAGTTTGCTTTGTGCAATTTGAAGTCTGATTCTGACAGTGAATTCTGGGGACATCAAGCTCCAAACCCTATAATCACTTATTTATTCAGCAATACATATTAAACCCCTGAAATATCCAGGACATCATGCTGGGTTTCATATGAAGAGGAGGGAAAGGGGTTACACAAAAAGGAATAAGTCTGGAATATCCCCGAATCAGTGCCTGCACTTGCTAGGCTGTAGGCATGAATGCCTGAAGCAGGCACGGGAAGGCTTGGCGAATGGGAGGCCTCATGCCCCACCTACTCAGCGATGGTCACCTGTTACCTGATGTGAAGGTGAGACAGACATGGCCAGAACATCTAAAATTTTTTTTCACTAAACAATTTACCATCTTTATTGAATTGCTTCTTTATTTTTTTTATTGAAGCATAGCTGATACACAATATTATGTTGGTTTCAAGTATATAACACAGTACGTAACATTATTAAATGCTCACCCCAACTAGTGTAGTTACTATCTGTCAACATAGAAAGATATTACAGAACTATTGACTATATTCTCTATGCTGTACTTTTATCCCCATGACTAATTTATATTATGATTGAGATTTTGTGCTTATTTATCTCTCTCAGTCACATCACCCACTCACCCCAACCCCTCCCCCATGGTAACCACCAGTCACTAGTCTTTGAGTGTATTACTGTTTTGTTCATTTTGCTTTGCTTTAAGATTCTTCATATAAGTGAAATCATATGGCATTTGTCTTTCTCCACCTGGCTTATTTCATTTAGGATAATACCCTCTAAGTCCAAATGGCAGGATATCTTTCTTTTCATGGCTGAATAATATTCCATCTTGTATATGTACCACACCTTCTTTATCCATTCATCTATGGATGGACGCTTTGGTGGCCTCCATATTTTGGCTATTGTAATAATGTGGCAATAAACAGGGGTACATATATCTTTTCTAATCAGAGGTTTTGTTTTTTCATGTAAATTCCTAGAAGTAGAAATATTGGGTTGTATGGCATTTCTATTTTTAGTTTTTTGAGGAACCTCCATAATGCTTTCCATTGTGGCTACAACAATATACATCCCCATCAACAGTGTAGGAGGGCTCCCTTTTCTCCACATCCTCTCCAACACTTGTTATTTTTTGTCTTTTGGATACTGGCCATTCTGACTGGTGGGAGGTGAGATCTCCTTGTGGTTTGATTTGCATGTCCCTGATGATCAGTAATGTGGAGCATCTTTTCATGTGTCCATTGGCCCTCTGTATTTCTTCTTTGGAAAAATGTCTATTCATGTCCTCTGCCCATTTTTTAATTGGGCTATTTGTTTTTTTGTGCTCAGTAGTATGTGTTCTTTATGTATTTTGGATGTTAACCCCTTATTGAATATGTCATTAACAAATATATTCTCCCATGTTGTGAATTGCTTTATTGTTTTGTTAATGGTTTCCTTTGCAGAGCATCTAAATTTTTAAAAGAAACCAGAAACCTGGGCACTGGGTGAAGTCTGCTGATTTGAAAAACTTGTATATTGTCCTATGGGCTACTAATTGGGACTCCCAGGTGGAGACAGGATTCTTGTCCTCAAGAAGCAGAATAGGCAGCAGTGGACCCAGGTCACTTTGACATAGACTAGAGTGAAACTAGTGGTGTGATGGCCAGACCTCCAAAGTGCTAGAGAAGCCAGAAGGAGGGAGCAGCTCCCCACACTCGGGCCTCAGCAGGAGTCTTCTCTCAGGAAACACCTGTCAGCTCCAGACGCCTTTTCCTTTGAAGGCCTCAAGACATGGTAATCCTATTGAGGTGTATCTAGTTCTTGTATTAAACACAGTATTTGTTGTCAAAAATTTGTTTCTAGAACACTTTTTTGATTCTTCAGTTTTCATTCTTTGGAGCTCATTAGTCCTTTCCCCTCCACTACAAGCCTCAAACATTGTCATCAACTCCTGAAAACCCTGTAGGCCCTGATGGATAAAACACTCCTGAGGTCAGGCATGGTGTTATGGATCTTGAAAGATGATGTATTTCCACCAGCAGAGAGGGAGTTAAAGGGCTTTCCAGAAAGAGAAAACAGTGGGAGGATGTTCAGGAAGAGCCTGGAAAAGATAAAGTATTCAGCCCTTCCAGGGGCAGGTTAGAAATGAAAGTTTCAAGGAGGTGAATCAAAAGCTTAACTTTGAAGAAGGAACTTGAGAGCGGAACCTGGAGTGGAACCTGGAGCGGAACCTGGAGCGGAACCTGGAGCAGAACCTGGAGTGGAACCTGGAGCGGAACCTGGAGCAGAACCTAGTGCTAACGGCGCTGACTCTGCTCCTGTTCTTCCTGATTCTTTCTTGTCCTGGTGACCTTCAAGGCTCTTCACTTCCTTTTCCCGCTGCCGTATTCCTCCCTACATATTCTACTCCTGCTTTCTGGTCTCCAGCAACCCTGGTACTGCCCTTGCTCTTTCTGTCCTTCTCAGTCAACATTGTATTCACTATGAAATTTGCTTCCCTCAAAACACATTTCATTTAATACTTTTGGACATGAGGCCTTGGGCTTTGAGACCAGACTAAGTTGTCTTGGGACTAATTAAAC
Source organism: Smutsia gigantea (assembly GCA_032199065.1). Classification (NCBI taxonomy): domain Eukaryota; kingdom Metazoa; phylum Chordata; class Mammalia; order Pholidota; family Manidae; genus Smutsia; species Smutsia gigantea. Next base: position 38,306 of record JAVSCE010012856.1, read on the forward strand.
TGACCCATGGAGTGCATTCTCCTTAGATTCCCCAAGTCAGTCTCCGATTTCCTTTCTTTTTTCAACCTTTTCAAATAAGAGTGAGTGAAAAAAATCTTAGGGCCAATAAGCCACCCTTTTTCTGATTCTCCAAGAGGAAATTTCTGATTTGGAATTAACCATTTTTACTGGATAAATTTGGCATGTAACATTGTGTAAAGTTAAGGTGTACAATGTGTTACTTTGGTGCATTTATATATTGTAATATGGTTGCTATTATAGTAATACTTATCACATTAAATACTTATAACACAATATTATTGTCCATATTCAATATACTGGGCATTAGATCTTTAAGTCTTATTTAGTACTCATTGCAAGTTTGTACCCTTAGACAACATTAATCTTATCCTTCCACCCCATCCCCTAGTAAACATGAATATTAGTGTCTGTTTTTCATGAGTTTACCTTTTTTAGATTCTACATATGTGATATCATACATTACTTGTCTTTCTCTTTATCACTTACCTCATGTAGCATAATGCACTAAAGGTACATCCATTTTATCACAAATGGCAGGATGTCCTCCTTTCTTGTGGCTGAATAATATTCCATGTGTATATATACCACATCTCTTACCCATTTATTCATGCTGGGCATTTAAGTGTAAATAACCATTTTTCAAAGCCACTGCACATCTTTGGAAAAACAGTGATGTCAACCATAGCCATGAGCTTCCTTGGTGTTCTTACCTGCCTTTTCCATCATTTTAACAGAGAGGGCTTCCCAAGGATCATGAATTTTGCCTGAAATCTTCATTTGTCTTTAAAAGAGATTTAGTGCTGAAACTTTCTACAACAGTCTGTTAATGTCCATATAACTCACTGTGATATGTTGTGTTGTGGAAGTGGTGGAGGTGTGCAAAATAGCATTACAATCACCCTTAATGGACCTGTCTCACTCACTGTAGGCATTGCCTTCAGGTGGTTATTACACCCCTTTCTGAAGACCTCCAAAAGGGGAGATGCCATGTCCTGACTTCATAGCCTTAACCTGAGCCTTCCTTCATCATTAGACTTTCAAAAACTGATTCTCCTATCAAAAATGCATTCCCTTCAACATTTATTCAATCTCTTCCTTCCTCAGTTTAGTCCTTAAAACTGAGGGACTGCTAAACTTTGTTCTTCTCCACATTCTTGCAGATCACACTGTTTCTGTTGAGACCAGCACCAAGGGCTCTCTCTTGAGGGTAAGGGTAGCTTGCAAAGAAGGTTTCTTTGAATTGTGACCTGAGAATCTCCGTCGAAGCTGCATTTCAGATGGGCCTTCTTGAGTTGGTGGTTCACTCCTCTGCCGCTTCTTCATGTCTTCAGGATGCCAATGAAACTACTGCATGCAAAATGAGAGTTCTTCCCTTGTTTGAATCTGTGCTTACAGTTCCTGATTAAATAATGACTTTCACAGCACTCTGCTGCTCTAACCCTGAGCAGCATTTCCCTTACTTCTTCTCTGAAGTCAAAATTACAGGCCTGTCACTTCCTGAATTTTCTCACAAATGCAAGCATTAAATTATACCTACACTCCCCCATTAGTAACTTCTCTTTGTAGTGGGTGTTTAAATGCCTTATGATGACTCTACGCTTCAACTTCCCATCCCTCTCAGAATATTAATGAATTCCACCTTGTTCTAGAGCTCCTGTCTAGCTTGTCTTCTAATTTCTTGATGTAATATGAATTTGATTTTAGAAAATTCTTTTTTCCTTCCCTTTGGAAAAGGAAAACAGAGACACTTTTCTTATTCAGAGATACCATTCTTTGAAGGGTGAGAAACTGATAAAAGAGGAATTACCTTTTAGGTTTAAATTTTTTCTGGAGGCAGAAGTCGAGACAGTTTGGGTCACATTGCAGACAAATTGGGTCCCTCTTTCTGGGATTCAATTAATCAATTAATCAAAAATCAATTAAAATTTTTTGTCACTTGATCACACTTCAGTGACAATGCTTATGTTAGGGTGCTTTACCCATATTGACTATTTTAATCCTCACAACAACCCTGTGAAGTAGGTTCTAATTTTGTTCCCATTTTACAGATGAGGAAACTGATGCAAAGAGATTAATAAACTTTCTCAAAATCACACAGCTAGCAAGTGTCAGACACAGACTTAACCCGGCAGCCCAGCCACCTAGTTCAGATATCTGTCGGGGGTTTATTGAATTCCAAGTGACAGAAGTTAACTCAAATCAGCTAGGCAAAAAGGGAGAGTTTGCTCATTATCCAGTTCCTGAAAAGAACGAGAAGGGAGCTGCTCTCTGAGACGAGGGGGCCCGGGAACTTGACTGCCCTCAGGACTCCGATCCCGCGTTTCCAATGGTTCCCTCAGGCTGACTTCTTCCACAAGGCTGGAATCAGGGCCACCAATTATTTCTTAGCAACACCCGCGCGGCTTCACAGTGAAAACAAAAGGCTCTTGTCGTCGAGCTCTAATTCAAAAGAAAAGAATCAGGAAAGGACACTGATTGGCCACCTTGGGTTACATGCCCAGCCCCTCGACCAATCGCTGTGGCCAGGGGGGCGAGGTGCTAGAATCCGTTCAGCCTGGGTTAGGCACCGGTTCTTGGAGAGGTTTTTGTGGAGCGGGCGATGAAGTCACAGTTTTAGAGTCTTGCAATAAGAGAAGAACAACACAATTTCCTAAAAGATAGGCGACATTACAGCTTTGCCATCGAAGTAACTGTGGCAAGCTGAATAGAAACATAAAATTAGAGAAATATAAAGGGTAACATCAGTGTTCCTGAAGCTGATGGAACAGATCCACGCGTCTGCAGCACCGGACTGGCCAGTCAACAGTATGCGGGAGCTGGGGGGCAGGTTCGCCCTTTTGGCCAGTCCTCGGCTCATTTGAGTCGAGCTTGGTCTCTTGTAACTCAGCCCACTTTGCCAAAGCCACCATCAGGCCTGCTTTGTTCATTGTTTTGCCTGCCTGGCCCCTGTGGGCAATTGAGTTTGAGGTTTGCGGCCTAGTGTGCCACCAAACAGCCCGTCCAGTTACTGGGATGACCTGCTAAGACATCCATTTGCCCCGTAGGCCGTGAGGAAGAAAGAACAAGGCAAAGGATCTGGCAATTAAAAACAAGAGTTTTCTTGACATGATGGCTTATGGCATTTGACAGAATTTTTCAAGGCACAGGAAAACAAGTTTGACAGCATGTGTTTTAAGCAGTTGTGTATATGGCACTTCCAAAGTCAGTCACTGCCAGGCTTTGTGTGGTGTGGAGGTGGGGAGGGGGGAGCCTTCGTTTCTCTCCTCTTTCTTCTTTCCACCCAGAGCTGCAGTCTGCCCTCTTACGGTGGCTGTATGAAATAAGCAAACCCGTTTCCTTACTGTCCCCACTCATTTCTAAGGTGGCTGTCTGCCTTGGTGCACCCTTTGTAATAATGCCCAGCAACTACTAGAGACTGTTGTAAAAACCAGGAGGTGTTTTCTAGCAAGATGCCTCCTGAAGGCCTTCTAGAACTCAGAGAAAACATTTTGTTTTCCCGGAGAGACTGGGATGGTTGGCCTAGGAATAGAAACACAGGATGAAAATTTTATGTTTCACATTCAGTCTTCAGTTTTTCCACATCCAGAGCTGCAAAAATATGAAGAGGCTCTGTGACGAAGTGGTGAATGAGCTGGGAAGTAGAAAGTGAGAGTAGGAGGTGACCATTCAGGAAAAACACACCGCACTGGTCAAGCAAAAACGTCTTTTTAGTCTCCTCTCACTGCGCACCCGTGAGCAGGTGAGCCTCTTGGTTCCTCTAAGGGATCCTCGCTCCCATTATCTATTTGAGGTGGAGAGCAAACTTGGCCACCAGTGACTGTCTCCTTCCACTGTCCCTTTTGGAATAAAACCCATAATTTGTACAGCAGATTTGGTTATTCTGACTGCTTTGCTGCACCTCTGGGCACTACTGATCTCCCTATAACTTTCGTGTAAACACCTATTTTGATGTTCATTTGTTATGTTTTCCTCTCATTTCACTGAGCAAGAAGAAACAGTTTACTGCTCCCTAGTGATATCGCCACAGAGTCTCAGCTTTGTACCAGACTTACTGTGCAATTGTCCACCCCTCATTTTGCTGACACTTTTAAGGCAAGAAATACTGCCTTTATCAAATTCAGCTTTTGGTCAAAAGTAAATAAGAATGTGTTTTAATCTGGTTTTTTCAAATTTATAATCTGTTCTCAAGGTTATCATGAATCTAACAAGTGATTTTCTCTCACACCAGACTAATCATTCATCCGTCGCATCTTTCCATCCCCCCCACCCCCCCATGCATTGCATTCTTCCATCCATCCATCAGTCATCTACCCATCCACACGCCACCCCCCCAAGCATTGCATTCTTCCATCCGTCTATCAGTCATCTACCCATCCACCCCCCACCCCCCCATGCATTGCATTCTTCCATCCGTCTATCAGTCATCTACCCATCCTTCCTCCCACCCCCCATGCATTGTATTCTTCCATCCATCAGTCATCTACCCATCCACCCCCCATGCATTGCATTCTTCCATCCGTCTATCAGTCATCTACCCATCCTTCCTCCCACACCCCATGCATTGTATTCTTCCATCCGTCTATCAGTCATCTACCCATCCTTCCTCCCACACCCCATGCATTGCATTCTTCCATCCGTCTATCAGTCATCCACCCATCCACCTCCCACCCCCCATGCATTGCATTCTTCCATCCATCAGTCATCTACCCATCCTTCCTCCCACACCCCATGCATTGTATTCTTCCATCCGTCTATCAGTCACCTACTCATCCTTCCTCCCACACCCCATGCACTGCATTCTTCCATCCGTCTATCAGTCATCCACCCATCCACCTCCCACCCCCCATGCATTGCATTCTTCCATCCATCAGTCACCTACCCATCTACCCCCCACCCCCCCATGCATTGTATTCTTCCATCCGTCTATCAGTCATCTACCCATCCACCCACCACCCCCCATCATTGCATTTTTCCATCCATCTATCAGTCACCTACCCATCTACCCCCCACCCCCCCATGCATTGTATTCTTCCATCCGTCTATCAGTCATCTACCCATCCACCCACCACCCCCCCATCATTGCATTTTTCCATCCATCAGTCACCTACCTATCTACCCCCCACCCCCCCATGCATTGTATTCTTCCATCCGTCTATCAGTCATCTACCCATCCACCTCCCACACCCCATGCATTGCATTCTTCCATCCATCAGTCATCTACCCATCCTTCCTCCCACACCCCATGCATTGTATTCTTCCATCCGTCTATCAGTCATCTACCCATCCACCCCCCCCCCCCATGCATTGCATTCTTCCATCCGTCTATCAGTCATCTACCCGTCCACCCACCACCCCACACACATTGCATTCTTCCATCCGACTATCAGTCATCTACCCATCCACCCCCACCCCCATGCATTGCATTCTTCCATCCATCTATCAGTCATCTACCCATCCATCCTCCCACCGCCCATGGATTGCATTCTTCCATCCATCTATCAGTCATCTACCCATCCATCCTCCCCCCCCCCCCATGCATTGCATTCTTCCATCGGTCTATCAGTCATCTACCCATCCACCCCCCACCTCCCCCATGCATTGCATTCATCCATCCATCTATCAGTCACCTACCCATCCATCCTCCCACCCAGCCAACCAGCCATTTAACAAACATTTTGTTGAGTGAATACAGTGCGCTCCCCGTGAACAGGTTCATGGCTCTTCCAAACTGCAAAGAATATTTATTCAGATAAAAACATCAGGTCAAAAAAAATCATCTCTGATATTTTCATTCAACCCAGTGACTATATGGAGTAGGCTACATCACAAAACAATCTATGCAGAAATCAGTTTTTAAAACAACCCAAAAATCAGTTTCACTAGGCAATCATTAAGTGTATAACTGGACTTTTTTGGAGGGTTATTCCCAAATCTTTAAAAATAATTTTTACCTAAGGAATTAAAGTATGACTATATTTCTTAAAGGAGGAAGAAAAGGAAGAGAGGAGAGAAGAAAAATGTGAAAACATCACAGAAGTCCCTCAGCTAAGGTCCCCATGCCTTACCTGGGTCCCCTCCCTTCTCCCTTTGTTATGAAATGAAATTTGCCAACCTTTTTAGATGCATTTATATAAATACAAATTGTATGATACAAATTATATTAAAATGACACATATTTCTCAATGGGTGAATATGCATGCATGTATTCCTGATTTTTTATGACAAGCAATTTCAAAGACTTCTTCATAGTGCCAGTAGAAATGGACAGAGTACTTGGGTCATGAATCTTTTGGCCTCTGTGACTTCATGGGGGATTTTTGTGACTTCATGACTGCTTTTTGGCATAAATTTGGCAGTCCTTGGCTAAACACCATTGCTTTGGGTGCCTCCGAAGTCTGAGCATGGGTCAGAATGTTGGCACAAATTTGGAGAAGAGAGTACTATATTATCAACTTTCCCTGGGGTTTTCCTTAGGAGGGTCTGGGGACTAGGAAAAGCAGCCTATCATGTCCCTGATTACCACGGGCTAGCCTTCTCCCAATGACCCACTTGCTCTTAGCTCACTCTTCCTGAATTGAGAGCAGAAAAACTGCCACCCAGGGAAAAATCACTTGAACAAGAGAGTCTAAAAGAATGGGGCTGTCACAATATCAAGCCCAAACTGGGGTGGTGAAGGCATAAAAAGTGGGCTTTAAGTCACAATGGTAAGCTTGCTGTCACCCTGATGGGAGTCTTTCCTTTCAGCATTTCCTTCACATCATTAATTCACTGTAGATTCACTTTGTTTTGCTCTGGTTATACTGATCGTCACAAATGCAGGAGCTCATTCTTTATTCTCTGCCCCAACTTCATCAGCCCTGCACCCCAGCATGGATTAAGAAAGTGTGGTGTCATACTTCAACAATGACATAGCCATATATTAGCATGCAGAGAAATTTCCAAATTGTAAGTTTTTAAGCTTAAAAAATATGTGTCTGAGTTATAAATTTGCAGGATTTATAGATCTATTCAAACAGTCTATGTAAACATCAATAATCATGTATGTTATCCTAAAAATCCACATTAAATTATTCACCTCTACAGTGGATTTTCCAATTAACCCAGAGTCCTTCTCTTCACGGTGCTGTTTTTGAGAGTAATGATTGTATCGGGCTTCTAAAACAGTGCATGTTTATTATAAAGAATTTAAACAATGCCAAATCTTCATAGAAGGAAGTAAAGGGTGTGTCCCAGATTTAACCCCTAGATATAGATATCAAAATTTATATTTCAAAAATTGAAAGAATATCATTCCAAATCCCTCTTTCTTTTTTATATATATAGAGATAGGAGAACAGATAAATCAAGTAAAATGCATTTCTGTGAAGTGGGTGATGCCATACATGTTTCTTTAAAAACAAATTTAATTTTACTTGAATTTAGTACAAAAAAGTTGATATTAAACTGAAAGAATTTATAAATTTTGAGTAAAAGTTACTGTATCACTTGATGTATTGATTCCTAAAGAAGCCCTCTTAGATTAAAATAATGATAATTAAAACCTGAAAATGCTTAAGTTGCTTTTTTAAAAGCTATCTTTCTCAAATTTTTAGTTATTGTTTGTATACATCAATTTCAAATAATATTTATTTATTCCACTCTTTAGAAAATAGGAAAATCAACAGCCCCTTCCTCTTATTTTTGTTAGTTATTTTTTGTTACTAACAATATTAATATTGTTAATAACAATATTTTTTGTTAATATTCATTTTTTGTTAATATTATGACATTTTCAATTCTATAATTCCCAATTTATAATTCCTAAATAAATTTACATTTAAGTGGCTCTTGTGTTCAGAACCTGCCCTTTTCCATGGCTTCTCCTTATCTAGTTCTTTATTGTTATTTCTCCCTTAATTGGGTGTATTTTGTTGTTGGTGTTTTTCAAAAGGGCTTAGGGTGTTATTTCTGCCTGGTTATTTCCAGTGAGAAGCTCCATCTGCTACCGTTCCAGCTAAATGACATTTCGTGGGAGTAGAATAGATCAGGAAGCATGGCTAGCCCCTGAGAGCTTTGGACAAGACGCTGACAACTTACTCAGCCTGCAGGGTCTCAGTGGTCCCAATGCAGTCACCCTAAGAAGAAAAAGAAGGGAAACGAGGAAGAAGAGGAGCAAGAGGGAAATGTCCTGGGGTGAGAGTGGGGCTGGAATGCACTGGAAAGGAGGAAGAGCCTGGAAAAGTTATCCCAACCCTCTGTGGGCGCTGAGGAAAGTCTGCCCATCAGAGAGTGATCCCCACACTTGCTCAGCTTTTCCATCAGCTACACATAGAATCCAAAGAAGGGGAACACAACCCCCACGAAGTCACAGAGGCCAGGATGTGAGCAAAAACTGGCCTGCCAGGGAATGAACGAGGGCATTCTGCCACATGACAGCCAAACCTTCTAAGGATAAAGCAAAGTAAATAAGGGAATCAGAGCAAAAGCGAATGCAGCAGGACAGTGGGGACAGGAGGGAATGAAAAGCTGGCGATCAGGCACAGCTGGCCCATTCAGAGCAAGTTTAATATCTCTCGACAGAGGATAAGTTCTGCTGTTCAAGAACGCTTATGCCCATTTCCTCATTCTGTGCTCAGAGTGGCCCTGCAAGGTTGACGGGACCAGCCCCACTCTACAGCCGAGTACACCAAGCTAGGGCACGGTGGGGCTGGGACTCGATCCCTACATGCTAAGCAAGGTGGGGGTTCTTATGTGGTGCCTCTGGTATGTTCAAAGGACAAAGAGGATAAAACCGGGAGAGCTTCAGACACCTTCTTTCTGGTTGTCTTCTGCAAGCTGAAGGCTGGGCCAACTACGTGATGGATATCCACCAGCGCTGGCTTCCTGCCACCCATCCCTTCTCCCTAGTGGCCCACCACCACTTTTCTGTGGGTGAATTACCTTCCACCCCTTCCCAGTTTGATGAAAAACAATTCAAGATGCTCATCTTTCACTACAAAGTTAAGGGAGTCAAATCCCTCTCACGATATCTAGGACAGATGCTCTCTCCCCATACCTTGAATCTTGAAACAGTGCTGAAAGCAAAAGAGTATATGGATGGGAGTCATTCACTGTGGTGATGGTGGAGGTGGTAGTGGCCATGGCATCCACTTGAGATAGGGCAGTGCCTGCCCATTATAGCTTTCCCATAAGTCTCCAGTTGTATAAAGAGACCAAAGCTGTTTTCTGTTGCATGCAGCCCAGAACTCTAACTGATGCAAAGGGGTTTGCAGGGCTTATAACCTTTCCAAAGCTCCAGCCCTCTAGTTGGTCACTGAGGCCTTAGATGGGCAGCCAAGGGATTGGGAAGGGAGCAGAGAAGACTGGCTCTTCCTAGGACCACACAGCTACAGGTGAGCAGATCCTGAGTTTGTCAGATGCTCACCAGTTATCATTGAATCAGTGAGAAGCTCCTGGAGCCGCCAGGCTGGTGGATATTATGGCCAGAGTTCCTGGGGGACCCAGGGAATAAAGGCTGCATAAAGCAGGAATTGACCTAGGCAAAGGACACAGACTTGTACGGAACATTCCAGAGATGCCTCTCCATCACCAAGCCTGTTCAAATTGTCATTTTCTCCTGCAGAGTCCCTTGCACCAACAGAATGGCAGGCATCTGGTAGAAAGGCCATCCTCCAATTCTTGCTATTGTGTGTGGCAGAGATGCTTGAAAGAGACTTCCCGGGGAAATGTCAGCGAGTCAGGGCTGAAGCACTCACCCTTGGACCTGCAGTGGGGCCGGTCACACTCCCCAGGCCTTTTACATGCATTTTCCATTTCATGGCACAGCTTTGTTTCCAGAGCGCTCAGTGGAGCGGTCGGCAAGCGAGCCTCTGGAAATCACACCTCAGAGCCCCCTCACTCAGGCTCCTTCCTACTGTTCTTGGAGTGAAGGATGACTGCTTCCCTGGCACTGCAGGTGTTCTGCTTCTCTCCTCTTGTCCTCCTCTTACTGCACAGGAAAAGGAACATAGTTTCATTGTAGGAGTCAGTGTTAAATGAAACTGTCTGGCAAGAAACAAAAAGCTTTTATGTTACTTTATTCATTCCCTCAATCTTAAGAAGCCTGCTTGCAAAACAGAGGGCTACTGATAGGGCTACGGTGCGAGGCCAGGAAACTCCTCTTCCAACTCTCGCTCTCATTGCCTCTCCAGTCACGCCATCTAAGCCGCAGTGCTAGTTTGCTAGGCGAGAGGCTCACTGGTGCGTCCCTCCATTGACGGTCTTTCCTTTCCAGAGTGGAAGCTTCGTGAAGGCAAAGGCTGTCTGCTCTAGTCACTGCGGCATCTCCAGGGCCTGGGGATGCACCTGGCTCTGGAGGAGGAGGGCTGCTCAGTAAATATGGTGGAATGGATATGGTCGCACCCCATGGCGTGATGAGGCGGGGTTCTCTTTTTCTTCCCTTTCATGGTATCCGGAATACAGTGTAGAACACAAAGAGACCTTGCGATATACTCCAATACAGAGAAGTAAAAGAATTTGCCCCTACCCACCAAGTCACATAGCTAGTTAGGTGTAGACATGAGACTCAAACTAGAGACCCCCAGACAATCCTGTCCAGACCACAGAAGCAAACATCCCTCTAAATCATTAAGTTTTCAAGATACATTAGGAATACATGATTTCTTTAAAATTTAATTTTATTGTTACAAAACCTTAACATGACATCTACCCTCTTGACAAATTTTTAAGTGTAAATCCAGTATTGTTAATGACAGGTAGGTATAATGTACAGATTGTAGTATGGATTTCTAGAATTTATTCATCTTGCTTAAGTGAAATTTTATACCTATTGACTAGTCACTCCCCATCTCCCTCTTCTTCAGCCTCTAGAATTCTGCTCTGGAATTCTATTCTTTGATTCTAAGAATTTGACTACTTGAAATACTTCATACAGCATTTGTCCTTCTGTGACTGACCTATTTCACTTTAACATAATATCTTTTTTTTTTGAAGCACAAGAGGACTTTAGAGTGGCATAACTGATATCCTGAGACAGAACATAATATCTTAAAGGTTCATTGGTGTCATTGAATATTGGAGAACTTCCCTCTTTTTTAAGATTCCATTGTTTGTATACCACATACTCCTTATCCATTCATCTGCTGGGGGATACGTGGTTATTTCCACATCTTAGCTGTTGAGGTTAGTGCTGCAATGAACACAAGAGTACTAGGATCTCTTCAGAATCCTGATTTCAGTTCTTCTGGATAAATACCCAGAAGTGGGATTGCTTGATCATATGGTTAAAAGAGAAAGAAGAAGGAAAAAAAATATGGTCTTGTCTAAAGCTAGATTTAAGAGGGATTTAGTAAATATTTTTTAATGAATTAATGTTGAAAAAATTTGACAACTTGTGTGAGCTGAGGAAGAATTTCAAAGGGGTCTGAAAGCCATATTATTCGAAAACCAGCTGAATACATTGGGAGTTTGGAGAAGGAAGAGCAATGAGAGCAGAGCTGTTATCTTCACATCCGGACCTTTCCTCCCCTGCAAACACTTAGCACGGAGTGGGCACACCATAAATATCTGCTGGGTGAGTCAATTAATTGCTTTGCTTGGAGAAGAGGGGGCTGACTTACTACATGCTGCTTCAGAAAGCTTGATGAAAGCTACTAAGTAGAAAAGTTCCAAAGAACTGGCTGTCTTTGGGGGAAGTGGGTGGCATCTGTCAGAGATGAAGAAGAAGAGCGCTTCTCAGACTCCAACGCGCTCCTGCATCACCTGGAGCTCTTGTTAAAATGCAGATTCGGACTCATTTGATCTGGGATAGAGCTGAGATTCTGCATTATCAACGAACTTCCAGGTGAAGCCAATGTTCGCTGTTCAGGGACCACCCTTTGGGCAGGGGTGGGTATAGATGAAACTCCTTGGAGAGGTTAATGTCAATAATCATTTTAGGCCACTTCCATTGCTAAGAGTCTTTGCAGGCTGAGCCTTCCACAGAAAAGAGCAAAAGTGAGAAACCTAGTAGGGAGTGATTTCCAGAAGTACAAATTCGTCTTTATGTTTATGCAAATCCAGAAATCTCTGTGCTGGGAGCTGTGATCAAAGGGAAGAGGAGGTATTTGTCTTTGTATTTCATACCAGAAGAACAGCATTCCTAGTGGCTATGATTCTACCAAAATGCTCAGCATAAGTATACTGCATTTCACAGCAAATCTGCTCAGTTTGATGCATTTAAAACCTGTCAGATGTGTTGCAGGTGGAAAATACATAACTCCTGCAGAACTCATAAGACAAAGCCCCTTGCCGTTACTCTCTACAAAATTAAGGCTCTCGTCCACAGTGTCTCCATCGGGTCTGTTTCTCTGAGTTACCAGCTTTGCATCCAGATTTCCCCCATGATGCTGTCCGTCCCTTGTCCTGGAGAGCCCAGAGAAATTGCCTTCCACCCCGTAAGCTGACACTGATCGTTCCTGAACCATCAGATAAGGAAAGTCCTTCCTCACCAGAGATCACTAAACTGACAGATTCTTGTTTGGAGAAGTTGGGGGCAAATTAACAGGGAAAGGAGAAGAGGAAAAGAAAATAACATTAGTTGAACACCTACTACATGCCAGACAATGGGCCAGGCTCATTCCACACATTTCCCCTAATGCTCATTGCACCATCGTTAGAGGGCAATAGAGGGTAAAGAAGTTTCCTGATAAGCAAGGACATTGGGGATGAGGAAACACTTCCCAGGCTGCTCTTCCATCCCGCTATACACAGGTCCCAACTTTGATTAAGTACACTGTCTCCGCAGGGTCAGGACAGACACCAGAGTATGCCCACATCAAGGCTGCCTGGCTGCCTGAGGAGAGCCTAGTGATGATGGCTGCAAGTTGTTATTTTCCTCCAGGCCGTCTGCTCCCAGGGAGGGCTGCAGAGAGCAAATGCAGAAGTCCTGCACAGAGTCTGCCCTCACGAAATTACAGACACTCTCCTGTAGCCAAGTGCCAAGCCATGAGTGCTCCAGCCCAGACCAAAATGGGGCATGAAGACAGCATTCCTAATGCTGCAGATTTCATGTCTATTTCCAGTAGGGCAGGAATGAGTTTTTGCTTCGTTTTGTTTTGTTTCGATTGAGAAGGGCTAAATTGATAAGCAGTGGTGCCTGTCCTCTGTGGACAATCACACTGGCAAAAAATGTCCAAGGTAAGAATGACAAAAACAATAATAAAAGCAGTGCCACCATGACCTTTTACATAGGGAACATGACTCTTCAGCAGGCATTCATTTTTCCAGCTTTCATGTTTTTTAGCCACAGGAAATAAAGCATTGCACCCTGTCCTTTAATTCACTGTTTCCCCCATCCAATTTATATTTCCTGGTAAATTAAATAGAGGCAATTTACAGGCTTTTCTTATTTCCCTCGCTCCTGTGAGCTCTGTTTTAAAAAGCCTTTCAATTCTCCCCCTCCCCACCCTTCAAATTCCTAACTCGGCTCTTCCAAAGGGGACTTACATAAATATTGTTGAGCTAGAGTAAGGTAACCCGCATGTGGTAGGTACTCAAGGAATGCCGTGCGGGCTTAAACTGAAGCACAGACCGTTTCTTGTCTCGGTCTTAGCCCTGTGGAGAAGCCCAGCATTTGGGGAGATATGTGGATCGATACCTTGCTCCCCAAGCAAGCTAGTTTGCTCTCTTCCACACTCACTGCCTGACTTGTGAGAATCCAGTTCTACCCTGGGTCCTCAGAGGAGCTTTGTCTCCCGAAGTGATGCATGGGAGACGAAGCATGGGGCACAGCCCGCCTGTGTCAGCCAGAGCAGCCTGCTCCTGCCCAACACAAGGCTAGAGGGTCAAACGGAGGGGACCTTCTGATGGGGCCGTCCTGGCCAGGCCACTGTGTAAGAAAGGAGTCACCTGCTTGCAAAATGGGGACAGGGTGCAAGCACATTACCCAAATCCTCTGAAATCACAAAAATATTCATGAACTGAAACTATCATTGCTTTGTCTTTTTTCTCTTTTTCCCTTTTTGTAAACAGTTCTGTTCTCGGTTCTACTCCCTGACCACAGCAGCCCCTAGTGGCAGCAAGCTGGAGCTCCCAGGACTGCAAAAGGATCCCAGAGGGAAGGGCTGCAGAGCTCAGACTGCGCTCACTATGTCTCCAGACATTAATAGGGGCCTTAAACTTCTCCACCTCCCCCCTCCCGGCTCACCTTCATTGATCTAATTCTCATTTCCTAGGGGCTGAGGTTAGCCTTTTGTTTTCAACACATACAAATGCGCACAAATGTATGCTCGCCCTGACACTGTGTGGGGTGGGGCGGCATCACGGTCAGTGAGCACCGCCGGGTGGGAGATGCAGCCTGACGGTGAGAAGAGGCAGTGACTGTCATCAAATTCCTGTGTTCGCTGGCCCCGTGTGTCCCATAGAACTGGGGCACAGCCCTGACTTGATTTTTGTTCAGAAGAATCAGCTGTCAAAAGTGAGGGGTGGGCAGACAGGGCCTCCTTGGGGGCTCAGAGCTTTTACCCTGAATCTCACACAAGCGGCACCACCGGCCGAGGGAAGACAGATAACTGCACCCTTGAGAGAGGGTCCTGCATTAAGCAGCAGAATGTCTTCTCTCTTCCCAGGGAATGACTTAACAAAAGCTCAAACTCCTACCCTAGGTGACAGCTTAAACAACTTTTCTTTAAAAAAGAACTTAAATACAAAAGGTTATTTGAAACATCATCCCAGGGGAGAATTTGGATACCTACCCCCAGGTGATGAATTCCTGCAAAAACTACTTTTCCTTAAGGGGGTCTAGATAGTCAAGTCCCTCTGAAAATTCCCCTTCTCGAATGAAAGGCCAGTGGGAAGCCCCGCCCTCCTCCCTGGCCCATTTAGGAAGGGCTGGAAATGGGGAGGAAATGGATTTGCGAATGCCTACTGAGTGCCGAGACTCTGCTGGGTGCTTCTTTCACTGACTTAGCTCACTTCTGACACACAGAGACCAGCATGTGAAGAACTCTGGGAGGGAATTTATACTTGTCGGAATGGAATCCTGCCTTTAATGGACTGGCAAATGTTTAAATTGATTCAAATGCAACTGAAACTGAGTTGGGTGATTTTGATATCAATTCATATACTCGAGCACAGTTAGCAGAAGGGGTCTTTATATTAAGCTCAGGAAAAAAAACAAGAAAAATGAGCCCTTATATTTCCTGCTTTAAATTTTAACAGCACATACAGGGTAATTACCCCAGGGCTTGTTACAAAGATTGAGAAGATGTTAAACCCAAGGGAAAAAGCACAGAGCTCTGGAACTTGGAGGAAAAAAGGAGTCAGTAAGGAGACAGTAGATCCTTTCAACCACATCTGATACATGCTTCTCAGCCCTTGAAGGGTGGATGTCAGAGCGACCAGGCTGGGCTCTCAGGAGTCAAATTCCAAGCCAAGATCACGAGAGACCTTCCCAAGGGACTCAGGCATTTTAAGAACCTGAGCTTCTTCCCCATCATGATCTGCCTGCACCCCTCCTATCAACCTGAATGTGAAAGGTTGTCCCCTCTTCCACATGACCTTTGGTTGCTGAGCATTTGCTCCTCTCAAGACCCCAAATGTAGCATACCTGAACTGTTTCCACCCCCCCACCCGCCTTTCAGCAGGCTGCATCCAACATGCAACAACAAAGTGGCTTTGGGGAGCTCAGTATATTGACGGCCATCTCACATCCAGACCCGCAAACCTCCCCTCAGGCCTTCCTGCAGGTCACCTGCCTTTCCAGGCGGCTCTCTTCATGATGCTCTGGAGACGTGCTCCTGTGGGGTCTCCTCTCCACCTCTGTTCTTCCCTGTATCCCTCAAACTGACCCCTGCCAAGTGTTGACACTCTCTGTGGCTCAGCAACGGAGAAAGCAACAGTCTTTATACCAACCCAGTATCCACTTCCCCTCCATCCATTCATCCCACAGGTATCTATTCAGTGCCTCCCATCTACCAGGCATTCTTCCAGCACTGGGGATACAACATTGCATATAACAGGCAAAGTCCCTGTTCTTACGGACTTATATCTGAGTGCAGGAGTTGGCAAAAAGACGAGATAGTAAATATTTTAGGCTTTGCAGGCCAGATGGCCTCTGCAATAACTACTCAGCTCTGTTGCTAGAACTCAAAAGCAGCCATAGGCAGTGCATAAACATATGGACATGGCTGTGTTCCAATAAAATTTTATTTATGAAAATAGGTGGTAGGAAGAAGGGATTGGCCTGTGGACTCCTGTTCTAGTGAATTAACAGCACTTCCAATTTGCCTTTGAGCAGACACCCTTTCTTTACTCTCACTTCATATTCAGGTGACCCTAAACTCATTCCTTAGGCCTCAGGGTAGTCATGTGATCCAGGCTCAAAGTCACGGTGATAGAGCAATGAATTGATGAGAATCACCTTGGTTCTTCTGCTAGAACTGTTGAGAAAGGCCTGCCCTGTTTCTGATGGGATTTCTAAGCAATAGAATAAAGCCTCAGGGCCATCTTTTTTGGAACACAGGGAGAACATGCCTGACAATGAAGCCATCCCAAAGGAGAGCAGAAGCCTCATGACACCTTTTGAGTACCTGGCTTCAACCATGGAACATGAGTGAAACCATATATATCTTTCCCTGTACTTTTGGTTCCTGGAGCCAATAAAAATTCCTCCCTTACCCATTTTTTTCTTAAACCAGTTGAATTAGGGTTCTGTCACTTGTAACCACAGTCCTGATTGAAACAAAACCTAAACCCACTCTTGAACTCTTTTTCTCTTATATGCTTCTCCTTGGCAGTCTCACCCACCTCCCTGAGTTCCTGCTGTCACCTGCATGTAGGTGACCTTCCTTATCTTTATTTCAGGTCCCAACTTTAGCTCTGGGTCCATATTTTCTACTGCCCACTGGACATTTCTGCTGAGATATTCTGCAAGTGTAACGTGTGTAAAATTCAACTCATTATGGAAATTCCACTCCTCTAAACATCTCCTATGCTCCATAATAATATTGAAAATAATAACACTGACATACTACTCTGTGCAAGGCCCTATAGTAGGCATTATATGAACATTATTTGCAGTCTTCCCAGCTAACATACGAGATAGGTATTATAAGCCCTGCTGTACAGATAAGGAAACAACATCTCAAAGAGTCTAAGCTCATTTGCTTTGTAAGTGACTCAGCCACATTATAACTTCAGGTCAGGAGGACCAAAGTCTTTTACTCTGCCTCTTGTCTGGAAATAGCCACCCCCACCCCCCATCAGTACCCAAGCCAGGGACTCTGAGACCTCACTGGCCACTAGGGCTACCGACTCTTCTGCCAGAGCAGCTCTTCTGTCCTCCTTTCTCTACTCCTTTGTTTTGGTCGCAGCTCTCATTCCTAAGATAATGCAACAGCCTTCTAAAGGTTCTCTCCTTCCCTGGGTCCTTCTCTTCCACTCCAGTCCTTACTGCATTTCATTACATTATAAAGCCAAACCTCCTATGAACAAAAACTAAAAATGCCTGCATCTTAAAGCCCCCTGCTCAGAAACCAGCAGCTTCTCCATTACCTACAGGATAAACGCCAAGCACTTTAGCTTGTAGTGAAAGCCATTTTCCTTTCCTTCTTTTTTTTAAAAAAGTTTATAGAGGTGTAATTAATATGCAAAGAAATGCATATATTTAATGTACACATCCTGATGAGTTTGGATATGTGGATGCACATGTCAAACTGTCACCACGATCAAGGTGATACCCATGTCCATCACCTCTAAAAGTTTCCTTGTGTTTTTTTGTGTGTGTGGTCAAAATATTTCACATGAGATCTACCTTCTTAACAAATTTCACATTTTTAAGGGCACAAAACAGTATTGTTAACTATAGGCACTGTGCTCAACTGGTGTAAAGTTCCAGTCGTACAAGATGGACTCAAGTCCTAGAAATCCACTGTGGAATACAGCCAAGGCCATCTTCCATCCAGCCCATGACCTACCTTTCTAATCTTCTCTCTTACTGACTCACCATTAACATATTCTTGATCTGGCCACTACTTTCAAAATATAACCAGTTTAACCCGTTTTTCGAGAACTATTGGACCACTTTATCTTGGAATAATCTGACAACTATCCCTTCTCAATTTCCGGTTCTTCCATAAAGCACTCCTACATGCTTGAAACTGCTTTTACCTCAGCACCTTCTAAACTTGTTAGTTCCTTCTTGAGTTGTTGTCTTATTTCATTAGTTAACACATACATTGTTATTTAACTGCATCTGATTTCCCTAACTAGGTGGTAAATTCACAGAGGTCAGGGTTGTTTTTTAATCTCTCTACAGTTCCTAGCACATTTCTTATTACAGCTCTTCTCAACTTTGGCTGTACATTAAAGTCTCTGGTCTGGTCAACTTTTTAAAAAAATACAAATGCTTGGTCTCATGTCCAGAGATTTACATTTAATTGTGGCAGTGTGAGGGCCAAGCCCAGGTTTTTTTTTTTTTTAATCTTTCCAGGTAATTCTAATGTGCAGCCAGGCTTGAGAACAGCGGCTCAGCACATCGCAGATACCCAGAGAATGGTTCAGGGATGTGCGATTGATTGATTTGAGTCCAGATGTGGGTCCAAATTTCACAGCTGGTTACCCCAAGTTTCTTTGACTGCCATAACACGGTGCCTGACCCAGAAGACTTAATACATGTTGTTTGGAGCTGAGAATGATCGTGTTGCGGATGACAGTGATGACAATATAAACCTGAAACCTCTCGTGTTTCCAGTCGCAACACCAGGCAAGAGTTTTCCAGTAAGAAATCAAGGCAGTCGAATATCCATCTCTGAAAATTCTTTTTCCCTAATAGGTACCTGTGCCTTTTCAGTCACTCCACACAGGGCTCTTTGCAAGGCAGCACACTTCCTGCATCAGCGGGGCAGACTCACTGGGAATTACCCAGTTCCTACTCATTCCCGAGGCCACCGTTTATAAAAAGCTCGGTTAATTTTTCATTCTGAGGAACTTTTGGATGCATCTAAGTTCTCTTCTTAATGAGACCTGGCTCCCAGGGAGTGGGTAGCAACACAGCTTTTTAGTCTATGGCCTAAAACATTCTTGGAAGAAAAGGAGTTTGCAACAATGGTTGTTGCCAATTGTTCAGAGAAATTGCTCATGAGGCT
This sequence comes from Smutsia gigantea, assembly GCA_032199065.1. Taxonomy (NCBI): domain Eukaryota; kingdom Metazoa; phylum Chordata; class Mammalia; order Pholidota; family Manidae; genus Smutsia; species Smutsia gigantea. Next base: position 57,430 of record JAVSCE010012856.1, read on the forward strand.
GGTGTCCTGGCTCCATTCTGCAAGTACAGCCTCCCCCCAACGTCACTTAGCATCTTGCAAATGTTCTCAGAGCATTCAGAAATGGTAAGAGGGTGTGGAGGATGGCCTGTTACTGCTGGTTTGGAGAGAGCGTCTTGATCCGCAAAGTGGCCCCCGTTGTAGCTTGTTTTATCTCATTAGTTATAGCTTAAGCATTCAGGACTCGGGGCTCTTTCTGCCATTTCAGGCACAGCTATTTAGGGACTTACCTTGGTCAGATATCAGATGAGACCCAAGATGCAGAAATCAAGCACCTTCTTTTTCTTCTTCTGCTTTAACCCAACTTCCCTTTAAGACCAGAGAAACCAGGACACATCTGAGCAGATCAGAAACTGAGGTCCTTGGACAGTACTTATTTTGAGGACCATGTGAAGAACATGTCGGGGCGTCAGAGTAGGATGGTGGGCAGGAGCTCTGGGTCAGACTGCCTGTGTGCCAACTTCACACTGACTTTCAGCAGTTGATTTCATGTATCCAGCCTTCAATTTCCTTATTTGTAAAGTAGTTATCCAATGAGTCATTAAAATAATAACTACCCCATGTTGGGGGGCACGGGGAGGGCTGTGAAACTCAGAGAAGGCAAGTAGTGATTCTACAGCATCTCACTACGCTGATGGACAGTGAATGTAATGGGGTTGGTGGGGGGATCTGATGACGGGGGGAGTTTAATCACCATGATATCGCACATGTATCTGTAGATTAATGATACCAAAATAATTTTATTTTTAAATAATAAATAAATAAATAAATATAATAAAATAATAACTACCCTGGAGTGTTCTGGGTCAGGGCAGAGGGAAATTGTGGGAACTATGGCATCGAGGGGCTTCTGTGACTATTGACTGATTATGGTGTTGACCGAAGTCCTTGCTGCTGGCAGTCTGGCGTCTGGTCAGCACACTCTCGGTCGGAGTGATCAGCTTCTTATTTCACTAGCCAACAGAGGGTAATAGGGACTTTTTGCTCCCACCCCATAGAACAGAGCACTATCTTAATCAGGATCCAGTCAGGAAAGTAGAAAACACGCTAGGTCTTTCAAACAGAAGCAGTTTAATGTGGGGAATTTGTGACACAGGTAATGCAAAAGCCAAGAGGCCAAGCATAGTTCAGTGACCCAGCCAGAAATTAGCAACAGCAGGAAGTCACTTTCACCTGAGGGCTGAGGGCAGTGGGAAGGGATGGGTCTACACAGGCCAGAAGCCAGGTCTCTTGGTGGGAGCTAAGACCATGGCAGGCCTGCTGGGAAGCTGGGACAATGGGGGAAGGGACCCTCTGGTGAAGCTGAAACCATGGAGAAGACACCAACACTGCCACAGAGGGAGGTGAAAAGAAAGACCCTGGATTTTCTCCTTCTCTCCCCCCACCTGGGAGCATGCGAGTCTGGGAAATGTAGTTTCCTATGATACTGAGTAAGAGAATGTAGGGAATGAATCTGAGAGAAAACAGGTAACTGCCCAACCAGTGTAGCCTCCTTCCCCACTTGCTAATGCAACTTGTTTTCCCTGGAACCAGCACAGAATGTTGTCTTTTTGGGTGAATTAAAATGCAAGTGAGCATTTCTCCTCTGGGAAGTGTCAGAAAGCACTGGAAAATTTTGAGTTAGAAAGGTCTTGGAACCGCACTACATGCCCAGGGCTGCTTCATTAGGATACAGAACAATACAGAAAGCAGGAAGGAAAACGCTGCTGGGATGGGGGCATTAGATTTGCTAGTTTTCTATATTTTTTTCTGGCAAGTGCCTAAGTTTTTTAAATTATTTATCAGGGATTTTCTTTCATGTTCTTCATACATCCTTGGAAGATTAAACCAAATCTGTAGGTTCCCAAGAGGCGAATCCATTTTTCGGGCTCTGGAAAAAGAACAACTATTATTTCTTAGTAAAGGAAAAACACAACTTTATGAGTTAAGAGCCCAGAAAGTTCCCTGCCTCCTTGGCAATCTGGAGGCTTGAGATATGATTGGGGATCTCAGCAAGGCTGAGTTTCTTGTGGGAACTTTAACAGTGGTAAAGGAAGAAAGAAAGAGAGTGGTCTTTGCCGCACTAGGAGAAGACTTTAGGATCCGGGGCCACTCCCTCTCTTGCCCTCCTCTCACCCCAGGTCTGTGACAAGGACAGGCCTCCCCTCGGCCAGAGGGGAAATGCTTCATGGGAGAGAGCGTTCTGCTGTGAGCAGGGGTAAGCCTTCCATCTTTTGATTGAAGTTCAGAAGCTGAAGCCTTCCAGCAGAAAACTAAATCATGCCCAAAGCTGCCCAGTGGGCACTGAGAGATGCAGCTAGTGCTAGAGATGCCAAGGATTCAGAAAACCGGGGAGAAATCTGGCCTTTTCCCTGTTCCGGTCTTCCAGTCCTGGAGGAAGAATCAAAATGAAGACTTCATACAACACAGTCTCAGAACCCGGTTGCCCAGCCTTCTAAAGAATGTCCCCTCCATTCATATCCCCCACCATGCACACACACACACACACACACACACACACAGAACTCTGATGTTATCAATATATGACCAATGCTGAGAAGTTCACTTTCCCTCCAGCCCACCCATCAGATTTCTTCCTCTCCTGAGCCTAATCTGTCCACTGGTTTCCAAGAAAAGACAGGCTTGGTCTACTCCCTTGCCTGGCAACACTTCATAGACCTTCCCTTATCTCTCAGGTGTCTTTTCTCTTGGTTAAAAAGCCTGTTATTCTTATGACAGAAGCACCGCATTCAGCTTTTGCTTTTTATATGTCTGCTTGCTAAGTATACTAGCCAGGTTTATCCAAAATCTGTCACAGTGTTGGAATTTGTTTGGTGGGTAGGAGGGGAGTTCTGCCATCAAATGAGTTTAGAAAATGCTTTGGCAGACACTTTCAAAGTCCACCCATATGCTTACTCTTCCCAGTTCAGCGCATGCCAGCCAGACTTCCCTAATCAGCCCTGCAATTCTGTTCCTGGGGGCCTTGTTTGACCCTGGGAGCCCACTTTTCTCACCTAAGGCAAGCAAGAAGTGCCAAGGAACGGGCACTCCAAGGAGAAGCTCTCAACCAAAGAGTAATGGAGGTGGTGTGGGATGCCTCAGCCCTCCCGCCCCACCTGTGGCTGCAGAGCTCCCCACTGGGTTTAAACTTTCAGTTCACAATGGTAACTGACCCTACAACTCATCCTTTGTTGGCTTTCTCTTCCTTGTCTCACTTCCCCCTCCTTGCTCTGCATCTTCTGGGAATCAGGAAACTTTATCTCAGTAAATGCTCTTGGGAAACCCAAACTGAGATACAGCCAACTTGCACTGTAACCCTGAAGGACTATAGTCTGAGACTTTTCCCAAATATATTTTACCAAAGAATCCTTTTCTCCCTGTTCGTCTTGAGAGACTAGCATTCTGGAGAACACGCTTTGAGAAGCACGATTCTGATTCCTGCGGCAGAGGTGTTGAAGGGGAAGAAATCGAGGATGGGATGGATGATCGGGGACTGAGGCAGGAAAAGTGTTGGCTGGGGAATACTTGGCCACCTAGACATACGTGGAGTTGGGAGTCCTCAGGGACAGAGCCTCTCAAAGGCCCAGTCTGCTGGGAAGAGACCGACGTGGGTGTTAACAGGTCCATCTACTGTTACAGGACCTGCTTTGAGTTCCCTTTCTTGCATTTCAAGCCCAGTGTGTGCATTAAGCTAATTCCTAGAGGATTCATACTTCACAAAAAATATATATATTTTTTTGCTTCCTGTGAGGGAACTTACTCTCCTGCTCTACTTCTACATGTAAGGAAATGGTACCAATCTCCTCCAGCTGTGAGATGATGAGGCAGAGACACCCAGGATTGGGCAATTATGTCAGAAATTCAACATTTGAGATGAATGGAAAATGGCTGGGGAGGGGATTTTTTTCCCAACAACTTGGCTTGAGCAGGATTGATTCCAGGACTGAGAAGCATTCAAGCAGTGCAGTGCCTGCAGTGTTATAAAATAGGACCGTTGTATAGTTGGAAAATCTAAGGTGTGCCCTGCCATCAAAGCACAGGCATTTCATAATGTTGGTCGAGGGCGTGGAAGCAGTGAGGAGGGAAATCAGCCTTGAAATGCTGGATCGCACCTACATTTGGGGTCCAGACCATCCCAGAGGAATAGGGAAATGCCCTCCAACTTTCTGCAGGGACAAGAAGACTTTATAGTGCCCTGGAAGGACATGGGATCTTCTCTCTGGGACACCCCACAGCACTGCTGCAGGCAGTCTTCGTGATGTTCCACAGCAGATGCAAGGAGTGACGCCTGATGCCACACATAGACCCAAGGACATCTGCTCGGCCCTGGCTTCACGTTCAGCATTGGGTGCTCTGTTGTATCGGTAATGGGATGTAATTTTTAAAGTTAGATGCTCTCAGTCTTTCCTGATGACCTACCCACTAATAAGTATCAGGCTCGGCCTGCTCCCTACCCTCCAAGAAGGGCACCACTTGGCAGACCAGCCCTTTAGACTAAGTAGCACAGAATCTAGAGCAAAGACGAAGAAGGGAAATGAAGAGGTCTGAGGGGCAGGGCTTAGAGGATGAAGTTTTTCAGGGTGGTTTGGGAAAAAAATGAGTTCAGAACGGCTGGAGCACAGGAGCAATGTGGATGAGAGAGAAAACAGGAATGTGTTAAGAATAACTGAGGTCTACATGTGCCCTCCTTGCTGTCTGCAAAATATAAATCAAGACAGGAGTGCTTGTTCTGAAATCACTCTTGACTGTGGATTCCCTTGACCTCAGCCCCACCTGGGGACTACATTTTGTGGGCCGTGGCTCAAAGCACTATACAGACGCACACCCAGGCCTTGGGCCTAGAAACAAACCCTCTCCCGACAAGAAGTATGGCTGATGAGACCCAAAAATGGGCATTGGGGCCGCCAGCCAGTCCCCCCAGGGCGTCTTGGATCTTCTCTGCTCTCGCACCCTGCTCCTCACTGTTCACTCCAATTTTTCTTGACTTCTGACTTTCCAGTGGGTCTATATTTGGCCTTGAGCCTCCTCCTGAACTTGAGCCCAGAGCTGCCTTCCCTGGTGTTGATCCCTACCGTCTTTAGGAAACCGCTTCTTCCCCTTATGATTCCTCTTATCAGTCTCCTGCAGTGTGAGCGCCTGCCCAGCCTGGATCCAGTCCTGGGGCCACCGTGATGTCTGCTGTGAGCTGGGTGTGCTCTGCACTTCGCCCTCACCTTTAGGGGCCGTTGGATAGTGCAGAACACATTGCTTCCTCTGTAGGTCCCACTGCTCAAGAACTCAGCCGTGCCTTGCACATCCTGGTGGCCTCCCAACTCCTGCCCCTGCATTTCATCCAGAGCAAAGGCTCGTCAAGTATTTGTTGCTTCGCAGACACAGGATCCACTTTAGGTCTCAGTCTGTGAGAAATGTCAGCAAGAACCGTGACACTTGGAATTTACCACTGAGATGTTTACATGTGTTAACAGAAGTTTCAGAAAACCAATGAGACTGCTGGATAAATTAGAAATAATAAGAAAGAGTCTATTTCCTGGTGAACAGCGAATCCACTCATGACCTGACAAAACCAATGGCTCATGACCCCGCTCCGACCTTGCCGCACTGGGCGCTGCTCTCCTTTTGCTCCTGAAGGTCGGTCCTTTCCTGGCTCAGCAGGGTTTTCCCAGCTGGCTGCACTTTCCCTGGGTCTGGGTGGCCGTTCCCCTTCGCGCTCCCCCTCCTCATTGCCGTTAGAACATGGAGCCGGATAGAACCCAGATTTCCTTAAGTCTGTGATGAAATCTTGAGTTATTTCTGATTGGATTGTTAACTTTTCCTGTTTTTATTACGTTTTTCACAAGTTTTTTTTAGTATCTATAGTGGGTCAAGCCCTCTTACTGGGCTCTGGAAATGAGAGTTCCTCACGTCAAGGGTTCCAACACAGCGGGAAGACATAGAAGACAGTGCAGAATGACAAAATTCTGTTGTGATAGACAGAGGAGGGCCACCCAGCCTGTCCTGAGGTTGGGGTTCTGGGTGTGGTGGTGGGGGATGGTCAAGGGGGAGGACAGGTGAGAAAGGCTTCCAGCACGTGGCAGTGACTGAGATTTTAAAGGATACATAGCAGGTAAGTCACTCCACTAGAGAAGCAGAAGGAAGGTATTCCAACCTTCCCCTCACCTGAGCCCTCTGGGGGCCTTCCTTATCTGGCGCATTGGTACCCTTCCTCTGAAGCCCAGCTCAAAGGACCCACCTCTTCAGGGTCTTCTTGGCCCCCTACCCCACCTCAGCTTCGTGGATTCAGCCCTCTGGTCTCCCTGTGGTACTTCTAAACCCAAAACAACTTCCCGCACTGCATGATTATTATGCGCCCATGAACCTGTCACTTCAGATAAACGGAAAGAGCTGTGTTCTTGCTCAGCTCTGCGGCCACAGGGAAGAGCACAATGCCTAGGACCTAGTAGGTGCTCAATAAATGCTTGTTGAATTTAAATAACTGGATCTTAAGACAGCTTACTGATGTAGTGCTTTTGTGAGAATCAGCAAGGATAGTGGCTGGTGACTGTTAGCGTGTTAGTCAGAATGTGCTGGGCCAGCCACTGTAACAAAATCTCAACCTAACAGAGATTTTTCTTTCACTGAATATTCCATGAATTTACTTCTTGCTTATAGTACCTGTATAGGTAAGCTGGTGGCAGGAGTGTGGGAGGAAAGGGGGAATTCTTCACATACTTAACTCAGGAACCCAGGATAATGGAGGGTCCACCATTTGGAATGCCAACTGGAATATGTTCAAAATACTGGAGAGGATAACTAGAAGGTTTTGCATGGTATCTTCCATGCATCAGTCTGTGTTGACACATGTCACTGCCACTTAAACCTTTTAACAAAAATTGCAAGGCAATTAAAAAATCTCTACCCTAGTAGCAAGAGGGCTGGGCATGGTGGAGGTGGGGGAGAAGCCATGGCATGTTTGATGTGACCACTGACTGCTGCAGGTAGGAAGTAAAATTCCCCCCACCTTTTCTTCACCAGATGAGGAAAATGGGCACCACTGGGGGAAATCACACCGCTCAGCCTGAGGTCCGTGTCCTGGGGCCGATTAGCTCACCGGAAACTGAAGCCTGAGCCTTAGGAAACACCCCGTGTTAACTGCTGCCCAGAGCTGACTGGACCCTGGCCTTGATGCCCAGTGTGTTCACCATCTGCAACACCTCTCCTCCTTAAAGCGGGCACCAGAGGCCCATTTGAGCAGTTCCCTGACATGCATCCATCGCTGTCCAGTGGAACTCTGCCCCTGTGGACTCCACTTTGCACACAGTTACAAAACACAGTTTTGTTGAGTCCCTCTCTTCACTTTCTTGAGTTTCAAGTTTTCCTCTGTTCATCCTCATTCTCCCCTCTGGTGACAATCCCTTGAATACCGCCAAGTTTGCATGGTTCGGTTTAATTATATAACTCATCTCTGGAGTTGCTGTCACCAAAAGATTCAAATAAATAATTTCTGGTACCCGTCTTCAGTGTCTTCCCACGCCTCCCTGAGGCCCCTTGCCCTCCCTTCCCTTCTCCTGTCCCCTGCATCTGCTTTCCGCTCCTAGCTTGCGCTCATTTACAAAGTCCTTCTGTTTTCCGCTGGATCTGCTACTACAAGGCATTTCCATATTGTTGCTCTCATTAATTCCACCTGTGCTGCCGACTTCGACTTAGGAGACGTACGTCAATCCACACGTTAGCTTTTCAGAAGGGAGAAGCGCAGGCTTGGCTTAGTGCCCAGCGTCGGCCTTGCCTCTGCAATCAGCCTACCTCACCCGCTCTCTGGTGCGGCTGGTAGTTTTCTGGCCTGGGTTTCTCCTTGGCTGCAGTCTTCTTCCACGCTGGCTACAGCTGCTCGGTGGCCCACCAGTCTGACTGGCCAAGCGCTCCACCCCCGTCCCCCTTCCTCTTCTCTCTCCTGGATGCTCACAGACTGTGGGGGCAGAAGAACACCTGAGTCCCCCCCACAGCCCTGTGGTGCAGGGGGGCTCTGACAATCCCTTGGGGAGGCTGGTCCCTTCATTATGTATTGCCTACCCCTCTCAGCTTGTCTTCCCCTAAAAACTCAGAGAAACCTGAAAGTCCTTTGGACACTGAGGATACTTCCTGAGGGGAAATAAAGTCCCCTGAGTTTGCTCATCGGAGGGCTTGTGACTAGCACAGACCCCTGCTCCTTCTGAAGTCAGAGGGCCACCCTGGCAGGGGAATTGGGGGTGTGGGTGAAGATGAGTAGTTTCTGAGAAGGGAAGCAGGTACAGTGTGTGTATGTGAGAGAGAGAAACACACACTCGCGCAAAGACAGAGACAGAGAGAATCACATACTCTTAGAGGAGCATGGCAGAATAAAGGAACTGATAAGATTAGGACTCCAGGCCCCACTGGTTTTTAGGCAAACCTCTGTCTCCCCTCCAGTAGGATGAGCAGAATGGCCTGGTTTATGAAGTTCCTTCCAACTCTGAGCTTCTGTGTTTTCTGAATGAATGTTGAGTAATTGTTTGACCATATGCAATTTATCTCAACTGTTTATGCTTTGGGTTGTTTTTTAAATTCTAAATAAAGGATAATAATTCCAAAACTTTTGTGATGATAAAAGGAAATTAAAGATGGAAACTCACTGAAAAAACTTAGTGGTACTCTAAAAATGCAAGATCCTTGGGCAAGTAACTTGCCTGGGCCTCAGTGAGATGGGAATAGCAAGTGCATGCACCAAGGGGCCGCCTCGCAGGAGGATGTCTGTGTAGGAGACAGAGGTCTGGGTTTGGAAAAGCACCTAGTTCCCAGCCTGGCCCCACGGGCTGAGATAGGGCTCTTCCATGAGGGTTCTTCTTGCCATTCAGGGCACAGCACAGCATAGTTCTGGCATAGTGGGAACATTCGGGTACTTTGGGGATTAGGAAGCCCTGGAGCCACCAGGAGTCAGGACCCTGGGCAGGCCAGGAGCAGCAAATCCACCAGGGGGACTGTGCTATCTTGCAGGAAATGAGGAATGTCCAGAGCACACAATAATGTTTTCTCCACCTCTTCGTTAGACTTTCTTTTGTGTTGGCTTCATTCTCAGACAGACAATTTCCTTGTGATATCAAATTACCATATGGAAGCTTGAAGTTAAAAGTTCTACGGTCTGCACATTCAAGGAGAATGCCCCATTTTCCCCTCAGTTCCAGTGAAGTTCCTTGCTTTGATACCTACTGGCCAAGCTTGGGGCATGTACCCACTTCAAAGCCCTCACAGCACACAGAGATGTGACTCTGACCGGCCTGGTCCAGATGCCAGTCTGCCCCTAGCGCTGGCCGGTGAGGTCAGAATCACCTGAACTGCCTAGGTCCTGGGCTGAAAATGGAGTGGGTGGTGGTCCCCCATGAAATGACGGGTTTGCATTTAAGCTCATTTCTTTGACCTCCTCTTTAGGTAGGATTCCCCAGAAACAGACCCCTAGACAAGAATTTATTGCTAGTAACTTATCAAGAAATTGCTCATAGGGAAAATCTGTAAGGGCCAGGGAAAAGTAGGATGAGAAAGGGGGGCAGTCCAGATTGGTAAAGCCCTGCAGGGGATATCATCCCCAGGCTTGACCCCCTGTGGGAACTTGGGAGCGTAAGTCACACTTCACCCTGGAACTAGGGAGCTGGGCCTGCGAGCTCAACACAGGCCTGGAGGGATGCACATGTGCGTCTAGGCTCCCCTTCCTTGCCTCATGAGTGCACAGGCAGCCCAAACCAGTCCTGGGAAGAAGAGTTAAAGCACAGATCAAAAGTACGCAGGAGCGTACAAGTAACCAGAAGGATCTGGGCGGAGCACTGACTGCATTTCCTAGACTCCTATAGCCCAGGCTTGTTTCTCTGGGCTACACATCCCTGTCCTCTAGCTTGTCAGTGCAGCTATTAACATGCTGTCTTTGCTTGTGAGGACACTTGGCTCTACAATCCCCATGTCAGAGAAAACTGAGGAATTTGATTAGTATCGTAGCACCATTATGACCACTTCCCAAAGAACTACTTTGGTTGCCAAGCCAAATGTGCTCTCTGCACAGAGCGGGCTCATCCTTTCCAAAACGATCCTGCTATGCAGATGATCTCTGATATACCAGTTGCATAAGAAAGAGGCACATTGAAATGGAGGCACTAGAGGGAACTTGGCTCTCCCATCTCTTTATTGGGCACCTGGGAAAGAGCTTCCTGCTGTTGGGGACAGCATGCATGTTACAGACTGGCAAAAGTGAGCCTTGTATATCACTGGCAGTTTGTCCTCAGGACACCCATCCTGCCCCAGGGGAGAGGGGTGTGTGTGGGGTGGGGTTATGTGGCTGAACCAGCCGCTTCTGATCCCTGTAGCTTGTTGGCTTTGCTGCAGTGGGATTATCTGAGGTCCTGCTTTCCTTTGGCCAGACTTCTTGATTGCTATGGGCTCTTCCTGGCACCTGCCCTAATTGTTTCTACCACAAACTGTTCTCCATCACCAGTTGTATCCAAGCCTCAAGCCAGTGGTGGCTTCCAGGGGTGTTTGGATATGCAGACAGTGAAGTACCTGACAATTTTCCAACAGCCCTCGGCCCTCATTAGGCGGTCATCTGCTGTGTCCCTCAGCCAGGCGTATCCCTCACCTCCAGGTCTGGGGGTGAATCACCACCAGGGACACCCCTTCCAGTCCCCAGGGTCTGCACCAGCCTCTCCTCACCCTGCAGGGACCACCTGCTGTTTCCAGAATGGTCTCTCCTCTGCCAGCTTTCATTCCCCTCTCCCTTTTTTAAATGGAAGGAAGGATCAAAAGAACCAGTGATCAGGCAAAATACTGAATGAGTGAGCAAATTAATAAATGAAAGAATGAATGAATGCACTCACATTTAACCTTATACTCTATCCTCCAGCAGTTTACTGTACGCTCTTCAGCACTTTAAAGCCGTTTCCCCAGGAATAGTATAAGCTCCCTGGAGGAAAGAATTATTATTTTTTATTCCCTTTTTGGCTTGAGTAATAGAGCTGGACCACCACTGGCCTTTTTGAGAATGATCTGAGCATGAACCAAGGTAGCATCATGGACGGCCACTCTCTGGATGAACTCAGACCATTTACAGGCTCTCTGGGCCTTGGTTTCCTGATATGTAAAGTGAAGGGACTGGAGTGAGAGAGTGGGCTTTGGGGTATGAATCCTGTTTCCTCTACATACCATTTGGGTTAACTTGGGCAGGTTACGTAATCTCCCTAAGCAAACAGGGAGAACCATGTCTACTTCGTGAGTTGTTTTAAAGGCTTAATGATATGATGCATGGCAGGTGCTTAGTCCATAGCTAATGATTACAGTGTCTAAGTTCCTGTCGACATCCTGACACAGTGGTATTATTCATTCAGGACGCTATGTTAGAGAAGGGACTTCGCAAGATAGTAGAACACTGTCTCTTCTAAGATTCTTACATGTGCAAATTCTCTTTAAAAGAAATGTAAGGCCAATAAGTGCATGAAAAGATACTCTACCTCACTAAACATCAGGAACAAATAAAAACCACAATGAGATATCACTTCACACTTCTAGGGTGGCCTTAAAAGAAATGAAATTCTGACCCATGCCTTGAAGACATATGCTTAGAGAAATGATCTAGTCACAAAAAGGCAAATATTGTGTGATTTCACTAATAGGAAGTACCTAGAGTAGTCAAATTCCTACCATAGGGGACTTCCGGGAAGATGGCGGTGTGAGCAGGGCAGCAGAAATCTCCTTCCAACACTATATTTAATCTACGAAAACACAGAAAATACATCTATTCCTAAAAGAGAGACAAGAATACACAGGAAAGCGCACAGCGTGCAGCTACACCCGAGAGGACTCGGCACCCCAAGAGGCGGGTAAGATACGGAGCCGCGACCCGGCGGGACCCGAGCACTCCCCCACCCCAGCGCACCGGCGGGAGGAGAGGATTCAGAGCCGGGAGGAAGTGGAAGTGCACCCCGCGAGGTAGCCAGCCCCGGTGATCTGCGCCGGGAGCGCTGACCCACATTGCACAGTGAGGCGGAGATTGGAGAGACAGAGGGGCAGGATCTGAGCGGGGAACGCGCCAGGGTGCTTGCAGCCGGCTCCGGGAAGAAAAAAAAAAAGTGCGCGCTTTCGTCAGCTGTCTTAAAGAGACAGGAGCCCAGCGGAGGAGCTGGATCACCCCAGCACACGCAGCCCAGCAGGCTGGGAGTCCTGGGGAGTTTCAGACGCCTTAGCTGGCGACTGAGGAAGCGTAGCCATACTTAACACTTCTCACTGAGATCAACAGCCTCCTACTCGTTCCCACCCCTGCCAGAGCGATAAAGGGCCCTGCGGAGCGGCACAGTCACAGCTGTGGAATAGTGGGGCAATAGCGCCACCTAGAGCATTCCCACAGAATCTACGTCCGGTGGGCATTTTTTTTTGTTATTTTGGTTTTTGTTTTGTTTTTGTTTTTTCTTTTCTTTCTTTTTTTTTCTTTTTTCTTTCTTTCTTTTTTTTTCTTTTTTCCTTTTTTTCTCTTTTTTTTTCTTCTCTTTTTAAAGTCTTAAAGAGCCCAGCTGACATACGAGGCAACTATCAGTGACCAAATTATACAGCCATGAAAAGACAGAGGAATATGGTTCAGACCAAAATCAACCAGACAACCCCTGAGAGGGAGTCTGAAGGGATGGAAATGCACAGCCTCCCTGAAAAAGAATTTAGAATAAAAGTCATAACCATGCGGATGGACCTACAGAGAAATGTGCAAGAGCTGAGGGAGGAAGTGAGGGAACTGAGGAAAGACAATACAGAAATCAGACAAGAAATCGACGGGCTTAACAGCAGAATGGGTGAGATGCGAGAGACTGTTAATGGAATAGAAAACAGAGAACAGGAGTACAGAGCAGCTGAGGCAGAGAGAGATAAAAGGATTTCTAGGAATGAAAGAATATTAAGAGAACTGTGTGACCAATCCAAACGGAACAATATTCACATTATAGGAGTACCAGAGGAAGAAGAGAGAGAAAAAGGGATACAAAGTGTCTTTGAAAACATAATTGCTGAAAACTTTCCCTCGCTGGGGAAGGAAGTAGTCTCGCAGTCCACCGAAGCTCATAGATCTCCCAACACAAGAGACCCAAGGAAGACACCACCAAGACACATAATAATTAAGATGGCAAAGATCAAAGATAAAGACAGGGTATTAAAGGCAGCTAGAGAGAGAAAAAAGATCACCTACAAAGGAAAACCCATCAGACTATCATCAGACTTCTCAACAGGAACCTTACAGGCCAGAAGAGAATGGCATGATATATTTAACGTTATGAAACAGAAGGGCCTCGAACCAAGAATATTGTATCCAGCACGATTATCATTTAAATATGATGGAGGGATTAAACAATTTCCAGATAAACGAAAGTTAAGAGAGTTTGCCTCTCATAAACCACCACTACAGGATATCTTAAATGGACTGCTCTAGAGGGAAGCTCACCTAAGGCTAAAAAGATGTCACCAGAGAAAAAAAAATCAAAGCAAAGAAAGCAGACCATCCAAATACCAACTAAAGGCAAAGAATAAAACACCTATTATAGAAAGAATGGAGGAGGAGGAATAAGAAGGGAGAGAAATAAAGAAACATCAGACTGTGTTTACAATAACTTAACAAGAAAGTTAAGTTAGATTGTTAGATAGTAAAGAAGCAACCCTTGAACCCTTGGTAACCACGAATCTAAAGCCAGCAATGGCAATAAGTACATACCTATCAATAATCACCCTAAATGTAAATGGACTGAATGCACCAATCAAAAGACACAGAGTAACAGAATGGATAAAAAAGCAAGACCCATCTATATGCTGCCTACAAGAAACTCACCTCAAATCCAAAGATATACACAGACTAAAAGTGAAGGGATGGAAAAAGATATTTCATGCAAACAACAAAGAGAAGAAAGCAGGTGTTGCAGTACTTGTATCAGACAAAATAGACTTCAAAACGAAGAAAGTAGCAAAAGATAAAGAAGGACATTACATAATGATAAAGGGGTCAGTCCAACAAGAAGACATAACCATTATAAATATATATGCACCCAACACAGGAGCGCCAGCATATGTGAGACAAATACTAACAGAATTAAAGGAGAAAATAGACAGCAATGCATTCATCTTAGGAGACTTCAACACACCACTCACTCCAGAGGACAGATC